>JAOTOM010003949.1:95000-202506 GCA_034440615.1 Ashinkailepas kermadecensis | reverse complement strand
TCCCAGTCTATCAGTTCCTCTAGCTTGGTGGCGGCCTCGTTCAGCTTGGGCTTTCTCATTTCCTGACGGACATGTCCCCTCGATCGTCGCCCTTGCGCAGCTGGAGGATTTTGGCGACACCAAACTCCCGCTCGGTGCGGCTGCTGCTGCACACCATCGATTGCAGAATCGCCTCACTGTGTGCAAACCACGCGCCACGCTTGATGTGTGGTGCAACAGCGTCCTGAACCACCCGATCCTGTTGCCGGAGGCATCGAAGGGCCGTGATGACGTGGCGCGGCGCGTCCAGCCAGCTACTTCTGACCTTCATGTCAAACCACATTTATTGAAGTAGCAGCTGAAAACGAATGTGACGAGCCGCTCGAGTCTCAGCAGTAGCTCTCCCGCTAGGCCGTGGTCGGCTTCCCACAGTCGGAGAAGCGCACAGCCAGTGGTTAACCACCGGCTATGACAGATAGGCCCGTGCTGCAAGAGGGCCAGGCCAGGCCAGCTCCTCAGACCGCACCGCCTGCACCATCCCGTACGCGTACCGCTGGTCTGATGACAAGTCCCGCACGACTTCGTCCGGCAGATCGATCAAGGGTTCCCCGGTCGTGATGGCTTGAACTTGAAGTTCACATGGAGATCCTTCGCTCGCTACAGCAGTTTGCTCACCTCGCCCGAAAACCCCGTCTTGGAGTTTGTCTTTCCATCTGCAAAACATGCTATAACTGCAATAGGTATCTATTCAGTATATACCTTTAGAGTTCCGGATGCTGGGAGTCATGATTTGCAGTGCGCTAAAATATTTATTTGGCAAAAAGTTTGCAGCAGGAATTCACAATTCTTTCAAATGCATACAGGCAGGAATACATCTGTATATCGGAATATAACGGGCCCTAGCCAAAGAGAGGCATAATACTGACCTCTGTATCGTAATGAGACTTGATAACCGGATTACCTAGACTGACAACACGGTTTAGCGAGAGCATGCTACGAACTGAAATGACCTCTCACCCAGCTGTTCGATGAGGTGGCGAAGAGGTAGCTCATTCGTATGGAGCTCGCACACCAGCCACTCACACTTTCGCCCCAGCTTCTGCTCAATGAAGTGGATGATTCCACCTTTGTGGCCGGTGTTGCTTGCAGTCGAGTCAGCTCCGATAGCGACGAGTGTTTCATCAACTCCGTGTGTCGTCATCCAATTCACAATGAAGTCTGCAGCTTGTTCTGAAGAAGACGTGGTTCCCTCTACCTTCTCATGGGTGTGAGTGAGATACCTTCCGGCTTCGTCAGTTAGTGAATAGTGGTTTTCCATCCTCAGTGTCGTGTGATTTGTCTGTGTTTCTTCGTGATAGATAATGACTTTAGTCGCATCAATCCTGCTGTCAAACATCACACATTCCGCTCCGCCTTCTTTCCGTCCGTCCTTCCTCATGTTCATCATCAGACTGTTCTTGGCCCTAGTGACCTTCATTCGATTTACTGCGAGATGTCCCATATTCTTTTGCACAATGCCAGCCCTGATGAGATCCTGCAGATATCAGCTCGCGACAGCAGCGGTTGTATAATCGGACACATTGAAGCGAATAGCTGCGAGTGCAGTCTGTGCTATTTTTACCATATTTCTGGTGCCGCTGGGCTGCACTTGACTCGTTAAAGATTCTGCATCATCTTCTGTGTCGGCACTGTTATCGCCATCTTCAGGCATCATTTCTCTCATCATCTCCCCTGAAGTCCTTTCATCAGAAGTTGACTCTCTCGAGTCTCGCCCTCTCATCCCGAGCCCTTGCTGTGACCTGTCTCACTTCGCGTGCTCTCTCTCTCCTGGACTCAATGGCATCTTTTCCCATCATCTGCATCGATCCCTTCATATCACTTGACTTTTGCCTTTGGCTCATGAGGAATTTGAGTTCGATGCGTGGAATTTTCCGCTCTCGGGGGCAGCTGCACTCGCAGTGCGCCTCGGTATCACAGCCCTCACAACCGGCTTGATCGCACGCCACAATCGGACATTTACAACGCAACAAATCTAGGAGTTTGTCTAGCCTGTCGGTTGCCTTTTGCACCTCTTTTTTCGACGTTATTCTTCTTCTGCCGATGTCGGATGCTATTTTCAGAGCTGTCTCGATATTCCTCTGTAGTTGCCGCTCACTTATAGCGACTGGTGGACGGAACTTCCTGTTAGCTCTTTGCCAGATAGTCATAACTTCTACGGCAAGTTCTTTGGCAATGTCTGCACAGGGAATGTTCCTCTTATCGGCCAGATCTGTGCTCTGTGCTGTGCTCTGTAGGAATAAGCCATGACGTAGGACTTCCCTCAGTGTTGGTAATTCGGATTTCACAAGCTTCTGAGCGGAACCAACAAAATCCGCCAAACCCGTTGCCGATTGTGACCTGGTTTGTACATGCACACTCCGCCGCCATTTTCAGCAGACGACTAACCCTGCATTGTTTACAAATAATGGCGCTATTCCAACGCTGCAACAGATCTTTTGAAGCAGAAGCACGCAAAATGTGTTGTATACAGTTTTTGCCTTCTCTCATTTAAATATATTTTTGGTCATATTCTTTAATGTAAAATGTAGGAGATCCAAATATGCAAGATATTCGGGGTTACCTAACATCCCATTAATTATAAGAATTCCTGATAGAGATGCTACTTTTTCCTCCTAAATTACACGTAACAAGTGTATAATTACTTGGCGCGGTTAAACGAACTGAAAGAAGACAAAAAGGAAACGAACTTAATTTGTATTACTGAATTCGAATTCGACGCCCAAATTTATCTCGGAACTTCAAAACTTGGAATTTCGTACACTTTCCAAATTTGACCTTCTGTGACCTCTGAACTTTGACCTCTCGTGACCTCCGACCTTGAGAAGAAATGCCGCATTAAATAATATCACAAGCTGCGTAGTAGCCATATCGGTAATATGTTCCAAATTTTGTCGATTTCTTCTGTAACCGTCACAAGATAAACCCCGGAAAGTTACGAAAATAGCGATTTTTGGCCAAATTGAGGTCAATGACCTGACCTGGAGCGAGAACCCGTGACCTTAGGTCATAATATTTGGTGTCGATGGATTCATCTCGTTGCGTGCAACATGATACAACTTGTTTCATGGTTCTATCTTAATTAGGAAGGAAATGAGAACAAATTTAGCCTATTTTTGGGGAAATTTTGGATTTTAAAGTGCGATTTTGCGCAGCAAAAATTTGAAATTAAAAAATTAAAAAATATGTTTCATGTTCCTTATGACCAAAGGCAAAAAACCCCACTACGCGGTTTTCCCGGAAAAATAATTCGTCTCTGACGTTCTACCCTAGTGCACAGCGCGACGAGATCCGGCGGCGCTCCGACAGGAGCTGGAGCGCACCACGACCGCCATCCGTCGGGGCGGTCCGGCGAACTCGCGCTGGTGTGGCAGCAGCACTGGTGCACGCTGGTGCGCACTGGTCAACGACACCAATTACGCGAAGCGGTAACGAGAACGAGCCTCGCTGGGCTTCGCATGATTTCGCAACTGCGGATGGCTGGGTGATGCTTTAAGCTGCCCGTCTGCCCTACGCAGACCACACAGTTGCTAAACGCGGTGCGCAGTCAACAAATCACGCCAAATAATTGTGAAACAACGATGATCATGCAGTAGCCTGAGTCATCGTGAGGCGCGGATTCCCCACGGATTTGGGGAATATTTGCACTGAAGGCGCAAGGGAACCACTTCGTATTGCGCTTCATGTAGTTCGATAAAGCTGTCAGTAATAGAACGCCAACAATAATGAGGCCATCTCAAAGGGATAATTTTGTCCAGTGCATGTGAGATGTAGTAGTCGACATACCACCCTATCAGACATAGTGTTAATTATATGTCATCGCTTTTTGCACTCATTAAAGGGACCATTTTTCCATATTCGCCTCCCATGTTTTATTTTCCCATGACTTAGCATGTGACTCTGCGGAACTGCACCTCCTACCCCCCCCCCCCCCATCAGAGATCTGAGAATTCCACAACCAAGACATGCATTGCCCCCAATGAAGTTCACAAATCGTCGCCACGTCTAAGGTACATTCAAGCTAATTGTGCAGCGATGAAGATCAGAGTCAGCGTTGTCCGCCTAGTCTGAGAACATGCGCTGCAAACGGCATCAATTTAGAACATATTATTTCCGCACTTAGGATAGCACAATGGTATATACACCGCTGGGGTGGGGGGTGGGGGGTGGGGAGTGTTCGGGGGGGTGAAAGTCGTTACTGGGATGGGGGTGGGGGGTGTTCGGGAATGAAAGTCGCTATTCGTCCATGCCAAGGGACTGTAGCCGAATTGCGTCAAGCAATATCATTTATAATTTGCTATTGCTGACCTACATTAGGAGTATCCCAAGCTTATGTCAGGGACATCGTGTAGCAAGGAAGTGGCAGTATCGTATTGTTATGTAATTTTTTGTAAGAATGTCAGAGACGGCCTTCGTCGAGTGTTCGCACTCGAAGTCGCATTATGTGATGACGTGATGGCGTTGTCAGGTCGATATCGAAGGTAACGATGAATGTTAGGAGGAAACGATCGAAGGTAACGGTCGAAGGAAACGATCGAAGGTAGCGGTGAATGGTAAAGGTCGGAGGAAATGATCGAAGGTAACGATGAATGGTAATGATCGGAGGCAACGATCGAATGTAACGATGAATGGTAACGGTCGAGGGAAACGATCGAAGGCAACGGTGAATGGTAACGGACGGAGGAAACGATCGAAGGCAACAGTGAATGATAACTGTCGGAGGAAACGATCGAAGGTAACGACGAATGCTAATGATCGGAGGCAACGATAAGGTAACGAGGAATGGTAACGGTCGGAGGAAACGATCGAAGGTAACAGTGAATTGTAATGGTCGGATGAACGATCGAAGGCGACGATGAATGGTAACGGTTGGAGGCAACAATCGAAGGTAACGATGAATGTCGTAGGCGAAGATCGAAGGTAACGATGCATGTTGACGTTTGGAAGAAACGATTGAGGGTAACGATGAATGGTAACGGCCGGACACAATGATCGGAAGCAGCCATTTTTAGGTCATACACATTCCACTCTTATTTATCCAAATGTTGGTTCTGGATAATGGAGTGAGGAATATCTGATCAGGTCACATAAGGTCATATAAGAGAAGGCTGCGGTTAGTCATCGTAAGTGTGGTCATGAGAGGTGTACCATTACTTCCATATATTCTTAAGTAGTTGCCGAAGTATACCAGAAATGACCACGCAAACTCTCTATCAACATTATTCCAGAATTATGTCTTTGGGCATGCATTATTAGACGACTTCATGAGGATTAAATGGCATATGACCTGGCTTTCCCTCGGAACATCCTATCGTCTCCTATGACCCACCACACCCTGCATCTTGAATGGAGGGAACAGGTGTGCAAATAAACCTAACACGCATATTTATCACCCTACGGAACAAAGTAAATGCGTTCCCAGTACGCTATTTCGTTCACGACTAACTTCAAATACGGGCATTCAACCACCAGGCTTGCACTGTGCGATCTTTAGATCACCTAAGCTTAATCACGAGACTGCGAGATTGAGAGATATCGATCGCCGTTTGAATAATCTAAGTTAGTCTCTATTGTTCACGAAGAGAAAATAGAGAGGATCCTCCATTGCCCAGTGCTTAGTAGAATGTTCGTTCAAACGTGGGGCTAAAGCCATGAGAAGAATCAAAATTATTCCAACCCATGGTTTCCTGATGAATTACAATGATCAACGCTTCACTGCAAATCCGAATATCTGAACTTATGGTACTCGCAACTTCAGTGCCAGATCACAATACATGGGCGCATTTGCTGATGATACAAATAACCAACTTCTCTTCCAAAACGTCAGCAATAACGTCACAGCTGGAAAAATTAGTGTTAGACCAAGTCAATACTGAACTTTAAACTGCAATGTCTGAGGACATACTGAGCCACCCAGACCTCAGTACACCTGGCACGGACAGGCCATGCTTCGGGGCGTCGCACAATGGTGACAGCGGGCTCAGGCCGGCAGACAGCCTGAGGAAAACAATGATTGCAGAGCCGCATCGGCCACACCGCCCTGGCCACACCGCCCTGGCCACACCTCCCTGGCCACACCGCCCTGGCCACACCGCCCTGGCCTCACCTCCCTGGCCACACCTCCCTGGCCACACCTCCTGGCCACACCTCCCTGGCCTCACCTCCCTGGCCACACCTCCCTGGCCACACCTCCCTGGCCACACCTCCCTGGCCTCACCTCCCTGGCCACACCTCCCTGGCCACACCGCCCTGGCCTCACCTCCTGGCCACACCTCCCTGGCCACACCGCCCTGGCCCCACCGCCCTGGCCACACCGCCCTGGCCACACCTCCCTGGCCACACCTCCCTGGCCTCACCGCCCTGGCCACACCGCCCTGGCCACACCTCCCTGGCCACACCTCCCTGGCCACACCTCCCTGGCCACACCGCCCTGGCCACACCGCCCTGGCCACACCTCCCTGGCCACACCTCCCTGGCCTCACCGCCCTGGCCACACCGCCCTGGCCTCACCTCCCTGGCCACACCGCCCTGGCCACACCTCCCTGGCCTCACCTCTCTGGCCACACCGCCCTGGCCACACCGCCCTGGCCTCACCGCCCTGGCCACACCTCCCTGGCCACACCGCCCTGGCCTCACCGCCCTGGCCTCACCTCCCTGGCCACACCGCCCTGGCCTCACCGCCCTGGCCTCACCTCCCTGGCCACACCGCCCTGGCCTCACCTCCCTGGCCACACCGCCCTGGCCTCACCTCCCTGGCCACACCTCCCTGGCCACACCTCCCTGGCCTCACCTCTCTGGCCACACCGCCCTGGCCACACCGCCCTGGCCTCACCGCCCTGGCCACACCTCCCTGGCCACACCGCCCTGGCCTCACCGCCCTGGCCTCACCTCCCTGGGCCACACCGCCCTGGCCTCACCGCCCTGGCCTCACCTCCCTGGCCACACCGCCCTGGCCTCACCTCCCTGGCCACACCTCCCTGGCCTCACCTCCCTGGCCACACCGCCCTGGCCTCACCTCCCTGGCCACACCGCCCTGGCCACACCTCCCTGGCCACACCTCCCTGGCCACACCTCCCTGGCCTCACCTCCCTGGCCACACCGCCCTGGCTGGCAGCCACGGCTCGGAGGCGCCCCTCGACGCTCCGACCTTCTCCCACATCCTGCCGGCGTCAGCTTGTGACCCGCGGTCTGACCCCGGGGGTGCCGCCGCCCGCTGCGAGCACAAGCGCAACCCTCTCCACAGATAAGCGACGGCTAATGGTGCTGTTACTGACACGACGCAGCGAAATACACAGTGGCCGGGCAGGGAGACGTGGCAGCTGCCTGCCGCTTGCGCGGTGCGCCCGTGCACGTGGACGGTAGGGCGGTGACCGCGATACCTATGGACAGCGGCATACTCGGCAGGTACCGTGCCAGGCTCTACTACCTGTCCCTGGGATGCTTCAATGGACGTCTTCCCGTTATAAACAGCACAAATTCCGGGAAAATGACGCTACAGCACAGTAGGGTATTTGTTTTCGATTTAGCGCGCAATTACCCGAAACGTTCACTTTGTAGTTTTTGTATAAATAATGAAGCATCACGCTGCCAATGTGTCTCCAGTTTTCGGAGAATTCATTCATTTGCCTAATTTCAGTGTCATCTATCAAAAACAGGTCATTCTTTCATCACTGCCCTTTAGTTTTTTTTTCAAACTCAGCGTGTCCATTGATGTAGGAGTGCACATATGGAATGAAACCATATGGTATCCACTTGAATTTGAAAATTTGACCTCAGGTCACTAAGCTTTAGCATTGGTCTTGCAAACGTCGAGAGCCTATAACCCTGGAAGCCATATAGCCCTGTAAACCTATAGCCCTAGAATCATTTGTCACAGGGTTCTGAAACAAAGCATATCTGATGAGCAAGTTTAGACCTTCCGATTCTGATGAACAAAGGTTAGACCTTCCCTTTGTCTGCCAAAAACAAACATCAGGTGAGTCTGTGGATCGCATTTGACCTGAACCTGACACTTCAAATTCCAATATTCAAACCTTTCTACCGATCGCGTTCAGTTGGGTTTACAATGTGGACACAACTTTCATTCATATCCACTGACAACAAATTCGAACCAGCCCTCGGTAACTTCCGCAGATATCAGCTGACGTTTGCATGTCTATTTGCTTGTTTGTTTGTTTATTGGGTGGTTCACGACGCACTTCATGCACGATCACGGCTAATGGCGCCGCCAACACTGTTTCGCCGGTGGGCCGCGGGATTGGGAAATGTCCTGAGTGGTGCGAGTGCGGACCTTTGATACCCAGAGCTCAACACCTTAACCACTCGGCCATCCCGCCCCCATGTCTAAACGCTTACAATTTACACGCACAATTAGCACGCACAACTGGCATGCGCACTGCTACGCCTTCGTCATGACTACTGGCGACAAATAGTGGATCTCACCATGCAAAGTATACGCGTGCACTTTTCTTTTGATATGTCGCACCACTGAGTATTTCGACCATCTTACTATTATAGCCTGAGGCGTTCATCATGATGACGCCTGCATCTTTATCTGCCTGCCAGCCTGGGTTATTATCACGCTGTCAGCTTTGGCTGGGTTTTCAAGAGTTGAAACATATCGCCTCGGCAAGTTACTGGTCTCTTTGTCAGCAAATGCCTTGCAAACATTTGCACGCGCTGCATAAAACCCTTGAATACATCACCGTGTTTTTTTTCAATTCGAATTGCGGTTCACATACGCCATGAATGTGTGCTTATCATTCCCAGTATCGAACTTAAAACCTAGCGAAAGAGCCTCATGTTGTTCATTTGTCATTTGACGTGATGACAGATTTGTCACAATCCCTCCCTGCTCGCCCAGCTTGTTTCCAGCTACTATTTCGCCACAGATCGGTCAACTTCCGCTTCAGATTATCTCGTTGGTTTTCATTTAAATACTTTAGTCTGGTTTCGTGCTCGGTGGAAAGAGAAATTGCATTTCGTTTTCTCTTGCAAAACATACATTTCGGGGAGGGTCTATAATGCCTACTTTTTTGCCCGATGGACGATCTCAGCAATTACAAAGCGAATGGGGATGAAAGGTGCAGTAAGCGATGTCTTTTAATTAATGTAGTAGTTTTGACCTTCAACCGTACTTCATATTTTCCTTCAAATGTCTTTAAATTTCCCCCAAATTGCTTTGAAACGCTGTAATCACAACAATAGAAAATGCCCGATGGACGATCTCAGTAACTACTGCACCGATTTTCGTGAAAATGGCTCTAAAATAAACTTCGACATCGATTTGGGGCCAGTTGAGTCATTTCCATCTCATATAATTACGTAGAAAGCCACGAAATGAGCGTTTTAAATTAGAGATTTCCCGATGGAGGATCTACGGAAGTAATTTACAGAATTGCGCCAAACGCACACTGATCAATGTCTTTTCGCCGTATTAGATCAGTTGAGGCAGTTAAGAGAAAAAATAACATATTAAATATGAAATAGACTCTTAATACGGAAGTCAGTACAACCGTGGACCAAGCTTTCAGTCATTCTACAAATATATCATCCATCTCTGATTGAATTGTGATGTAGCCCATCTCTAATTGAATTGTGATGTGATGAATTTCTACATTTCATATGTTGATTTTTCTCTTAACTGCTTCAACTTATCTAATACGGTGAAAAGATATTGACCAGTGTGTGTTTGTCGCAATTCTGTAAATTACTTTCGTAGATCGTCCATCGGGCAACTCTCGAATTTCAATCCCTCATTTCGTGGCTTTCTACCAATTTATATCGGATGGAAATGACTCAGATGGGCCAAAAGCGATGTCGAAGTTTATTTTAGAGCCATTTTCATGAAAATCGGTGCAGTAGTTACTGAGATCGTCCATCGGGCATTTTCTATTGTTGTGATTACAGCGTTTCAACGCCACTTGGAGGCAATATAAAGACATTTGAAGGAAAATATTAATTACGGTTGTAGGTCAAAACCACTACATTAATTAAAAGACATCGATTACTGCACCTTGCATCCCCAATCGCTTCGTAATTACTCAGATCATCCATCGGGAAAAAAGTGGGCATTATAGACCCTCCCTACATTTCGTCATCCAACTCACAGCACGCTTCCTCCAAGTACAATCGTGCTGACTCAGTGAATGCTTTGAACAGGTCGGAATTTGAGATGGAGCAGATTTCGGAAGAATCTGCTCTGCCAAGCAATCTTTCAAATTCTTTTGCATCTGTTGAATTCAATCAATTTGAGATAAAAAAAATTCAAGCTAACATTCGAATTCAATCCTTTTTAATCCTTTGAGTACAATACAGACTGCAATGGCACAAGATGATATATTCCTCAGGGTTACCCTGATGAAGGCATAAAGCTGAAATGCTGGTGTTCATGTTTCGAATATATTATCTTGTGCCATTGTAGTCGGTATTTTACTTGTCCAATTAACTAATAACAATCCTTTGAATCTTTTGAATCTTTTCAATGTTTTGAATCCTTTTAATTTTTTTTAATCTTCTGAATCTTTTTAACTTTTTGAGTCTTTGAAATCCTTTGAATTCAACTTCTTTGGAATACATTTTGTGAAAACTCAAAGATAAATATAAACTTAAGTCCACTGCAGAGCTCAGCGTAGGAAACAGGCTTCTTTGTTCAACCTCTTAATAGATGTATCCGGTGGTGCTATTGCAACAGACGTATACAGGAATGTTACCAACTGGGGTGTGGATGGTGACGACTGCAACTCGAATTCGTACAAAACAGGTGGAATCGGTATTTGTGTTAAAAGAGCGATACAGAACTGTTCCACGTGGCTTCTTTCAGATCGAGAGCTACGTGAGGTGCGACATATGTTGTTGAACAACAGCACGTACCGGGATTACGATTTTGACGCGGTGGCGAAATCTCTCCTCGGCAATTGCTTGCAGAGCGATAGTTCCCAGAGCCAGCGCAACGTCAGTGACGACATAAAGATGTGACACAAGAGCAGCCTTAAGTCTGCCTCGAAAAAAAGAATTAAAAGTTTCCGCGTGACATTTTGTACCGTCACTATAGACAAACCAATAGCGACTACAGACAGTTTCATGCGCTGCTAGCGATTTACTACACCAGCCCAAAGACGTCATCCCCTGTCATTAGGAACAATCTCGGTCGAAATCAGTCCACGTTGAACTAGACCAATGCTGTGCACCGTTGTTCTCAATGCACTGCCCGGGGACTATGTGACCCACCAGGTTCATTACGTCGGTCTGACGACGACGACTCTCAGTCGCCGACTGACAATGTATGTAGGAGAGGGGCCCCAAAACAAACATGCATGAACACCACAGCAGTGCTTGCAATATTGGAAACAACATACATCAGAAAAAACGGCTTCCATCATCAATGTTCAAAGCGAGCAACTCACAGTCAGGGTTGGACACAGGGGGCAGTAAGTGCATATATTTCCCCTCCATGGAAGATGTCGCCCCTTCGGCAGGGAAAGGAGACCTCCGGGTAGGCTCGAGTGTACCTCCACCTCAGATTCTTTAGCCAGAGGCACCCCTCGGAGAGGAAAAGGCGCTCCTGCAGATACTTTTGCAGTGGCGGCCCTCCGAAGAATGACGCCCCCCCCCAACAAGTGCCTCCCCATGACAATTTCTGGATCCGCCCCTACACACAGCTAGTTCCATAAGATAGACAGCTAGCTAGGAAAGACAGCCAAGGCTAGACGGATAGCGAGCGTTGTTGGTAGGTACATATATTGCGCAGTAAGTTTTCGGTTCTGCGGCCCTGAAAGTGTGCATTGGAATGTGACATGCAATGTGGATTTCATTATGTTGTAATCAAGTGTGAGAACTTTGCATGATGTGCTAGATTGCATGACAATAACTTCGTTTACAGCTACATCTTGAAATGGTCTATGAATAGTTCGAAATGTCAACATATATATGACTAGCTTTGAAAATGCCTTGCATAAATATACTGATAGTGATAAACGAATAATGGGATACTTGTAACCAGGCAACGACAAATGGAAAAAGTGCTGTCGAGTTTAGCGAACAATATATATATATATATATATATATATATATATATATATATATATATATATATATGCATATACAAGGCTGATTAGTGGCAGATGTCCTTTCACTATGATTGGTTTGGATTATATTGTGTCTTTACGACGCACTCAGCAGCTGAGGCCATATGGCATCGCCTGCCTCTCACCCTGGCAGGAAGGGCGGGCGTCGAGAGGAATCGAACTCCGTACCTCTGGCGTACCATAAGCTCAGCTTAACCACTGATCTACCGACGCCCCTCATTTCACTTTGAGAAGTGTAAGGTTATGCATCTTAGCCAGAGGTACGGAGCCAGAGGCATATATAGCTTAGCCAGAGGCATATATATATATATATATATATATATATATATATATATATATATATATATATATATATATATATTAAGCATATACAAGGCTGATTAGACGCCCCTCATTTCACTTTGAGAAGTGTAAGGTTATGCATCTTAGTTCTGGACAAGGGACATTTTAAATACACCATGGGAGATAGTGAACAGAATGGCATTGCAGAGAAGCACAAGTTAGGAGTGTTAGCTTCCAGAGACCTTAAATGAGACACAATTTAACTCAGCTAGAACCAGGGCGATTAGAATGCTAGCGATCATTAATGAGTGTGTTGCATACAACAGTACGAAAGTTATGAACACAATATTGTACTTTGCATATGTGCGACCCCCACTTAGAATATTGCGTGCAGGCATGGAGCACTTCCTTAAAAAATGATTTAGAAATGCCAGAAGTGCAGCACAAAGCTACCATGCATGTTAGTGGACTAGGAAATTAGAACATGTGGACATGCTTATGGCATTATATATGCACTTACTCAAGCATAGGGGATTAAGGCGATGAGTAGGAGATCCATGGTTGAACTCTTTAAGATAGCTAAAGGGTCAGATAATGTCAATCTGAATAATGTTCTATAACTTCGGGAGTCACAGTGGGGTTATCAATTGGGTTAGACAAGTCAAGGTGTTAAGGTGATTTCAAACACCAAGAGGTTTTAATTCAAAGGTGTTTGATCAATTGAATATGATGCAGAGTGGTGCGATGAAGAAGCAGTCATTGAATGTTTTAAAAATACGACGGATGAAGCATTGATATTACAGCAATTAGGCGCGTTCACGAGATAAGCTTTACACACGTTTTACCCCCGTAAAGCAAAAAAAGAGGCTAGGTTGGGTTACGTTAGGTTAGGATCTTAAAGATGAAAAATTGTGGAATTTTGTTTCATACTTTTAAGAACTTGTATGTTCCGAAAAAAGGAGGTTACGCTAGATTAGGCTAGGTGGCCACGTTAGGTTTCTTTGAGATTTTACCATTTTTAAACCATTTGTTGCTTTTCCGTTTTTGAATCTGAAAAAGACATGATGATTGACTAAGCTAGATTAGGATAGATTAACTTTTTTTGTAACCTTTACTTTATTCTTCATTATATTTTATCTGACTTAAAGCCCCAATTTGGTATTATTTTGCTCATCAACTGAAAAATAAGCATTTGTGATAGTAATGTCATATCATTTTAATCACGTTAATAAACGTGGTACCCATCCGAACATTTTTTTCCCACCAACCTGGTTAGCGTCCCAAAATGGAAATTTACCAACTTATTTAGGTACAAGAATCTTATCTATGAATTTTGAGGAGAGCAATAGGGGGTAGGAGTTCGGAGTGGATGGGGTGCGATTGATGCCAATAGGTGTGCAATGTGCAGATACTTGAATTATTTCTGGTCAGAGCTTAACTCTTTCCATCACCTAGGAAAGTCATCTACAAATAGGGCCCGCGAATAGTATAACTTCTTAGTTTGAAGTAATTATGAAAATCAAAATGGCGGTTTTTGTCAGTAAAAAATTACTTTCAAACACATTTGATTTCAACATATTAGGTCACATTAGGTCGTGCAATGCAACCTTGACACTATTTAGGATATGGAAACTATAAATAAACCATGTAAACAGCAGTGCCTGAATAAACTTCGCCACTTCACATACTTCATCGTGACCTGACCTCAGGCCACTTGACGGAAGACAAGGAAATCGGATAAGAACTTTTCCTGATGCTTCTGCATGCATACCAAGGTAAAAAATGATGTTGGAGGAATATGCATGTTACAAAAATAGGAATATTGGTCAAAAATTGTCCAAAATTGGCAATAACCTCAAGTCTCCGACCTCAAACAAACATCCAAGATATATGTTTTGGAGACACTGCTCAAATGCATTCAGGTATAAAGTTCCATTTCAATATCTCTTCATGTGTATACGTTACCGATCCTCTAACACTGTCGACGATGGTCCTCTTTGACCTGAGCTAGGCCAATAACCTCAGATGACTTGGAGTTGAAATTTTCACGTCAGACGCAGAAATGGCGAAGGAAAGGGTACTGAAAATTTCGCGGCGCTGCGTACCCCGTTTTTTCTGCTTTCGCAGAAAAACCTCAAGGGGCGACGGAAAAAAACATCGAGACGGAGCGGGCTAACGCTGGAACCTCTAACTGTTACTGGGTTACTCACTGATTTCCATCTAAGGTTATTCACATATTTCATTTAGGGGAAGTTCCTGCACCCCAGCATTGAGGGCTCAGTTGAATAGCAGGCACACCGAAAGCTAGCATTGTCGTATATCATTCAAAGTCGATGTGCTTGGATCGGGATGTTGACGCTTCAAGATGGGTCGCACCACTCGAAACGTTCCCGACCATTGTTGATGTCAGTTTTCCTTCGGACGTATTGAAAATCAATTGGTGTTTCTCCTACAGGGGCACAGCCTGGATTTTCTTTAGGGGTCACGGAAAAAAATCACGAAAAAGAGGCGCTTTTGGCGTGCGAAGCGCTCCGAAAACGTCTGGTTTTGTGTGGTGAAAAATCTCAAAATTTACTGTTTGATCTAGTGTATTCTTCGTTGCTAGGGAGGGCGGGCCCCCTTGGCTGCGTCTCTGTTTTCCTGCGACAAGAAGTTGTGCTGGACGCCCGACGCATGGATGTTGACGTGTATACTTTTGAGGGGGCTTTCTTTGCACCCCCCCCTCCCCCATAATGTTGGCTTTGACCACTCACACCCCTACCCCCACCCTTCCCAATCATTACACCTTTTAGCATAACACCATATGGGGTGTGCCCCCCCTCCCCTCCCAATCCATTTGGGCTCACCAATTTCCTCCATGCATCGTACCCCCGTCGCCAATTATTTTCATAAATCAACGCCCTTGGCTGGACGATTCTGCAGCCGGAGGGCTCTCGTTGAACACCGACCATCACCAACTGTCACCTAGCGGTGAAGTAAGCAACTGCTAATTCCCAGCTCCGAACGTCGATTGTAGTCTGAATGTTTTTTGTTGTTGTTAAGACATGAAGACATAAGGACATAAAAGATCAGTGCAACTATGAGCCACAAGGGCCCTTCTTGGTTGCACTCTGTACACTGAACCAGTTGTCCACCATATGTGTTGATCAACTCTCCCTCGAATACAGAAAAATAAGCCACCTATTCTTATAATGATTGTCTATGCTGTTCTTAAAGATGTTCAGTGTGTTGCTACTGACAATGGTTTCTGGCAGCTGGTTCCAGTGTTCTACTACCCTGTTGGTGAAGAAGGACTGTCTTAACCTTGTCCTGCTGTGATTAACTTTAATTTTGAATTGATGACCTCTAATTGCATCATTTCTGTTCAATTCAAACAGTTCCCTGAGATAACCCTGTTCCTGACCATGAACAAATTTAAAGACCTCGATGAGATCTCCTCTCAGCCTTCTATATCTAAGTGAAAACATATTCAATTTCTTCAATCTTTCCTCATATGCCAGGTTGCCCATGCCATTCACCATTTGTGTTGCCCTCCTTTGTACTCTCTCTAAAAGCCAACAATCTTTTTCATAACTAGGGGACCAAGCTTGGACACAATATTCCAGATGTGGCCTGACATATGCACAATAAAGCTTCCTGATGACTTCCTCACTTTTGTATGATACATTCCTATTTATTGCCCCAAGCATTCTTAGTGCCTTCTTCCTGGCTTCTTTGGTCTGTTCTGATGCCCCCAATTTTGTGTTCAAAATAACACCTAAGTCCTTCTCCTGCTGAGTCACAGATAGTACTTGGCCACCCATCAAGTATGGAGCCTTGATATGCTGCCTACCTACATGCATGATTTTGCACTTATCAAAATTAAATTTCATTTGCAATTTTCATTTTGCAGGATGACTGCTTCAGGTTGAGATATCCTGCCGCAATGCGATGTATTCAAGTATTGAAAAGGAAGGTCGTGGTGTGTACCTTCTGAGTCACAAGATTAGTTTGACCCAAGAAGTAGGCTTGAGGTACTTAGGTCCAGAGCCTATTTTAAGAAAAGATCGCTGGAGGGGAATTTCATAGGTTCAGTTTGTTCGATTGTTCAATGTAAGGCGGAGCCTATATTAAGAAAGTATCTTTCGTTGGTTGTTGGCTTCCGTTCCGACAGGTCATCCGCTCCCTACGCTGCGCCAGCACACGCGCGTTTGGGGAGGGTGTCGTTTGGGGAGGGTGTCGTTTTGGGAGGGTGTCGTTTGGGGAGGGTGTCGTTTGGGGAGGGTGTCGTTTGGGGAGGGTGTCGTTTGGGGAGGGTGTCGTTTGGGGAGGGTGTCGTTTGGGGAGGGTGTCGTTTGGGGAGGGTGTCGTTTGGGGAGGGTGTCGTTTTGTGAGGGTGTCGTTTGGGGAGGGTGTCGTTTGGGGAGGGTGTCGTTTTATGCCATCCGAGTTCGTGCGTATTTTTCAGTTACAAGTGGGGTGACACCCGTCGTCTATTTTTATTTTTACGGGGGCGGGGAAGGCCGAGTGGTTAAGGTGTTGGGCTCTGGGTGCCAAAGGTCCCGGGTTCAACACTCGCACCACTCGGGACATTTCCCAATCCCGCGGCTAATCGATGAAACCGTGTGGGCGGCACCATTAGTCGTGAATGTGCATAAAGTGCGTCGTTAATCACCCAATAAACAAGCAAACAATTCTTCTCTCTATTTCTCATTTCGAGTGCGGTGACACCAGTCACCCCACGTGGTTTTCGTCTTCGTCATGCTTTTGTTCCCTGTATCTATGTGTGTTATTTCTCTCTTGCTGAGTGAATTTCGTTAGGTAGAGCTTTTTCTCCACGATGGGGACAGTACAAGAAGGATCTCGACACCAGGTCGCTACCGGACTCCGAATCCGAATTTCTCCCACCAACCATACCTGATGACCATCGCACGACCCCGGACCACCTTGCCCCAGATGCTCCCTCTCTGGATACCACCGCTGATGACCCGCGCCGAACTGTTCCTTTGGATGACGCAGCGGAAACCGTTTGTACCTCGCCGAGCCCTGCTCGTCCCAAGACCACGACCACGTCTCACGATCCTGACCAAACCATCACGCTCCATGCCGTTGACCCATGCTCGAACCAGACTACGCCCTCCCAGCCTGACCCAATTCAATCCACCGAACCCTACCTCGATAGTGCTGGTTCTTACGTAGTCGTCAAGCTTGTTGAGGAAATCGTTTCCTTCCGTCGTGTTAGCGTTTTCTGGCCAACTAAACAACTCCTCGCCATCTGCTCCTTAGTCAATCCTGACATCCAAACCTCTAACAACGGACAGTGGCGTACCTAGGATTTGCGGTAAGGGGCGCAAACAGATTTGGAGGGCCCAACCTACCCCCATTTTCAAAAAGTCCCCGTATTTCCACTATTTTTTGGTCTTCAATGATGCCATCTTTTAATAAAATAATTATAGACCAAATTAATTATCCTGTGGAGGAGGCCCAATCTACCACCATCGTTTCTGAGTCACCGAATTTCAACCCTAATTCCTCCCACCCTGTTGCAAGGTTTTTCTTTCGGTATCCTTTGATAAGTTACCGCACACTGCTGAAATTACATCTGTACAGATCACTTAAAATGTAAAAGTTTCAAATTTCAGGCATTCCAGTTCATAACGCTCGGTCGCCATCACGCCAGCGTTCGTGCACGT
The DNA here is from genome assembly GCA_034440615.1 of Ashinkailepas kermadecensis. Taxonomy (NCBI): domain Eukaryota; kingdom Metazoa; phylum Arthropoda; class Thecostraca; family Neolepadidae; genus Ashinkailepas; species Ashinkailepas kermadecensis. Next base: position 184,430 of record JAOTOM010003949.1, on the reverse strand, counting down.
GTACACCCGCCTTGCGCATTCGGCGCATTCGCCACACTTCGTGCGAAGTTCTACTGTTTCCGCTAGGCCCCACACGTTTTGCTAATTGCTGCCACACGATATAGTCTCGTGTCATATTTGACTTGTAGAATGCTTCGCATGAGGTTCGCTGGGAAAATTCGATTAATTTAACTCGATGATTAGTTTTTTCCTACATTTTCTGGTGGTTAAGAAATCCGGATACCTGCTAAGATTTGATGTGCTTTGTCTCTGTAGCTAAATATGCTCCTAGATTGGCATCCAACCGAAGCTCTAGCTCTGTGTCCTTTTTTGGATCCGTTGCGTTTTTCTCCGTCTACGGATGTGTTTTAAGGCTCCAACCCATTTCTTACGGGCCCGATACATTTTTGAGACCCCGGCTCTTTTTTAGGGTTTGTTGCTGCTTGTGCACCGACGATATTTTTGAGGTACCGGCAAGTTTTCGAAGACCTCAATGTGTTTATTTAGTTCTCGGTCTTTGTGTTCCTTTTTAGGACCATGTCGCTTTTTCAGGGCCCATCCTGTTTTTGAGGCACTCATGCGGCGTCATGACCCCGGTATGTTTTTTTAGAGCTCCCGATGTGTTTATGCAGAGTTGCAACGCATGGTTTGAGGGCCTGTCGTTTTCTGCGAGACTCGGTGCGCTTTAGAGGGTTCGGGTGCATTTTAGGCCTCCCGTTGTGCTCTTAGGGTCCCACTGCATTTATTTTGGGCTCCTGACGCACATTTGTGGAATTCCAACACGATTTTGGGAGCTCCGGCCGATTTATCGGGGTTCCTTCGCGACCTTTTCTGGCTCAAGCGCGTGGTTCCGGTGGACCCCACGCCAGTTTCTGAGCTCCACGCGATTTTTAGGAACCTCTTCTGAATTGTTTAAAGTCAGAATCCCGGTCTGATTTTTCGGGCCCTGACGTCATATTTTGCGTGTCCCACCGCGACTTTTCTGGTCCCGGTACGTTTTTCCGGGGCCGTGCGCGATTTTTTCAGATATCTGGCACCATGCTTGGGACTCCGGATTGGTTTGGGGCTCCATCTGATGTTATGTTTGGAGCTATTTTTGTTCTGGCTCGGACATTCATTTTCTGAATCTTTCCTGATTATGAAGTGTTCCGGCCTGATTCTTGTTGGGTCCCGATGCGATTTTTGGGGCTACGCTGTGCTGATTTGGGGACCTCGATGCCAATTTTCGGGAGCTCCGCCTGGGATTTGTGGTGGTATCAGAATTTGTGGGACTACCGACGGGAATCTTGGGTTCCGAGCGCGATATTTCGGGCGCTCGGAGCGAGTTCGCAGGGCGCGCCATACTTAGCTGGGTCCTAGCGCGATTTTGTCGGCCCCAGGTGCAAATTTTCGGGTTCGGCACGAGTTTCCTGGGGTCCACTGTACTTATTTGAAGCCCCCTATGCAAATTTTTGGGCACAGACGCGAATTCATGGGGCCCAGCGCAATTTTTGTGGGTCACGGTGCAATTCTTGGGAGCCCACCCGTCTCAGAAGGGGGAAGCATTTGCCAGTTTGGTACGCCACTGCGGCTGCTCAACGAGGTTTTTTTCAGCCGATGGCATCCTTCAGAGTAGAAAGGCTCTTCCGAGAATTTTCTTTCGGGACCTACTCTGAAATTTCTGGTGCTCGGATCAATTCGATCGAATCCAGTTGTGATTTATTTTGGGGGTGGAGTTCTATTTCTTGTGAGCCCCCTGTGCGATATTTTTGGGCCCCAGTACAATTCTTCGGGCTCCAAGTGCAAGGTTTTTCGGTGCCCAGACACGCTTCTTTTCCGGGATCCGACGCTTTTTATGGGTCTTTGACGCGATTTTTGAAGCAGCACTCTGACATTCCAAGTAGGAATCGATTTTCCTGGAGCCAGCTGCGACTTTTAGGGCTCCGGTGCGACATTTTGGGCCCCAGTGCGAACTTCAAGGGCTGCGACGCGACGTTTTTCGATCTCAGTGCGACCTTTGGGCCCCGGCGTCATTTATTGGGATCCCTAGCGTGAGTTTTAGCGGCCTCGACCCGGTTTGGGGTCCCAACACGTTGTGGGGGCGTTTGGCTTGATTGTCGGGCCTCAGATTGATTTTCTATGTCTGGATTGTGTTTTCCGTTGCCGCGGCTTTATTTTTTGGGTGGTCCCGATGAGACTTTTGGGGCCCCGGTGCGACATGCTGACAGAGGTGCAGACACGTCTGAAAAGGTGGGGGGGGGGTCACTTTTGAAGTTGGTTCTTACCATGTATCGTGCTTTTTTACCTCGTCTCTTTGGCTAAATATGCTCCTAGACTGGTATCCAACCGAGACCCTAGTTCGGTGTTCTTTTTTTGGACCCGTTGCAATTTTCGTCGTCTACGGATGTGTTTTAAGGCTCCAGACCATTCTTTTTCGCGCTAGGGCCCAACTAAGTACAACGCGCCCCACGAACTTGCTCCGAGAGCCCCAAATATCGCGCTCGGGAACCAAAATTTTCGTCGGCAGTCCCACAAATTCGGGTCGGGCCATCAAAAATTTCCGTCGATGCTCCCAAAAAATGGCACCGAGGGCCCCAAATAAGCACAGCATGGCACCAGAAATCGCATCGGGAACCGACAAGAATAAGCCGGGGCACTCACAAATAAAGAGGGATTCAGAAAAATGAACTTACAAGCCAGGAAAATCGCTCTGGAGACCCAAACATAGCACCAGATAACATAACCTTCAAAAATCGCGTACGGCCCCAAAGTAACGCACTGGATTCCGGAGAATCGCGACTGGACACAAACAAAAATTATGGCCCGAAAAAATCATGTCGGGACTCGGACTTCAACAAATTCAGAAGAGGTCCCCAAAAATCGCGTTGAGCTCAGAAAACTGAAGATGACGTAACGAGTTGGCAATATGATAGACAAAAGTGCAGGCAAAGGTGGAGGCAAAATATGGCATTGAAAGATCAACACGGCATCTTCTGGCAAGGTTGTCATGGCAACTGGGTACCCTGTTTTTCCTCTTCTTTCACACCCAGCTATTCCCCAGGTGACAAGTTTGTTTGGCTGAGCATACGGCATCCTTGAGCACGATACTAAATAGAAACATGTTGGAATTCGGGAGAAGGTTAGGCGACTTATAGGCGTCCAATCACAAGAATTCATGGATGCTGAAGCAGCATCACACCCTAAAAAATGACACAAATGCGTGCTATACGCACTCACCGCAAGCTTTGATGCCATACCAGAAAAGGAAGACAAATGGGAGAACTATTCATTGCCAAGAGTTACACCAGGTCACGGTACTAATCAGCGAGTAATTGCGGAATCCCATTTAATACTGCTACTCCATATTCCCCCGTTCCTCGACTTTGGAATCAGAAAACATAATGATCGAACTTTTATCGAAGGTCAAAATTGATGGTTTCGACAGCCTCTGAACTAAATTAAAGCAGTGTGCGATGCCACGCGCCGGGTAAGAATCTTGGGCTGGCAGAGCGCCAGGGCAGAGGCGTCTTTGGTGACCTCATGAGCCAGTTTACTCGCAGCGCCAAAGGTTGAGGTTCAAGTTAGCAGGCAAAGCAGCTGTTCGTTCAGGCTGGATGGTTCTCACGCGCACACGCACTAGTGATGTCACACAAATGGAATTACAACGACCGAGAAGAGTATTCACCTTATATTATGATGAAGCCATGCAATGCAAGCCCTTTGCCGCCTGCTGTTCAATCTGAGGTACGGCAGCACCGTACGAGACGGCGCACCCGAGTACCACACCCTTCCGCGAAGCGATGTCCGCCTGGCAACCCATCTAACGGCCGCGCCGATTAAAAATAGCCGCTTACCTGCTCGTCAGCGAATCCAACGTCACGACAGCGGCGGCCGTGCCCAGACGCGTGCCTCCTCGTGTGACAGCGTCTCCGCCGCACTGTCCGCAGGCGAAGGCCACCCGTTACACGCGTGCGACCTCTGACCTCGCTCACTGCTCGCGGACTCTTCACTGAGCCCGTCGGCCGTCTGTGCCGTGGGCACCTCCGCGAAGCGCGGCGGCGCAGTAAGATCTGGCCGCCACCTTCCCGCAAAACTCCCGGATGGGATGTCGCCAACTGAAATGTTTCATGCAGTAAACGGGGGATAGAGTGGAGCTGGCATGGCAGAAGATTGTACTGCCACTCAAATAATGTTCCTTTATTTTCCGTAATAGGTTTTCTATTCTTGGTTATTATCGGCAGCTAAATGGTTAGTTTTTCTTTCTGATCTGTACCGGACTGTTGTATCTTGAGTGCAGGCCTCGCATTAACCACGCCAGCGCCTCGTGCCTTATTTTCCGACCTATTCAACCATCTTTGCCTAATGTATATATATGTATATATATATATATATATATATATATAAATATATATATGTATATTGGAGTATTTTGGCAGTATATTTTCACGTTGGCATGTTTTGTTAAAGATCACAGCATATCTTGCTTTTATAATATTTTTCGTACATCTTTCCAACTCCCGGAATGTTTGTCTCTGCTCTTCACTTCGATCGTAAAGTTTTCGTCCGATATCATTCATTTAATCTCAACGTTTCGGTGTACTTTCACCATTTTCAAAAGATTATTTCGGCATTCATCTAGCTATCACAGTTCACACCAATCTGTAGCAAACAAACAAAAATGATATCGGACGAATACTTTACGACCTAAATGAAGAGCAGAGACGAACAATTCTGGAGTTGGAAAGATGTACGAAAAAGCTTATCAAAGCAAGATATGCTGTGGTCTTTAAGAAGACATGCCAACGTATATATATATATATATATATATATATATATATATATATATATATATATATATATATATATAATATACATTATATAAATACAGGGGTCCTTCGAAAATAAAGTCACGAAATCCGAGGAGATTCCAAAAAGGGGGGCTCCCTATGTAGGGGCCCCTTTTTAGATGTTCATCCCCGGACCAAACACTGCCTACGCCAACGCACCCACCTGAGTCAAACGATCACCCGCAGTATCTCGAAAGATAGAGGTCGTTAATAAAGTTCTTGATACAACATTGAAGGAAGCAGAAAGTTATTTACTGGACGCTTTTTGCCTGGCCCTGCGTGAACTTGTGAACACCGCACTTGTGAAGACATGAACATTTTTTTTTGCTTGTGTCATCCGAAAACTATTTTAGAAAAAATGTAAAAGCAGTCTTGTGTCTTGTATGTAGAAACAACATGAAGAGGACGAAATTGTGTTCTTTTCAAGCCATCATTTCTGTGCTATAATCATGGCACAATGTGAGGTGATTTACAATTGAACGGTGACGTCAGTCCGGGTTTAGCGCCCACCATGGAATGGGGAAAAGGTCTACAGGTGGCGTGTTTCCCCAAGAGAGTTTTTTTTTCGCAAGATGGACGTTATGCCCCACGTTATATGATTACATGTGACTTACCTATGGATAACATTGAAATGAACATGAACCAGATAATGAATGAGCTAAATCCTAACGCACAGTGCAGGGATCTCTCCACGACAGGTCAAAAACACCTCCTACTGTGGGTATGGTGAAGGCCGCTACAGGTATCCGTCCTATTTGGCATGTTTTATTTTATTCTGTATTTTCTAAAGATGATCTTGTAGCGGTTTCGAGCATAAAGTTATGGGAGAGCAGAGCCAACGTCCCTCTGTATGCAGTGCGTCGCGCCAGAGGAATTTCCGTCGACATTCCGAAATTACCCAGGCGCCTGCAAAAACGTGTCAGCTCAGACAACTAATTTTCTGCCGTTCGATGTTGTTTTGGCTCCGGGAAGCTCATTATTGCCGCTCTCGACACGCAACAAAAAGACACAGCAAAAAGGTCATCTCTCGGCGGCGGCGGCGGCGGCGGCGGCGCCTCGGTCCCCGACTGAACAGCGGACCCAAAGACAATGGAGTCGCCACTCGCCAGTTGTCGGTCCACCTCCGCGCACGGTCAGGCACCACTGCCAAGGTCACCGGCCGGGAGACACCCGGGGCGAGGCATGGGGAGCGCAGTGCTCCCATTGGTCAGGCGTGACTTCAGTCGGAGCCGTCACCCAGAGGAGTAACAGATCCATGGGCAGATGAGTCACCTGTGCCCGTTCGTTGCTCCTCGTGGAGGACGCTCTCGGCTGACGTCACGACCAGGGGCGGCTTTGGGTCCCCAGGCATGGACAGGTTAATTCGGCAGACCGTGGTGAACCACCATGTTTCTCCTCAGTACATCTCCAAAGCAATGCTATTCCAAGCAGTGTTTCTTAACTACGTAAAAATATACTTGGATCCCTGGACACAGGGACGTAGCCAGAAATTGTTCAAGGGGCGGGTAGATTGTGCGAAGAAGGCCCGAACTATCCCCTTATACATTAATACCACTGGATTTCGGCCACTTTATTTCGACAACTACCCTTTTCTGTATAAAAATACAGATTAAAAAGTCCTCATTAGGGGTGCGAACCATCGAACCACCAACCTTCTCAAACGGTAAGTAAACATGGCACTGTTAAAAGCAAGGAATACAGACCGCCTCGCCGTGCATCTAGATAAAGGATCTCAAAACTACATTGGAAAGGACTTCGATTCAATATTCGATAATGGATGGATATATATATATATTCAATATTGGGTACGTACTGCTCCCCAAAAAATGATCGTCATTGCGTTATGACCGCGGCGACCTCGACATGGGACCGTGGACGTTCGTAAGAACCCGTAGATGTTCTTTGGGGTCCGTACACGCTCACAAGGATCCGTAAGCTTTCGTGGAGGCTCGTAGACGCCTGCAAGATCCTGTAGATGTCCGTAAGGGCTTGTAGACGTTCTTGAATAACATGAACCTTGACATTTTTGTGTTTTCGCTTGGGTGGAGAATTGTGCTTTGCAAGGCACCAAACTTGCATTACCGCAAAGCCTAATACGTCTTTGCTTGCCTTCCCCTGCGCATACATCGATATATCTTGAACAAACGTCATTCTGAGTGTCCTTTGGTATTTCAGGGCCGTGGGGGCATCTAAGGAAGCCTTAAACGTACGCCAAGCTAGCGTCGTATTCATATTCGGGGGCGAATTAGTCAGAAACGTATTCGTATTCGTAATTACATTCAGCGACGGGTTTATGTTCGTTCGAATCGATTACCACAAATGCTTCTACTTGTACTCAGGGGCGTCGATTTGTATCCTTTTGCGGGGGCCATGGCCCCCCCAATGCTGATCTTGGCCCCCCCAATGTTGATTTGGGCCCCCCCAATAACCCATGCTATTTTTATGCTGATAAAAAGCTAAAGGGAAAAAAGAAGAAAAACACTGTGTTAGGTACATAGAAAACTTAGTTGATGTTAACCAGCACATTTTGTACTGAAAAAGAACAAATTCGGATTAGATAGTGGACTGAGTATCCAACTTTTGCTACACAATTCAAAATTATGTGCAAAAAAAAAAAAAAAATAGCTAGATTTCCCTCCACTGTGCAAGGAAAACTTATGCCATAAAATGTTAAGATTCACTGATGATGCATTTTAAGCCAGATTGTCTTTTTTTTAATGTTAAGCCACAAAACAACAATTGGATTGTCATACTGATGTTTGTACACACCACCAATGGCAAAACCACACACATGTGAGCTTAAACAGGACAAAATCCATTCTTAATTTCCAGTCATTGTCAAACTTGCATTGTCCAGTGAACAGCACACAATCATCCTTGAGATTGTGGATATGCAAACTATAATTATCTTCAGCAGCCCACCTATCACACCATCAGCTTGATATTTACCTAGGTACCTACCTGAATGCCCAATAACAATGCATGCATTCAATATTGATATGGGGGAAACGAGAGCCATGTGTGGGCAAATCTGCCAGCTTATGCCATGACAGAGAAAACTCAGCAAGAAGCTGCATGGCCACTGCAATATAATTGGTATTCCTGAAAGAATAAAAAGAAAGCTATGGCTCACATGACTTTTAAGCAAACCTTAGTCATCCACGACCAATGCTATACAAGAGAAATAGCCTTGACAAGCCCAATGTCTCGTACGCCGCAAAAACACCATTATTAAACGCCGCAAAAATACCATTATTTTAACAGGTACACCAAAGCCGCATTCAAACCTTGATGACGTCACAGGTTTTTATTCGTATATTACAGAAATTGGTAGCATCAGACAAGTTTCAATTTAACTGCATGGGGAGTGACTTTTTCAGGCGTACCGGACCACAGAGGTCATTTGCGCCACCTTTTTTGAAGCGAGTACGTTACATGTCTGCCTATAAAAGCGGGTGTTTGCGATCAAGGTGCAGGCATGTGGACGTTTACATAAAGGGAATTTTACGTTATAGTTTGTGTTATATTTTAGGCGCTGAAGGCGGGGCTAGGATGGGGACATCCCCCTAATGTCTAGATGGCAAGGGCGTCGATTTGTATCCTTTTGTGGGGGCCAGGGCCACACCAGTGTTGATCTTGGGCCCCCCAATGTTGATTTGGCCCCCCCAATAACATATGCTATTTTTATGCTCATAAAAAAGTTGAAGAAAAAAAGAAGAAAAACACCATGCTAGGTACATAGAAAATGTAGTTGATGTTAACCAGCACATTTTGCAATTGAAAAAACAGATTCGGGTTAGATAGTGGACTGACTCTCCACCTTTTGCTACAAAATTCAAAATGGTGTGCACAAAAACCAGTTGTCATTGTCAAACTTGCATACAATGCAGTCCCGTGAACAACAATCAGTTATCATTGAGAGTGTGGATATACAAACTATAATTAACCTCAACAGCCCACTCATCACACTATCAGTTTGATATTTGCCTGGTACCTAGGCACCTAGGTACATGCTGCAGAAAGACTTAGAAGAGCTTGTGAAGTGGTCCAAAAATGGCAGATGAAATTAAATTTTGATAAGTGCAAAATCATGCATGTATGCAGGGGCGTCGATTTGTATCCTTTTGTGGGGCCCCACCAATGTTGATCTTGCCTTCCCCCCGCCCCCAATGTTGATTTGGGCCCCCCAATAACCTATGCTATTTTATGCTGATAAGAAAGCTAAAGGGAAAAAATGAAAAACACCATGCTAAGTAGAAACATTGATGTTAACCAGCACATTTTGTACTGAATAGAAACATATTTGGATTAGATAGTGGACTGACTCTCCACCTTTTGCTGAACAATTTAAAATTGTGTGCAAAAACAAACAAAACAGCTGGAATTCACTCCACTGTGGAAGTACAGCTTACATCTTTCTGGGTTGGTTGGTTGGTTATTTGGGTTTACTGGCGCATTGACTGCGTTGGTCATACAGCGCCCATACCACTTTTCTTGTTCCTACCTTAAAGCACAATAATACCCAAAAGCTTCCGAAAAAAAAGTACAACCATGTTCACAAAAAAATATAATTTTGTATTCAAAATCAGCTTAGGTTAGGTTAGGCTCGGTTAGGTTTCTTTTTTAAGGTTGAGAATTTTCAGAAAATAAAGTAAGTGAAATTTTAATTTAGTTTAATTTTTGTTCTCAAAAGATAGGTTAGGATAGGCTAGGTTAGGTTTTGTTGCATGAAAAAAAATATGCTTATGCGATGTTACCGAACTCAAAGCCTTTTTGGCATTATTTTGCTCACAACCTGAAAAGTAAGCACAACAAATACGTGGGTCCAATCATCTTAGTCACCTTCATAAACATGGTATTCTGCATATTTTTCTTTGTTTTAAAGGAAAAAAAGAACACCTTAGACGCAAGGTTACCAAATAATTTGCAATTTTTTGGGGAAACGTTTTTGGATTTTTTTCAAAAAGTTTTCCAACTTGAAAAGCCTAAACTAACCTAACTTAACCGAACCTAACCCATTTGCTTGCTATATGGAGGCAAATGTGTGTAAAAACTTGTCTTGTTACCACCTTAAAGCACAATAATACCGATTTAGCTAGGTTAGGCTAGTTTAGTTGTTTACCTTGGAAAAATTGTTCAATCATTTTCAAAAATAAAATAAAACTGGAAGTTTAACTTCAAAAGCAGCTGACATTAGGTTCGGGTAAGTTGGGTTCGGTTGTTCAATTTAGAACATTTTCAGAATATATGTTGCTTAATTTTTGTTTCTATTTTTTTCTCCAAAGCAGGGGCGTCGATTTGTATCGATAGACACTAGCGCGCATTAAATGTCACACATCGTGATGGGCGTTCCTCAGAACATCCAAAATCGTAACATGCAAAGAAAAAATTCCAGTTACAGAAATTCCAGCGCCTGAAGTCTAAATTTGAGGTTACAGTGACACATGTGACGGAGGTAAGACATCTGTGGTGCAATTGCGCGCAGTGTTTAATCCGGAGGCCAATCTCATATGACGTCGTACTGATTCGTTTTTTGTACTTCGCACATTCTGATGTATCGCACCTTCTGATGTATCTGCGGATTGGTGTGATTTTAGATAGTGAATAAATAGCTTGCTGATATTTAATTCCCAAAAGAACAGTAGTTGAAGAAGTTGGCAGGTAAGCTTGAAAAAGTCCATTCCATCTTTTTTCTGATTTGTGCTCAGGGTTTCCATGTTAATATCACATAACTACCACGTTTGTCTTCAAGAAGAGCTGTTTTTAGTTTACTTTTATTAAAATTTTCATTCCACTGCTCTTAGTTCCCTTTCTGCTCAGGATTGGGGCACCTAGTGTTGCATTTCCGTCCAGGGGTTGCACACCTTTTGGTAAATTTACAGCTTAAGGTAATTTCTGATGAATTTTTCCCATGCAATGTTTAGGAATGTGATAAACACGATTTTGGTAAATTTGTGTTTTAAGGTGTTTTATGAATTCGTGGAATGTATCATTTCAATGCAATGTTTATGAATGTGACTCAGATGATGGGATCACTCATTTTCTATACAAATGCCTACATTTCAGGTTGTAAGCAAAATAACATCAACAAAATCTTTGAATTAGGTGACATAGGGTAAAGTATTTTTTTTTAAATAAAATAAATGCAACATAACCTAACCTAACCTAGCTTAACCTCCCCTTGGAGAAAAACAAAACCAAAACATCAAGGTGTAAAAATTCCAAGCAATGTATTTTTTTTACAATAAAAAAATGTAACCCAACCTAACCTAACCTAACCTAACCTAACCAAACCTAACCTAACCTAACCTGACCTGACCTGACCTGACCTGACCTAACCGAATCTAACCTAACCTAACCTAACCTAACCCAATTTAACCTAACCTAACATAAGCTGCTTTTAAAGAAAAAAGATCTATTTCTTTCAAATTTTTCAACAATTATTGCAAAAAATGTCGAACTTAAAACACTTAAACTAATCTAACATCACCAAACATAACCCATTTGTTTGCTTTATGGAGGCAAATGTGTAATAACTTGCCTTGTTACCACCTTAAAGCACAATAATTCTGGTTAGATTAGGTTGGGTTAGGTTTTTTCATTTGTAAAATTTCAATAAAATAAATTGCTAGATATTTTTTCAATCTTGTGTTTATAGTTGTTTTCTCCAAGGTCAGCTTAGGTTACATTAGGTTATGTTGAATTTTTAATGTATTTCTTTTAATTGCTGTTACCTAACTCAAAGCCCATTTTTAATGTTATTTTGCTCACAACCTGGAAAGTAAGCATGTGCACAGAAACTGAGTAGTGCCATCAGCTTAGTGACATTCATAAACATTGCATTGGAAATTTAAATATAAAAATATTAATAAAATACATAAAAGCACACATTTAATGTCCTTTCCTCTGCAAATGCATGCCTTTCAATTGCGAGTAAAAATAACACCAAAAAAGGGTGTGGAGTAAGGAAATATAGCATACAAATAATGTTCAAGATGTATGATAACCTTACCTAACATAGTTCAACTTCCCATACAAGAAATTAATGGTTTTTAATTTAAATTTTCGAGGCATTTTCTCAAATATTTTCAACTTAAAAAACCTAACCTAAGCTAGCCTGAACTGTTTATTATTTTGTGTAGAAAAATCATTAACAAAAATGATTTACCAACGAATGATTTTTTTTATAACTTACAACAAAAGCCTAACCTAACCTGACAAACCTCACCCCTTTGTATGCTTCATGGAGGTAAAATGTGTGTAAGACTTGTCTTGTGGTTACCTTAAACTGTGATAATACCTGGCTTTTTGGGTAATATTTCAGCTCATGGTACTCTCTGACTTCTTCTAATTTATTTTTTAATGCAGTGTTTGTTAATGTGCTGAACATGATGTAACCGCTCATTTCCTCTGCAGATGCACACTTTTCATTTGTGAGGAAAAATAACGTGGAAAAGGGGGCTTGGATTTGAGTAATATAGGATGAAAAATAATGTTCAGATAGAAAAAAATGTAACATAACCTAACCTAACCTAGCCTAGACTTCCATGCAAGAAATGATTATTTTTATGCCAAATTCTCCCACCCCCCAATTTCTTTCTTCTCAAACATTTTGAACTTAAAAAGTCTAACGTAACCTAATCTAGCTTGAACCGTTTTTGAAGATTTTTTTAATTTAATAACTTACAACAAAAGCCTAGCCTAACGCAATTAGACAAAACCTAGCTCCTTTGAATGATTCGTGGAGGTAAAAATGGGTGTAAAACATGTCTTGTGGTTACCTTAGACTGCAACAATATCTCTTTTTGCTACCTGGTATACGTGATGAACCTCCATCTGCATGCTGCATGAGAGCATTGCACTTATTGGTTCACAAAGAACAATAACATTTTGAAAGTACAATATTTTCAGGAATGGAATCCTGTGCTGATAACATTTTCTGAGTTATAAATTTGCAGATCAGATCTACATCATTTGTGTTAATAAATATGATAAATTCATAGAAATGCATACACCGGTTTGTAGACAAGAAGTTATTCTGATGATTTCTGATTAATTGGAAGATGACAAATTTTCATGATGGAAGCAGGCAAAGTTAAAGTACATATATCTCAATAAGTGGTCAGTTCACTAACAAGACAGCAAATTCACTCAAATAGCACTCAAAATGCCAGGCGGCCCACTCTTTTTGCAAGTTTAAACTCGATGACAGTGCTTTCTTGAATCATGTTTAAAGCACATGAAGGAAATGTATTGCTGACACTTGTTAGGAACTGATGTGTGTAACGTTAATTAACATTTCTAATGTCCTGATGTTTGTACACAAAATATAGCTCACTATTGTAAATAGCATGGGAAGTATGATGCCATATATCATGGCTAATTTATGGTCAAACTGTTATGCAGCAGATTCCCTGCATTGTTACTAGGTTATTTGGGCTTTAGGGCACAGACCATGTTGATCACATAGCTCCCTGCATTGGTGTTAACTGTTACATCAGTATGTTTGCAAATTCACTGATGAGTGAATCCATACCATTCTCATTGGGGTATAAAAGCTACATTATAACATTGTTTATACCGGCGGCTGTGTCGGTGCATTGACGGCACGTTAAACTTTCGGTCAAAATTCTGCCGTTTAACTTGAATTAATGGATCGGGTGGTGGGGCCAGGGTTCACGCAAGAAGCTCTGCTTAGCAATCCGACCCTGGTTCATAAAGCCAGCCCAACAAGAACTCGGATGAAACTTATTTTAAAAAAAAAAAAATGCATATAACAGAAACCCATCTCGATTGTCCTGCTTACTCAGGACACCATAGAAGTCAATGAAGCCAATGAAAACCATAGAAGTCAATGAAAATGTTACTTCATCCCCTGTATTGTTAATGGAAACAAGTCTCTTGAACCATATGTTATGTCCTTCACAGTGTTGCTCCATCCACCTCCAACTCCAACCCTGACCAAACTTCAGGAGCTCATCCTTCTCCAAAGCAGTGTGTTGAAGAAGGTATGTATTGTAGCATAACTACTCTGACCGGAATTCCATGGTATCCATGTTGCCTTACAATCCATCCTTGCTGATCCATGTAGCAGATGTTTGACTTTCCTTCAACTGTCTGGATAAGTGGGGAGTTGAAATCACATGTGTGATGAAACAGATGAACTATTCCTGGATTCTTATGTTGCATCATTGCATGGCACAGTGACATACCGAATGGGGAGGGGGAATTGTGGGAAGTTCCCTCACCCCCCCCCCCGTCCTGATAGGTTGTGGGGCCCCCAAGAGTCCGCCGAGCTTAGGAAAAAAATGCGCTATGCTCCCTAAGAATTTCACTCGGTCGACCAAAAATCGCACCGGGGCTCAGAAAAATCACATTCGGGGCCCCAAACGTAGCGCAGGGGCCCCGATAATGACGCTGGGGCCTCAAAAGTTTGCACCTGGGCCCCTGAAAATCACGTTGGAGCCGCAAACAAGTCGTGCCGGGATTCAAGAAAATCACGACGGGGGCCACAAACGGTCGGGCCGGGGCCTCCTGAAAATCACGCCGAGACTGGGGTATTAAGAATTATCACCCGGGCCCCTGAAAATCACGCCAGAGGCCTGATAGGTCCCACGGGGGCTCTAAAAGTCTCGTTGAGATCACCCAACAAATGAAGCCGGGTGAATGAAAAACAGTCCGGACACGGAAAATCAGTCTGGGATCTCAACAATAGCTCCAAAAGCCCACACAACTTGTTGGGCCCCCACAAACGTGTCGTAGCCACCGCAAGGGATCCCAACAAGTGACGACGGGGCCCCAAAAATCGCACTTAGACAAAAACAAATTCACGCCGCTTCTCTTGAAAATCTCACTGGGGCCAAAACGTCGTGCCGGAGCCCCACAAGTTGCAGCTGGCTTCCCAAGTACCAATATATACCCGGAATGTCACCTTGCGGACGGAAAAATTGCGTCAAGGATCCACAAAATAAGAAGTCGTCGGACGCCGGAAAAGAAACCTGTTTGGGCACCGGAAAAAACGCACCGAGAGCCAGAAAAATCGTATCGGGTTCCAAAAATAGCCTGCAGGGGGCTTATAAAATAGACTTCACCACAAAAACCACAAGGAGACTCCATCGAATCGACCAGAGCACCGGAAAATTAAGAATGGGTCCCGAAAGAAAATTATCCGAAGGGCCTTTCTACTCTCGATCGTGCAATCTGCGGAAAAAACACGTTGAGCAGCCGCAGTGGCGTACTAAATGGAAAAATTCCCTCCCTAACGTTAGGCACCAAGGAAATACTTTCACCCATCATCATTACCGTTCAGGTCTGCTGTGCTCTGATGCTTCATCAATGCCGGTGTGTTTTAGCCTGCATCTGATCGCTGAAGTATTTTTATTTAAGACGGTGTGTGTTTGTTGGTGTGTGGAGTGAGGAGGAGGGTAACAGTGACGGTGACGGTGACGATAGATCCGAGCCTATTATATGGCACTGCAGTCGCATGCTATTACTCAGAGTTGTTATGTTGGTGAGTTCGAGTCTCACCTGTCGCTACTCTTCGCCCGCGACCAATCGGCGTGAGAGATTGGCGACGCTATATGACACAACGGTCGACGTGTCGTAGAACCAATGACCAACCAAGAGTTGTTATGTTGAAATGTACTGAGCACTGCTCTTTTAATTATGTGACTTCACCAGTTATTGGGCGATTTTCCCCGTCGGTGAGGATGCTGAATAAACATAAACATACACATCGTCGAATAAGAAATCAGAATTTCTGAGATCTGAAAATATTGTGGGCTAGATCCGATGAGTTTTTTTGTTTGGGGGGTCTAGTGTTTTGGCACTTCGGCCCCCCCAATGTTTTTCAAAAATCGACACCCCTGCTTGTACTGAACACGCTGGAAGCAACTACACAGACATCACACGACCACCCTAACGGTCCAATCCAATGTAAACCGGTTTTGCCGGTCGCTTCGCATTTTTTTTTAGTTTTCGCACAAACCTGCCCAAATATGGCACCAAGCGATAGCTCGTGGCGAACCCTGGAGTAACATTTCAAACGGGGACACGTAAAGGTCAAACATCGAGGTAAAAGGTTGAACTGAGTTTTTCGATGGGCTCCCGTTTCGGCGCTATAGCCTCAAGGTCAAGCTGATTTCTTCGGTCGCTTCGCATTTTTTCGTTTTCACCAAAGCCTACCCGGGTCCAAGGCCTATCGAGTCAGGTTAGACAAGAGCGTCAGCTGCTGGTGTGTCGTTTAACTACATATATGACGCGTGTGACGATTGTGATCAATATCAGTTTTTATCTGTGCACACCAATTGAACCAACCATTGAATACAGGGCAGCATTTTTGTGATAACAGCCAAATAGTTTTTACCAAAGCGCGTTCGAAATCCATCGCTCAATCGGCGAGTTTGCTTCAGGCACATTCACCGGTTGAAAATCATATAGGGCACACGTGCTGCCACGCCAGCGAAGCTACCGTGTGTTTGATGTCAACTCAGCACCTCCTGGTATATTGAAGGTCGTATATTTTCTTTACACGCAATGTCTAAAACCCAGGAGCATCTAAGAGCCATTCTTCGCTGTATTGAAGCTACCGTGGTAAGGATTTGATATGTGAATATAAATCAGCGGTGTTTTATAGAGTTGCGTTTCACCAAAGCTATTCTTTCTATTGTCACAACAATTCTGCACTGTAATTGGTGAACTTGGTGGGCGCACAGATAAAAAACTGATGTCGATCACAATCGCCACATGCGTCATGTATGTAGCTAAACGACACCCCAGCAGCTGATTGCTATTTCCCAGGGCTGCCCGGGTCCATCTTCAATCGATGGCCCGTGGTGAATCCTCGGGTAGCATTTCAAACTGGAACATTTCACGGTCAAACATCTAGGTCAAGGGTTACTTTACATATTTAAAAGTCCTCGCGTTTCGTCACTATGGCTTCATCTTGCATCAAGTGGATGTCATTGGGCGTGGCTTATTGTGCAGTATCAGAAAGCTAAGAAATATAATTAATTTTTTTCAAAGGCCAAAGGTTAATCCGATTTCTTCGGTGGGTTCGCATTTTTTCTTCGCCCAAACCCACCCACAGCAATAGCCCGTGGTGAACCTCGAGTAACAATACAAACCGGGACATGTTAATGCCAAACCTCAAGGTCAAATGTTAGTTATAATTTTTTTAAAGTCCTCATTCGGGCCTTTCCAGTTGGACGTCTTTCCTTCCAGGGGGTGCCTTTTTCTCTCAAAGGCCCAGTGTACATGCCGACAGCGGCCCTATGCTCGGCCCTACATCGGGCCACTTTCGGGACGCTAGCGGCCCGCTGTCGGCTGGAGAGTGGAATGTCCGCCCATGCCGACATACAACCGACGTTCCTCCGCTATCCAGCCGACGTTTCCCCGCTATCCAGCTGACGCTCGCCCTCGCTTTGCCGAATGCACTTGATCTCAACAACCGTTTCTCAGAACAACTGTATGTTATCACCATCTAGCAGAACAATTGCATTTTGTCATCAGTCAAATCAGAGCCGTCCTTCACAGATACCGTACCACTAAGCAGCTCCCCAAGCTCCCCACTCGTGATTGTTTTCAAACAGGCATTTTCCATGGCCGGTACTCTGTCAGAGGCATTGTGGACCCATGTTGATATCAGTTTCCCCGTTCCGTTGTCCTTTTTCCGTTGACATCAGCTTCTCCGTTCGGCCTCAAACTTCACCCGGGTGGCATCTATGAAGCAAATTTAAAGATGATTAACCAACAAGAACAAAACGGAATTAATTAATACTCAACTCAATTTCACATAAGCGGGATTGACAGCTCCAAATAAATTGAGTGTCAGATAGTCCATAAATTTAGGGAAAATATGTTGACAAATTCTGGGAAAGGTTAGGATGATCGTCTATGCGTTCGTTTAGGCTCATTAACGACACATTGTGCTGATATTAAAACTGTAGAACACCGTGCAAGATACAATCGACCAGACAATCGCGACGCAAACGTCCTATATATTATTTATCAGTGTTATGAGACATTTACCAGTAAAATAGGTACTTTAAAATGGAACGAAATCTGGTTTCCAGATTCGCTTTGGTGCCACATGCACAATTGGTACACCGCCATGCACAGCACGATCTCACCTTTTTTCCGCTTCTAGCTCTCCGACAGACAGAATGAGATGGGACCTCCAAGGAATAAAGCACCGGAAATGCTCGAGCCCTCTGCGGCGCCGTCTTGGGAATTGTGTGAGAAGTAAAAAGAAAAAGCTGGCCTAGTTAATATATGTAGGTTAATGATTTCACCATCTATCTCCAGTTTCCCCACACAGCAGCTTTGATATTTCAATTCATGGCAGCTAAATAATCTTATAGCACTTCCTACCAAGCAGTCACCAGCAAATTTCATTTCAGCAGTCTTTTCGGCGTCGGCTGGATAGCGGGGGGACGTCGGCTGGATGGCAGGGACGTCAGCCGGATAGCGTGAGAACGTCGGTCGGATAGCGGCGTGGACATTGATCTCGGCGGGATCTCCGCTGAATCTGACTCAGTGTCGGCTTGATGTCGGCATGAGCGAATCCACTGTTCAGCTGAAAGCGGGTCGCTAGCGGCCCGACAGCGGCCCGACATCGACCCCACGTCGGCTGCATGTTGGCATGGACGAACATTCTACTGCCAGCCAACGGCGGGTCGCTAGCGTCCCGACAGCGGCCCAACGTAGGGCCGATCATCGGGCTGACGTCATATTGCTGTCAGATTGTTCAATGGGTGGGAGATCAGAGTACACCCTGTCAAAGTTTTGTACTTTGGTCGATGTCGGTGCCAACTTTGGGCCGGTTTGGACCCAAACAAAAACTATGTGCCAGCACCCTTTGAATTTATGCCCCGTGGTGAATGTCCATTTTTTTTTAATACGCTCCAACCGCTGTCGACCCGACGGCAGCCCGATATCGTTACCCGCTATCGGTATGAATTTGCCACTGTCGGTCCGACAACGGCCCAACGCCTGCTGACCGCCATTAGTATGCCGAACTCAACCCGACACATGCCGATATTCCAGATAAGTTTGCCGATGTCGGGCCGAGAGCGGCCGATGTCCCCATGCCGCTCACGAGATGCCGAGCTTGCCCCCACACATGCCGACATCGGGCCGATATCGGTATGTTTACTGGGGGGCGGTGCCTCTGCCTGTTAAAAAAACATCCAGAGGTGAGATTAAAGGCCATCAAATCGTCCGAAAACAAGATTTTTTTCCTACAGACATGACCAATATCAGCAACCGCTCGCTCGATCTTCATGAAACCTTCACGAAACGGTCGGGCGTGTGCCAAAGGCGTGCGGTTTGGACTTTCGTGACCTTGGGTCAGGTCAAAGGTCACTAAATCGTCGGAAGACCAGATTTTTGGCTTGCAGACATGGCCAATCTCAGCAATCGCTCTCTCGATCTTCAAGAAACATTCATCAGACCGTTGGGCACGTGCCGCAGGCATGTGGTTTGGACCGAGGACCTGGGTACTAATACTAAGCGGTTTGGACGGTCTGGTTTTTAGAACCACCCTCTTCTTCAGTCTTCGCAGTAGCCAGCAGTAGCCGGTTTACAGCGGCAACCGACGGAGTTTTGTTGCCGTCCAGGAACAAGATAGGGAGAGCATACCTGGCAGGATGAAAATAACTTGTATAAACATAAACTAGAAGCGGCAAAATAGTTTTTGCTAGCAACGCTGCTGAAATCAGTAGAGCACAGCGAATAAATACCCTTTCTGATTTAAGTGGAAACTGTCAGATTACATTTTGGCGCCATGGTTAAATTAGCGAAGGATGCGGTTGTAAGCGAATTCCCGAGGTAACAGTATATGAAATGCAGTGGTTTCCGCATGCGATAGGATGAGCGATAAACGATAAACGATAATTATCGCTGTTAAGTAAATCGGTTATCGTTATCGTTTATCGCTAAATTTTCAAAATTATCGCTCATCCACTTATCGCAAGTTCCAAAAATTATGAACGATAAACGATAAAATGTAAAACGGGATGATGGAAAAATGGAAGACGATCGACAGTGTATGCCGCGCGACAGTGTGTGTGCGCAACCTGTTGCCATCTGCTAAGTGTACAGATCTGTCAGACGGCCGACGGGTGGTATAAATTTGCGCGGCGGGCCGGGCAGAGGTCAGTCACAGGGGGGTCCACTCCCGCATATCTGGCAACTATCCAAATCTTCAGGTTAAAATAAGCCTATTTTCAAAGTTAATCGTCATTGAGATAATTGGATTATTTCATTATCATTTGAAAATAGCATTCTGTACTCAGTGTAAAGAACTTGAAATAACATGTAGTTATTGATTGAGGCTTATTTTCAAAAAACCTTTAAGAACTGGCATTGTTCTACACTCCCGCATATCTGGCAACTATGCATATCTTCAAGTTAATATTAGCCTATCTTCAAAGTTAATCATAATTGAGATAATTTTATTATTTCATTATCGTTTGAAAATAAAATTGTTTACTCAGTATAAAGAATTTGAAATAAGATTTTGTAGTTATTGATTGAGGCTTATTTACATAAAACCTTTAAGAACTGGTAGGGACGATGGACATACGAGGGTTTGTCAAAAGCATATTCCTCGCGCCGCAAAACAGACGTTATCGCTGTTAAAAAAAACAATTATCGTTATCGTTTTATCGCTATCGCTGTTAATTTTGTGGAAATTTTTTTATCGTTTATCGTTTATCGTTATCGCAAACCTTTCTTATCGTTTTATCGTTATCGCAGGTCCGAAAATTAGTTATCGCGGAAAGCACTGATGAAATGACAGCAAAGGTATGACTTATCGCTGTCAACCAAGTCTACGCATCAATACTTGGTACTCCCGACGTGACTCACACCGCACAAACAATAAATATTTGCAACACAACTCTCGAGTAGGATGCTCGGGCATCGAATGATTTGTTCCTTGCCGCATATTGGAGCTTGGATCAAGGCCCTTAGCATACATGGCATGGATCATGTACGCTCGATTGGAAATCAACAGCTGTTTGCGTATCAGCGGCACTAACCTGCCACCTAGCGGAGGGTAAGTAAAAACACGGAAACGCGGCCGGTTTTAGGCCGTGCGCCTACGGGAGTTCAGGGTACGCATTTCGTATTGGCATTTTTCTAATTGATTCAGCCATCCCAGGAGGATTGCATTAGCATTCCAAGATACAGAATTGATCACGGAACCTTACCGTTTTTTTTCTTGTTCATTTATTACGCTCCGTTCAAAAGTTGTGGTGCGAAGTGAAGACATCTGTGAGAGGGAGCCCACCTTGCCCGAAGGGTCGGCCCACCGATGTTTATATTTTGATGATCTTTATCTTAAATCTTTATCTCTCTATCTTTATCTTGATCTTGAAATTATTGGAGGGGCAAAATACATCAAGGCAACGCAACAGGCAGACCAAAATGATTTGGGGGCACATTCCATTGATTCCCATGTTAGAAGTTGAAATAATTGCCGTGGTGGGAAGCAAACATTGAGGTGGCAGTTCCCCTCAAATGTATATAAAACAACACCCCTGAGTCGAACGACTGGCATGTGATAGCGAATCGGCGAGAGGTAGTGGAGTTGCTGATCCAAGGGGGAGGAAGCAAAAGTGCGCCCCTTATGACCCGAAGGACGCCTCTCTTGGAGGTTCCAGTGTACCCCCTCCCTCGAATTTCTCAGCGCAACGTGTTCCTCGGTCTGGGAATGGCAGTCCTCTGGGAGTCCGAACGCACGCCGCGAATTTTTCGGTGAAAGGCACTCTTCAGACAAAAAACAAATGGTGCCCCTCTGGGAGATCGAAGTGTACCACGTCAAAATCTTCTGGACCAAGAGCCGCCCCCCCCCCCTCCCTAGAGAAATGACGCTTCCTTGGCAAATCATTCTGTCAGTGGTATGGTGTATGGGGAGGGGGCTTGTACCCTCCATGGAACTTCCGCTCAATCCTCTTTGCGGATTGGTGGGTACGCCGAAGTCTGTACTCTGTCATTCAGTTGTGTAAACCACTCCACCGGAAAATATCAGCCACATATCTAGAGAGCAAGGAGGGCGGGGGCGAAAGTAGAACAACCCATTTTTATCTTTGAGGGTGAAACTGCCCCCTCAATGCTTGCTTCTCCCACCCGCAATAATTTCAACTTCTAACACGGGAGCCTATGGAATGTGCTCCCCCCACCCCCAATTCATTTTGGTTTGCCTATTGCCTTCATGTGCTTTGCCCACTCCGATCATTTTAGGAAATCAACATCGGTGGGCCGACCCATTCGGCGAGATGGGCTCCTTCTCACAGATGTCTTGAATTCGCATCACGACAACTTCGGAAAAGAGCGTCATAAATCAATAAGGAAATAACGATAACGTTCCTTGATCAATTCAGTATCATGAAAGGCTGATGCAATCCTCCTGGAGTGGCTGAATCAATTGGAAAAACGCCAATATGAAATGCGTTCCCAGAACTCCCATAGGCGCACGGCCTAAAACTGGCCACGTTTCCGTGTTTTTACTTACCCCCCGCTAGGTGGCAGGTTGGTGCCGCTGATACGCGCAGATGGAAGGCGCCGACGCGGAGTTTCCAATCCAGGCATACATCATCCATGTATTGGCATGGATGATGTACGCCATGTACATGTCCGACATGTCGTACTTGATCCATGGTATTGGAGTATTGGTCTTGGAATATAAAATGGTTTAGCAAAAATTATACCAAAAACAATCAGACTAACATCATTTTCTGCCCATTACCAAAGAGTAATTGTTGTTAATGTGAAAGCTACGATAGCTGATTGGAAGATTTAATATAATTCTCATTAATATTAAATGCTGCATGATATACGTTTTTAGTTCGTATCTGGAATATTGTACTTGAAGCCAAAAATGTCTTCGAAGGATCTAGAGCGACTAGAAGGGGAACAACTTGCCGCTGTAAAGACGCATCGTGCCATGAGCCAAGTTGGCCAAGCCCTAGATACCTTTAATTTGACATTAGCTGGGACAGGCCGCCTAGAGCAAGAGCAAGGGTTCGTGCAGAGGCATTGTGTATGCTAGCATCGAGCGTGGCTGCGGGTTATTTCGTTATCTTGAGTTGAACAGCAGGTGAGTCGTGATTCAACTTCGAAAGATCTTGGGCCTTCAAGTTGTCAGTGTGGATGAATCTGAATCGTTCGTGTGATGTTATTTATTTTCATCTCGATCTACCTATGTTGATGTGTGTTACCTATTAGGGTAAATTTGTGCTTTAATGTGTTTTATAAATTCTTGGAATTTATTTGTCCACTGAAATGAATATGAATGTGAGCGTGATGGGGTGACTCATTTCCTATACAAATGCTTACTTTTTCAGTTTGTGAGCAAAATAATACCAAAATTGGGCTTTGAGTCGGGCAACAGCATAAAAAGTAATGTTTAAAAACTAAGATTTAAATGTAGCATAACCTTACCTAACCTAGCCTCCCTTTGGAGAAAAACAAGGTAAATTTGCAGATCAATGCAAGTTGATTAAAAAAAAAAAATTTGTTTGGCAGGATGTTTTTTTAAAGTGATTAAGACAATGCAACCACTAATTTTCTTGGCAAATGATTACTTTGAAGTCAACAGCAGTTGATACAATTGATGATGCCATAGGTATGGTATTAAGGAAAAGTGCTATGATACCTATTAACTGTTTTATGAGCAAATGCTGCAAACATTTACATACCCTAATGGGATGGTCCAGGCTGTGGCTCATTCATTTGTACCTAGATGGCATCGGACCGACCAGCACAGCGCTCAGAATGTGGCTATAGTTTTGATGCTTTGAGAAGGAAATTATCAATCTTGTGGCTGTGAAATTCCTTTAAAAAACAAATGCTGGCAGACCCTGGAACAATTTGAGCAAATTTGCACACCTTGCTGGGAATGACGCTGTGTTGTCAGAAAATTATAAACTTGCTTGACTGTCCTCAAAGGAAAGCTTAATAATTGTGTGAGGTACTGGAGTGCATCCGGTACACAGCAAATCCATTCTTACTCTGATATGCATGGCCGGGTGGCTGTGTTGCTCGTCAGCTGACCTCTGCTTGGGCAATGAAAAATTGAAAATTACATATGAATAGATAAACTATAAATACAAATAAAATAACCTAGCCTAACCTGTCCTAGACTAAGATAACAGCATAATACAAATATTATATTATAATATAACATAATCTAACCTAATCTAACCAGAACAACCAGAATCCTCCCAAGCTAACTTCTGCCCAGACTATATATTACGATCTAGGTAAGATGTGATTTTGTCGAATTTCTTTGTTTAACACATGGTGTTTTAACGTAAAAATTACTATGCGACCACTCATTTTCTCTGCAAATGATTACTTTCTCAGTTGGCAGACAAATACACAATCATAATCTTCACTCTGCAAATATAGCACATCGTGTATAATTATCTGTACCTGGTGTCAGATGTGATGAAGAAGAAATTCAACACTTCATGCACTCGATTGAATACTCTGACATCGAAAACCTTATGCTTCTGCCTTAATTCGCCTTTTATTTCTGAGAGTGAACATTCGCAACCCGACGCATCCACAGCCAAGGCTGGAAGTTCCTTGCGATGCTGTATTGTTTTATTTGTCATATGTTTGATGACGTAATGGCCAAAAAAATTGTTTTGGACAATTCTGGTTTCCTGGTTAGGTTAGGTTAGATTATATTATGATGTAATACATATTATATATTATGCTACATTATCTTAGTCTAGGTTAGGTTGGGTTAGGTTATTTTATTTTTTATGTTATTTATATATTCATGTGTAATTTTTTAACTCTTGACAGTAAGCAGAACATGGCCAACTTTCACGTCCTCATTTCCGATCACACTGTATATATATATATGCATGGGCAAGTTTAGTAATAATACCTACTAAACATCCGAGGATGTGTTGTTTCTCCAGTATATGCAGGAACAATATGCAGTGTAAGAATGGCAGATAACGTAGCATAATATATAATATATTATGTCATATTATAATCTAACCTAGCCGGATAACCAGAATCGTCCGAAACAAATTTTTTGGCCATGACGTCATCAAATATATTCAAAATAAAATAATACAGCATTGCAAGGACCTCCCGGTCTTGGCTACGGATGCATGGGGTTGCGAGCATTCATTCTCGGAAATAAATGTCTAATTAAGGCAGAAACATAAGGTTTTCGATGTCAAAGAGTATTAAATTGAGTGCATGAAGTGTTGAATTTCTTCTTTATTACGTCTGTGACACGCCAGGTACGGATAATTATACGAGATGTGCTATATTTGCAGTGAAGATTATGTTGTGCATTTGTTTGCCAACTGAAAAGTAATCATTTGCAGAGAAAATGAGTGGTTGCATCGTCATTTTTACATTAAAATACCATGTATAAAAACCCTAAAAATCACATTTTACCTAGATCATAATATTTACTGCCCAGACACCA
This sequence comes from Ashinkailepas kermadecensis, assembly GCA_034440615.1. Taxonomy (NCBI): domain Eukaryota; kingdom Metazoa; phylum Arthropoda; class Thecostraca; family Neolepadidae; genus Ashinkailepas; species Ashinkailepas kermadecensis. The sequence continues at coordinate 159,161 of JAOTOM010003949.1, read as the reverse complement.
TCAAATCTTAGCAAACATTGCTAGTGCTGCCATTAATGCTAACAACATTGCAAGGAATGGGCGTGAATGATCAAAACTGGTCGAAGCACCCTAAAGCCAAATAACTAACTAACATTGCAAGGAACTACTGGTCCCCCACAGTGGGGTCAGCCTCGTTGCTCGGCTGGCTAGAGAAATGGCGCTCTCTCGGGTTACCACAGCCTCACTCGTCCTTCCATCCATACGCTCCCATTCCAATGCCCATCCCATCTCAACGTCCATGTCCTTCACCTGGCCCTGCAACACCAACTCTCCCCACTAAGAGCAGGTAGGACAACTTCCCCTGTCCTGCCCACCAGTTCCGTTTTATCGGGGTAGCCGCGCCCCCTCGGCCCGCCCCCCGGGGTTGACGGAGTCCTGGAGGTTGAGGTCCCCCGTCGCACGGTGCTAGTTGTGACGGGGGACCAACACGCCTTTTTGGTCTCGATATCCCGGGGGGCGGGCGGGCCCGTAGGGCCCCATACGGGTCAAGTGGCCGGTCGCCTCGGGCCGGGGACCTGGGATTGTTCCCAGTGTTTGCCCGCCCGGCCGGCTGGAGTCAAGGGGTGGGCGGTGCTGGATCCCGGTCGGGGTGGTGAGTCTCTCTCCCGGCCGGGTGAAAGCGCCGCCTGCCCCGTATAGCTCCTCGGGCGCCTGTCGTCCTCCCGTCCGCGGGACCCAGGCGTCCCCCCAGTAGGGCGTGGTGGGGCGCTCGAGGAGTTGAAACCAATACACTTCCATGGATTCTCCTGACACACAACTATACCCTCGCCCTAGTCTTGACTCGGACGATTCGTCTTCCAGTCTTCCACATCCCAGTCCCGCGCCTCCGTGAGGCCAGTTTTAGACGCTGTCTCGGATTGCCCTTCTATGGATTCTCGTCCCGTCGGGGCGACGCGACCTGACAAGACACCTGAGCGTGAAACCGAAGTAGAGCCCGAGTTCGTCGACCCAACTGTCCTGATCCTGTCGAGTTCAGAGCTCAGACTGTCCGACCTCAGCCCTTTCCAACGGTGTGAGGGCACCGAGCGATTCGGTACAGTGGTACGGTGCGACAAATTGGGTGATGGTGGCATCGAAGCTGAATTTTCGGATCCGGAGGAAGTTAGGCGGGCGTTAAAAGCCACACTCTTTACGTTTACGTACACCATCGATGGTAGACGCGTACAAAGGACAGTGCCCCTAAATGTGAAAACTCACCACTCTAAAAACTGCTCCAGAGGTGTCATCACTTGCCATGACCTACAAGGTGTGACATGTGAAGAAATTGTGCGCGGTCTTGCGGCGTTCGGTGTCATGGAGGCTAGAAGACTGAAAACGAAAAGGGACGGTGTTTCACACGACACAGACAACATTGTACTTACCTTTAACTCCCAAACACAGCCCATGTGAGAATCGGGCACGTTAGGGTCAGGGTCCGCGTTTATCGACCAATCCCGATGAGATGCTTCGCCTGTCACAGGTACGGACACACCAGCCGCCACTGTCGATCAAAGCCGAGATGTCTGCGATGTGCCTCCTTGGAGCATTCTGTGGACACTTGCACATCGGAAACCTTATGCTGTCCAAACTGCAAGGGCGATCATTCTGCTCGTGACCGAGTCTGCCGGGTTTTCAAACGGGAGCAGAGTATCATAAGATTGAAGTGTGACAGGGGCGTGTCATTTCGAGAAGCTCGGGAAATGGCCAATGCGGCCACTACACCTCGCTCTTATGCGGCTGTGGTGGCCAGCTCCACCCATGCCCTTAACCCGAGTCATCCCAGGAGCGAACAGACATGCCACCTACTACACCTGCACCACGGATGTGATCCTCCTGGAAACGATGCTCTGGATACGATGATAGCCCGCCAATTGATAGGCTTGCTAAAGGAATGTGGTCTGGCAATAATCCAGGTAAACTCAGACGATGAAATCCCGGCGGCAGTAACTGGAGTTGCAGCCGACTACGTCTTACCGTCTTGTCCTGCTGTAGTGCAGACAGAAACTTCGTTCAGTTCCCCAAAACAACGTCGTCCTGAGCAGCGCACGATCGCCTGTCAAACTGACCCTACCGCAACTCCGGTGACTGAACCGATCATGGTGGCATCCACTCAAACACCTCTCGCAGAATTCCCTAATTTATCACCCCCATCGACTTTTTTACCTCTCCGATCGACCAGCTCATTGCCGTCACTGAGAATTCCTGTGCGAAGTGGAGCTCCGGACCTGACAGCGCGAGGTCGAGCAGAAAGATCTACAAGTGTGGCATCAAACATTGGTGGGAAAGGCGCAGTGGGAAAATGTTCCATGGCTGCGAGGCTCGGCATGCGTGAACGCTCACCGTCGGTACCGCGCGCACCACTTGGCCCCTCTGGAGAAATAATGGGTCCACCTCCACCTGTCCCATTCACAGACCAGCCACTTACACCACCTACCAGCCGAAAGCGGATGCCTATTTCGCCACCGACCGAAGCGAGTCCCAGGTCCCGTCCCCGCGCTGAGTCGCCCGTGATGAGATACCCACCTGTAGGCCGAGACGTGTGGGATAGACGACCGTCCTGACCGTAACACCTGTGAAGGCTCCATACCATATCTCTAAACGGCTGACTGCGAAGAAGTGTTTTAACTGAGACAGTATGCGGGGAATTACACCTCAGCATGACACTGTTTTGCCACGATTTTACTACTGGTTTTTATCAGTAAACTTGTTATGGGCGATATATGACCATTGCAGTCGATGCGCCCTTTAAATCCAAATAACTGGGCGCTATATGACCATTGCAGTCGATGCGCCCTTTAAACCCAAATAACAAACAAACTAACAAACAAACCCAAATAACTAACTAACTAAGGAACTACTGGTCTGGGTTCAGGATGCATGTGGTTACAAATGTTGAGTATCTGATTGAACATGGAATTAAACCAGAAACATAAGGTTTTCAAGGTGAAGGAGTATTGAATCCAGTGCATGAAGTGTTGAATTTCTTCTTTATCATGTCTGTGCCACTCCAGCTATGGATAATTATATGCAATTGGCTATATTTGTAGAGTGAAGATTGTGATCATGTATTTCTTTGCTAACTGAAAAGCAATCATTTGTGGAGAAAATGTGTGATCACATTGTCTTAATCCGGTTAAAATACATTGTATTTAAAAAATCAAAGACTCAAAATGTATCTTGATCTGCAATAATATCAAAAACAATACCAAAACATAATAAAAAAGAAGTTATTTTCCTATAATTTCCCCAAACAGAAAGAAACATCCCAACCAAACCTAACATAAGCTGCCTCTGAAGAAAAAAGAAACAATTTCAACTATTCTTTTAAACATTAACAATTAGCCAATTTTTTCTAACATAAAACCTGACTGATCTAAGCCTTACCAAATCTAACACATTTTTGCTTTATGGAGGCGAAATGTGTTGGGATGGCAAGGCTTTCTTGTTAGGCTGTGGTTACACACCATGCATATGTTACACCAGAGGTTGTGCACACTGAGTAACCCCACAGGCTATATATACACCAAAGGCTCTGGGTCGTACCATTCTGTTCCGAACAATGGAAGCTGAGTCAGCTGGATCCTGAGCTACTGGCAACAATTGAGTGATGTCATTGATGGCCTGATGTTATGTAGCATTATATAATTATAAAAATCATACAGTTGGCATATGTATCACCACAACAACACATACATAATCTCAAGTGGATGTCTTTAAACAAATCCTTGGTAGAGGTCAAAAGTTTCATTAATCTTGCATTACAAAAGCCAAACCTTGACCAGGTGGTAAAGGCTCTGTGAAGGTTGAGTGCACCCCAGCCACTTGAATTTTTGTTTTTGCTGAAGTTACCTCTCGAAATGGAAAATGTTCCACCATGTGGGAAGCTTGCTTGCACCCATCCCTTCCCTCTGCTATGCTCAACCAATGCTTTAGCTGAAGGTGCCTCTCAAGGTGGAAAAGGTGCCACTCAAAAATATGCCTGCACCCCTATAATGAAATCCAGATGTGTCAGTGAACTTACCATCATATGTGTCTACTATGTGTGTGTCCACACCCTATTTTGTTTCAGATGATTTGGAATCACAAGTATTTTATAGTAAGCATAGATGGAGTCAGCTCAATACTGATGGAGCATTCAATGCTGTCTTCAAGACTAGAAAATATGAGCATTTGTTTAATACACATTTGTTTAATGTACATTGATGTATTGAAAAACAAAATCATGGTTATGTAGTGTAACATTTAAAAAAATTACATCAATACAGCTATAATTAAAATAAATGCAGTTATTGTTCTTCATTGATTTCCTTGAATGAACACTGTATCCAGACTAGAGGTATAGAGACGACAGATTCCTTTGATAAATTCAGTTTGGTGGTAATCTACATACATATTTATAGCATGATATTACTAGTTTACAACTACAATTGTGTTCCACTGTCAAGCCATGGGCACCAAATGACCCTGTAGTTGGTGCACCCTTAAACCCAAATATTCAATCAACTGTCAAGCTAACACCACAAATGTATATCATTACGGATTGCTCTGTGAATCATAATTTCAATACAAGACACATTTCCACCACTAGACAGCACAGCAAATGCACATTTAGTAGTGTGTGCAAAAACATCATTGAAACCAACCTAAACGTTATGTGTAGTAAGCATACTAGCACTCTCAGCAGGAAATGCATAGGCTTTATCCAGTTTCCAGTACACCCAAATAACAACTGTAACACATGACTTCTGGATGCCCTGAGACCAATTTCACTAAAATCGCAAACTGTGTATTCACACAGAATTTGGTATAGATACACTGATTGTGTTATTTGTAAAGATGGCATTTCATTAACATCGCAAGCGAACAAAACTACAAGATTCAAAGTGCATCATTTGTTAATCATATACTATGTAAAAACGTATGTTATTTTGTATGTTGATCTCTGATGCCATTTGAATGAATTTGATATTAATTTATATGGGACATGACAACTTAAGATATAAGCAATTCAAGTTGAAGTACCTATATCTAAAATATTTGGTCATTTTGCCAAGAAAGAAACATCAAATTTGGTAGTATTGCACTTTAAGTATCAAATATACAAGTTTTACACCCATTTTACCTCCCAAAAACAAAATGGGTATTGCAGGTTAGGCTAAGCTTTTCTCTTGCTTGAAGTTTTTTTTTATTGAAGAAAATGTTGAATTTTTCTTTAAAATGGAATATGCCTAAGTTAATATTTGTAGGACACACAAACAAATTGTTTGGAAATTTTATGTTTCAATGTTTTTTTCTACACTAAAGTACACTGTACACTGGTTTTTTTTACACTGAAGGTTGGGTTAGGTCATGCTACATTTTTATCGTGTAAACATCATCCTTATGTTATATTACTCAACTCCAACAACCAAAGGTCTTCCAGACTTCAATATGGTTATATTTGGTGCTGAATTCAAATTCTGCATCTATTGTTACCCTCTAGGGACCACAAATATGTATTCGGAACCCAACAAACAAAACCCCATCCTGACCATGAGAGCCTTGACCTAATGGTAACCCGACCCAACCTGACGACAATGTTTTGTTCTCCATTTACACGTTGTTTACGAAAATATGGGTGGGGTTGTAGCAACCCTCCCCCCCCCCCACCTCCCCTGTGCCACCGAAGGTAGTAAAATGGCATTGGCGTCTTGCGCCGGTTAACCATCGCCACCTTCGCCAGTGGATTGGATGGTGTTGTCCACAGAGCGTATCGACGGAGAAGCCAGTGGAACAAGGTGACCACCTAATCGGTCGAGTTTGTCGACTCAGCTAAAATCTGCAAAATACTGAGAAAGACTGATGGGTCAGGCGCCTATCTCACCAATGCAGATGCCTGTCTGTACACATGCCTGACTTGAGACTATGGGTGTCCTTCCTTGGCGATTCGGGCCCCGCTCTTCGCAATATGTGTGTAGTTATTAGCTACATGTGCTTCTCTCCTGAAATGACAGGCGTCCTTTTGGTAGTTGGATGCTTTGAGAATGCAGGCGCCCTCCTGGGTCAGCCCGTGCGCTCTTCGCCGTCAGACGCTTTTTGCCAGGTGATGCCTGTGTTCAAAATATAGGTGCCGTTTTGGATAGTTACCATTGGATAGTTAGATAGTAGTGCAAAATTACCCCTCCCACTTCCCAGGATACTCTTGCACCTCTCATGACAATACCAGTACAGATACCCGTCTGGACGCCACTCTTTAGAACGCAAGTGCCCTCCTGGGCCAGGCGTCTGCCCTCTTGACAATGTAGGCACACTTCGCAACCTCGTGCAACAACCGGCAGAACATGGCGAAAATGGCCATTGGGGCAGTTTGGTGTCCCTCTTGAAGGCGGAGCCACTTTTTGTGAACTAGTTGGGCGCCTTATGTATGACAATATAGGCGCCCTGCTGGGGAAACATGCGTAAAACCAAACATTTATTAGTTTGACCAATATTGTCCCTGGATATGGAGGGACAAGAATCCTGGCCCTCCCCTCCCCTCCTGTTAAGGTGCTAATCAAATCCCGGATCATGTCGTTGTTAACACACTCTCGTTGCACAAATGGTGGAAATAATCAAACGATGAAGCAAAAGGGCATACCGTCTGCATACTTGACATCAGTTTGTCAGATCATTGCCTCCAAAGCAGTTCACTGCTTCAGATCGAGAAAACGACCAACTAATTTATCAGTCACGAAAGACTAATTTATCAGTCACCTGTGGGACCAAAAGCATGCTAGTAATATACCAAAAAAAAAAAAAAAATAATAATGACTACTTGGCTGAAGCAAGGACAGATCAAGGAATTTTCATTCAGCAGCACATTTGTCTGGTGTACGGAATTTGTTGCACGTAGCGAAATTTGGTACTTTATTCACGTCACGAGACCTCGCGATTGATACCGATTTGCATACCTGTAATCAATAGATGACCTACCATGTCGTTTGCTCAGTTTTTGTGTTGCAAAAATCGAGAAGTTATACGTTCAACCTTTGTCTGTGTGGCACCGATAGTAGATATGTGCTTCAAATGTTCACAGTGGTGTCTCAGTATTTTTGGATAATAACCATGTGATTTTGTTACATTTGGAACCACAGGTAAGGGGTCAGATGAGGTCTGTGTTAACCTCATTTTAAAGGTTGTCAAATACTGCCCAAAACACTGTTTTCTAGCAACCCGGGGTAAGATTAGTCGCCAAATTCAGCGTTGAGAGTCCATATCAACTCCACAGTAACTTTAAACTCGAAAAAGGTTATCTGAGGTCATGTTCGGTTAGTGACCTACTATGGCCTTGGAGATTCGATGATCTATATAGACAGGTAAGCTGAGTTGCCCATCATCCTACCACACTCATCAATAAGTTATCATGTAACAGCCCAGTCATGCTATGAATTGATTTTGATTTGGTTGATAACTACTTGAAATTAATCAAATCTGGTTCATTTGGACCGACAATTTGGTTGAATGACTTGTCGGGGCACATCATCAGTTGTTTGAACTGACCTTGGCCACGGCCATGGTGACCGCTATCAAAATAGTGCAGGGCTGTTCATGGCTGCTCAGTAGTAAGTGCTCAAAATATAATATTTAAAAAAATAAGTTGTCATTTTCGAATATGGTTGCTAAAAAGAATGGAGCTTAAATGGCATTCCAAATGTTTATGTATTTCGTTGAGAGGAAAACATTTAACAATTATGAAAGAACGTCTCCACATCGTTCGGTAAATGCATTTATTTTATTGCTGGGGCTGGTCCTAAGCCGGCTTACCGGCGCTCGGCTCAAACATTTCTTGGCCTAGTGTCCGGATTAGGATCAGGCTTAGGAATTGGATCAAAGATGTTTCCATGCTCGCGTACACCGGATCAATGTCCTAAATCGGGTTAGGCTGATCATGGAAGCTGGGTCAGGGACTGCTCCACCTGCTGGCCCCAGTGATTCGCGGGTGGAAGCCGTCGCCCCTGCGATCCAGGTCAGCACGTCCTCCAGCCAGCCTGCAGTGGAGCTGTCCAGGCAGTGTTAAAGTAATGGCTCTTCGTGAGGTGTGAGATATCGGAACGAGTACCGCAGGATGTCGAACTTTGCCACGAAATGAAGGTGTATAACCTCCTTCAACTCCTTCAAGCTCAATTTTGGGACAATTGCGTACTTAGAAATATCTTTTTCATTTGTTTTGAGGGATGTCTAATTTAGTGATTCGCATGTTAATGAAAATTACAGAAATGCTAAAAACTGATATTGTAGAACAAAACATGTACAACAAATAATCCCTGGAATGCCTGGATTTGTACTGCAAGCTGTTCATTCAGGCTGGGTAATGGTGAGCATAAGCATGTTATTTATCAACGAGGTACTGTTAGAATCGATGCAAGAAGGCTTCATAAACAAACATCAAGGAACACCATGTCGATGCTTCTTTGAGAAGGGTGTCGATTCATTGTTCAGAAAGTGGCATATTCCACTCTATTTCACGAATAGTTTGTCACTGTATCCAGGACCCGCTCTTTCTGGAGTATGGTCCAACCGGGAACGGCCGATTTTCCAGCTGTCAGCTGGTGAGGCAGGGCCCACTCACAAGGGGCATCCACTGGTGCCAAATCAGGCCCACTGGTCAGGCAGGGTCCACTCACAAGGGGCATCCACTGGTGCCAAATCAGGCCCACTGGTCAGGCAGGGTCCACTCACAAGGGGCATCCACTGGTGCCAAATCATGCCTACTGGTGAGGCAGGGTCCACTCACAAGGGGCATCCACTGGTGCCAAATCAGGCCCACTGGTCAGGCAGGGTCCACTCACAAGGGGCATCCACTGGTGCCAAATCAGGCCCACTGGTCAGGCAGGGCCCACTCACAAGGGGCATCCACTGGTGCCAAATCAGGCCCACTGGTCAGGCAGGGCCCACTCACAAGGGGCATCCACTGGTGCCAAATCAGGCCCACTGGTCAGGCAGGGTCCACTCACAAGGGGCATCCACTGGTGCCAAATCAGGCCCACTGGTCAGGCAGGGTCCACTCACAAGGGGCATCCACTGGTGCCAAATCATGCCCACTGGTCAGGCAGGGCCCACTTACAAGGGGCATCCACTGGTGCCAAATCAAAGTAATAGTCGCCCCCTATGACACCCTCACCGTCGCCGGGCGACAGATGCCGGCTTTGTAGTAAACACCCTCGACTGTGTACATATTTGCAATGTGACGACTCCACCGTGACTCCATCTCCGCCGTGACGATGGAGAGCATCAGATGTGAGTGGATTTTGTTTTGGCAACGGCGCACGGCAAAAATGCATGTGGTTGCGTTGGTGGGTCGGCTAAGCGTGCGATGTATCGCGCCAGCCTCCAACGGCCACTAGATAGGTCAATCATAGCCCTTCAACATCCTTTAATACTGTGAGTCGTTCCTCAGCATTAAGATTTAGTTTGTCTTTGTTTCAGCGTCCGAAATGTGTAGTGTGGGTGATAAACCTGCAGATCCGTTGCGTTAATAGTTTATCGCTTATGCTCCTTTAAATACTGCGATTGCGCCTGGACGATAAAGTGGTGACGCGCCAACTTTGATGCTGAATCATTAAGCGTAGAAACATGCTCATCGGCGGGAAGCAAGACATCAATGAACGTGCAGCGATCAGCAGATCACACACATACGTTATCACAACCCCGTCGTCGGCCATCACACAATGATGAGGCCTCTGACTCGAAAAGGTTGAAAACCCGATGGCAGGACTGACATTTCTTTCCCAAAAAAACAGTACACAATTTGCGAAGTTTGTCCTTCGATGGTAAGTAGGTAAACCTTTTGTAGCGCACATTTCGTGCTTTCTGCATTTCGAAAGGTTTTGTATCCCCCTGGCAGGACATAATCTACTAATGTCGTCGGACTCGTAAAATCAACCCACTTTCCTGCTCAATTTCAGTTCAGGGTCGTGCGTGGCCGCGGCGGCTTCCACCAACATTCTCACAAAAAAAACTCAAAATGGTGGCGACAGAGGCACGATAATTCGTGGCCCACGCGTCAACATGCCCCAGCCACACGATAAGTCCAGACCGTTACCAAATCCTACAGGGCACCGTAAACTGATATAGTTACAACAATACAAACAGATATTCCGAACGTGACCTACATGACATTTCATGACACGTTTATGTCCTTGTTTTATCACAACAAAGTGCTCACACACGCTCCCATATCGAATACCTTCTATAATGCTGAAGTCTCAACTTATGGCCAGGTCGCTGACTCTTACGTGACAACCGTGACCTCTATACGGGACAACCCGATATGATCGTGAACTATCAACATACGGCTTTAAAATTGACCCATATCGATCACGTCTACATTACACAAACCCACTATATCGAGATCAGGTCACTGAACCATTTGCGACCTATTTAACCTCTGGTGTACTTGACAATATCGCCATCGTGATATCGCCCAGCAGCCTTGAATTGGCATCGATATCGGCTGTGCTCCTAGTGATGTAAAATACCAGTATCTGGAGCTCATGTTGGGCCCTGACATTTGACCTCTGTGGTCCATTACGGAATCGACTTTACAGGAAAAACAAGACGTATCATGTAGACAATTGATTACACACCCATCAACTAAACATGGAAAATATCAAAACAGTAATTTTAAAAGGTCACAATGTCAATGAAACGTCACGAGATAAAAATGGTGATTTCACAAAACCATACTTATTTTTTTGCATTCGGCAGATGTTCGGCTTGCAAATGATATTGAGCTTGGTGATATTGGTTTGATATAACCAATGGTATTGGTTTGATGAGCTAATTGCTTCCACTAAATTGATAAAATGTTTTTATATGAACTTTCTCCATAACTTAAAAATGTTCCTAACCGGTATCTTGCGACATCACTGGCATAGAAACCAGAAATTCTCAGCATTGTAATCTAGGCCATAGAAATCCAGTGCACCCGTTTTTATCAAGATCGGAGGGGGCTGGTGAGCAATTATGGGTCAACCTTGGTGATTTGTCCTGGGATCGCCTAGCGATGTTGATGTTCAGAGTCTAGGGATCTGAAATTTCACCCTATTTCGCGACTAATTTCTAGCTGCATTGCATACATTGGGACATTCTGACGTTGGGACACTATTTCAGCTACATCGAGGAGCAATGGCCAAGTGGGGGGAGGGTGACCCGCGCTGGATTGTGGAGGATCGTCCAGACGCCACCAATGTCAACAACTGGCACTGGTATGTAGACCACGGTTCGACAGAAAATGGTTCTTCTTGTCTTCGTGCACTAGTGGGCATGCAAGAAGAATGCAAAACTGAATACTTCTCTCGAGGTGTGCGGCACAATGTGTGAAGTCAAATCTTGGCAAGCCGCACAGGCTAGTGCTAATGGCATGGCATCGAAGCGGAATTGGTGTCACTCGGTGCTTCCGACGGCTGAACGGCATGTCAATGACGGCGGCCGCATGCGTTTGGGATGATCCTCCGGAGGTTAATCCAGCCCACTGGGGGCAGTGTTATCCGATTCATTTTCAGGTATCGGGCACGGCTAATGGTTGCAAAGCACCACCAACATTAAATTTCGGTTTATTAGTGAGCACCACAAAATAATTTTCAACTTCTCCAGCATGTATATGCAAAAATATTCCTACTCAATTTTGCCTTTCCAGATAAATAATGAAGCCAGATCCGGTAGATGGTTATTGTTTTTTTACGACACAATCCAGTAGATGAAGAAGTGATAGGAAATGTTACGGTGATTTGACGGTGACTTGAAACACTGATTTCTTACAGGATATACATATATATAGATATATATATATATATATATATATATATATATATATATATATATATATATATAGTATATCCTGTAAGAAATCAGTGTTTCAAGTCACCGTCAAATCACCGTAACATTTCCTATCACTTCTTCATCTACTGGATTGTGTCGTAAAATATATATATATATATATATATATATATATATATATATATATATATATATGTATATGTATGTATGTATGTATGTATGTATGTATGTATGTATGTATGTATGTATGTATGTATGTATGTATGTATGTATGTATGTATGTATGTATGTATGTATGTATGTATGTATGTATGTATGTATGTATGTATGTATGTATATATATATATATATATATATATATATATATATATATATATATATATATATATATGTATATATAGATATGGCATGTTTCGGCCTTTCTCAAGCTGTCCCTTAGATGACGTGCATGCATGCGGATTTTTAACACTCGTCGTTTTCTCAACAAGGGTCCCGAGATGTAACTCATACAGCGCTTGCCTGCGCTGACACTGAATAAACCAAATAGTGAAATAGAAAATTAGAAAGAAACTGACGACGAAGTAAGTACGACGACAGCAAAGTTTAAACTTTTTTTTTCAGCATGCTCCACAATGAGTTCCGCTACAGCACTTGCAATCCTGGAACTACCAGAAACACCATTGCTATTCTGACGCGTGGCAATATACGAGGATATTTTTGCATAATAACCAAATCTCAACGCCATGTCCGTGCATTTACTTCGACGTCAACAGAAATAAACTTCTGCTGGTTTTTGCTGTGGAAAACCTGAACCAATTTCTATGTCCCCACTTCTCGGGGCAGGAAATTTCAAGTTGCAACTGTCGCTCCATGAGGAGGTTGACTAGCTGAGCGACCAGATCGTAAGATCGTCAGTGAAGAGAGATCGTCCGATTGGTGAGGGGAGTCAGTTGCCAACGTCGTTTATGATAAGCATAAAGAAAGATTCGCTCAAGACGCTGCCCTGGGAACTCCCTCGACATGGTGCAGCCAACTTGAAATATGGTCGCCAACACGCACACAAAACTGCCTGCCTGTCACAAAGTTGTTGTTTAAACATGCTCAAGGATCCACACATTCCATACTGATGAATCTTCAGCAGAATCCCATGTCTCCAGGCAGTGTCAAAAGCGCTTTCAATGCCGACAAATATTGCTCCGAAATGTCTGTTATTCGCAAAAGTCACTCGAATTGCCGTTACCTCTAGCTATGGTCCGATAAAAACTTCGGACCAAGCTTTGACCGAGCCACGCTGAACGACTGTTTTAATCCGGTTACAAACTGTCCACTCCGGTTTTGGAAGCTTCCGTATTCGAAGGAAAATTCCGCGCGCCATTAGTTTGCGCTTTCATGACAAACATACTATCGTAGAAGACAAGCCATAAAGTAGCTGTTATGTTTTTATATTTAACATGCACGGCAGGGAAGTTGTGATACTGAAACCAACTGAAAACAAATTATAGAACAATATGTAACACAAATTTGATCAAATATTACCATACATGGGAAGAAATAGATGGTCCGGTTTGATACTTGTGACGAGGGAAAAGCCATCGAGGAGTCGATAGATGGCGATGGGATGGCATCGTGATTTTAATATAGATGGCCACACATCTGATGCTTTTTGTGTTCAACCGAGAAAATGAGTTTTACAAAATTCGATCAAAATGCACTTAGAGCCCTAGGGAAAATGAACGAGAATTTCGGGACCATCTGTGATATGTTTTCTAACTGTCCCCATTGCATCATCCCTTTCTTTAAAAAGATATTGCAAGTAAGAAGGATAGTGGGAGGGGTTCCTGTTTCACTTTTTACACGAAGAAACGAAGGGAGAGTGGGAATATCCCACTAGTTACTCGGTTTATTGTGAACACATTCTAGCCATCTTTGCTGTTTTCAGGACGGAAAAAAGTGCTGCGGCCTGGTCCAGGAGCAAGTTGGAAAGCTTACTTGCTGGGCTTGTGATAGATGACGAGAAAGTCGGTATGTATTGAAAGTGCAAGGATGCATCGCACTCTCAACATCAGATATTTCTGATGTATCCGTTGCATTAAGCATAGTTATTATCTTTGCGTAGCTTGAATGTTAACTACCTCTTACAATCTCGTTGGGCAGTGCATTGAAAGTCATAGATCGTTCCCATTCAGTCGTTTTTCTTCTTTGTTTCGTAAATATCACTTTAGTATTGTTTATCCCACGAAGCAAATGCATGCACCTTATTCTCAGGTCGAGCAGAAATAAAGAAGATAGAAAAATGTGACGGCGACGCATCGGCAAACAACCGAAAAGCCAAGTTGATATTTTTCTATGAATGGGACCTGAAACTTGAGTGGAAAGGAAAATTGAATGGGTCGAATGAAGAGCATCATGGATTCGTGGAGATCCCCAACCTCTCCGATGAAAACGATGAACAAGATCTGGACGTGAGTGATCTTCACTGTACTCAGGTTGTGGTGTATGACGTATTCATTTGCGTGCGTTGTGACGTGTTTTTAACCTAATCCGGGACACATGTGGGCGTGTTCGGGCTTGGTATGTGCGGTGAGTGTGTGGGGGCCGGCAACTGTGAGCGGATGCGTGGTGTTGCGGTGCTGGGCATTGTCTTCAAAAGTGAGCTCCATGTTTTGCTACCGGCGCTGCAATTAATTAACCATCGAGTTGATTAGTGACATAGATAGAACATGCCCGCCCACGTCCCTTCTCTCTTCTTTATTGTTTTTTCTTCTTCTCTCTCTCTCTCTCCCTCCCTCTCCCTCTCCCTCTCCCTCTCCCTCTCCCTCTCCCTCTCCCTCTCCCTCTCCCTCTCCCTCTCCCTCTCCCTCTCCCTCTCCCTCTCCCTCTCCCTCTCCCTCTCCCTCTCCCTCTCCCTCCCTCTCTCCCTCTCCCTCTCCCTCTCCCTCTCCCTCTCTCTCCCTCTCCCTCTCCTCTCTCTCTCCCTCTCTCTCTCTCTCTCTCTCTCTCTCTCTCTCTCTCTCTCTCTCTCTCTCTGTCTCTCTCTCTGTCTCTGTCTCTCTCTGTCTCTGTCTCTGTCTCTGTCTCTGTCTCTGTCTCTGTCTCTGTCTCTGTCTCTGTCTCTGTCTCTGTCTCTGTCTCTGTCTCTGTCTCTGTCTCTGTCTCTGTCTCTGTCTCTGTCTCTGTCTCTGTCTCTGTCTCTGTCTCTGTCTCTGTCTCTGTCTCTGTCTCTGTCTCTGTCTCTGTCTCTGTCTCTGTCTCTGTCTCTGTCTCTGTCTCTGTCTCTGTCTCTGTCTCTGTCTCTGTCTCTGTCTCTGTCTCTGTCTCTGTCTCTGTCTCTGTCTCTGTCTCTGTCTCTGTCTCTGTCTCTGTCTCTGTCTCTGTCTCTGTCTCTGTCTCTGTCTCTGTCTCTGTCTCTGTCTCTGTCTCTGTCTCTGTCTCTGTCTCTGTCTCTGTCTCTGTCTCTGTCTCTGTCTCTGTCTCTGTCTCTGTCTCTGTCTCTGTCTCTGTCTCTGTCTCTGTCTCTGTCTCTGTCTCTTCTCTGTCTCTGTCTCTGTCTCTGTCTCTGTCTCTGTCTCTGTCTCTGTCTCCTCTCCGTCTCCGTCTCTCTCTGTCTCTGTCTCTGTCTCTGTCTCTGTCTCTGTCTCTGTCTCTGTCTCTGTCTCTGTCTCTGTCTCTGTCTCTGTCTCTGTCTCTGTCTCTGTCTCTGTCTCTGTCTCTGTCTCTGTCTCTGTCTCCGTCTCCGTCTCCGTCTCCGTCTCTCTATCTCTATCTCTATCTCTATCTGTGTCTCTCTGTGTCTCTGCGTCTGTGTGTCTCTGTCTCTGCGTCTGTGTCTCTGCGTCTGTGTGTCTCTGTCTGTGTGTCTGCGTCTCTGCGTCTGTGTGTCTCTGCGTCTCTGCGTCTGTGTGTCTCTGCGTCTCTGCGTCTCTGCGTCTCTGCGTCTCTGTCTCTCTGTGTATATGTCTTTGTGTCTCTGCCTCTGTCTCTGTGTCTCTCTGTCTCTGTGTCTGTATCTGTGTATGTGTCTCTGTGTCTCTGTCTATGTGTGTCTGTATCTGTGTCTCTGTGTCTCTGTCTCTGTCTGTGTCTCTGTCTCTGTGTCTCTGTCTGTGTCTCTGTCTCTGTGTGTCTGTGTCTCTGTGTATCTGTGTCTCTGTCTCTGTGTCTCTTTCTCTGTATCTGTCTCTATCTCTATCTCTCTCTCCCCCTCTCTGTGAAACTCGGAAACTCTGTTTGAAACTTGCAGTACCTGTTCGCACATCAATTCCACAGCTTGCGACCAACAATTAAATTCTAGCTCACAGCATGTCGGGCGTGAGTGACGTCACAATGACGTAATCTCCCCCGCCTCTTTACAGAATGCAAGGGTGTTCATAGCAAATTGCCAAGAATCGAGGGACAAAAATATTAACAACTTCCGCCAATTAGCAGTAAATTGAATGGGCAATCAAGTGCCAGATTTGCCATATTTATTTCATGCAATGCAATTCTCCAAATTTGTTACATCAAAAAGTTATTATTTTTATGTGCCTGTATTTTTCCAAATACCGGAGTACATGTGACCCAGACTCAGTTATTCATAGCAAAGTTTAAGTCAATAACTTTTAAAATTATTGAAGTATCGCATACAATCCAGTAATGGCCTTAGAAACATGCTCCGCACGGGTATCAGACAAGATTCAATGTTTGACCTCAGAATACCATGTGACCCACCATGTCTTCGATGATATCTTTGCTTATTGACGCCGTTTTGGATATATTAGCATGTAAGGCACCCGACGGCACCCAAATTCTGCATCTGCGCTGATTAGTTGTATGATGCTGGACTGAATTTCAGGAGGCAGAGGATGGCTCTGAGATTCGTGTTATACAATATTAAGAAAATTAACCATAGTATCACGCTCTTAAAATACTACTTCCATCCAAAATATGTCCAAATGAACAGTATATTTCATCCATGAACTTCTTTAGCTGTTGTCTCTGCCAAAACATCCCACCTCGGTATACAAAGTGCAACACTAGTTATGTTTCTGGTGAATGCAAGCACAGGCGAACTATTGCTGGTAAAAACAGGGTATACACATATACATACATTCTCCATTAGTATGTGCATACAATTCCAACATCTAGTTGATTAGAATTATTTCGAGCTAACAAACGGGTAGTACGCCTGGCCCCGGCATCTGCCCTAAGCCCCGCTCACGCTGCCATTTCAGATATGCGTGACGGTGAAATCTACCGGCACTGGCTCCCAAGTCATGAAGGACATGATGAGGAAAAAGGGCGCCAGCGTCATCCGTGACAAGCTGGCGGAGTATGTCAAGTGTCTCAAGACCGGTGAGTGATCAGTCAGTGGCCAATATCTAACACATTCATGTGGCTACTGGGAGGAATTTTAGTTGGTGCTAGGGTACACATGATCCGTATCTGTTTTACAGCCCCAATGTGTGTGATTGCTGTCGTAATTGCACATTGAGAGTAGTCGGTACGGGATTGTTGTCCAGTGTCATGAACTTTTGACATTTCAGTGGGGACTCATATGTTATGACAATTCTTTTGGCATTACCTTTTACATCATTTGGTGCCACTTCTGCTTTTTTTGCTATACGATATAAGTGGAATCTTGGTCTTTAAAGGAATGTATGGCTTCTCGCAGCAGCACTGCCGACTGGTAAAGGCAGCAGATACACTACTGGCATCATCATCATAATCAAACAGCCATCAAAGCTCATACATAATAACTCAATGCATATTATCCATACACATTAACACTTTTTTTTTATACAGCTGGCTTTTTGACATCACCTCCTCCCACCTCCACTCTGCATGCAATCAAGTTCAAGACACTGTTGCCGCCGAACACGGTTTACTTGAACCAGGTGAAGTTGTCAAAGTTGACAAAATTATAAGCCCCAGCCCATAACTGTCTCACGTGATAATTGGCATTGGCATGGAGGCATTGAAACACACTGACCGTTGGCCAGTATTCGCACCCGTATAACACGCCATTGAGTGCTGGTACGAGTGAGGGCTAGAGTGAGGCTCAACCGTTCCCGTGCTTCATTCACAGGATCGGATGCCATATGGTTCATTGCAGAAAAGGTATAGGAGGAATCAACTGGCAACTGTTGGCAACTATTGGAGGAAAACACCAGGTTCGCTTACATGGGTGACTGCGTGGGCATGGAAAATGTGGCCACGAATGTATCTGCAATATGACGAAATTGGTGGTTCGCCCCGGCGATGTAGGACATGGTGTTAATTAATGACTTTCTATGACCGCTAGGCCATTAGAGTTAAAGAAGACTAATCTTGATGAGCTACAAATATATTATACCAGATGATCAGATGAAGATGTAGAGGTAGAATACGATGAAGAATAATTGGCCAAATTTTCGGCAGCCACCATCTTCGGGTCGGGTTAGGGTAAGAAGAGGAGAGTGGACAGCCGACCTGGTCGGTGGTCAGTGCACGACACCGATTGCCACGGGTCGGATTGTCTTTTTAACAGAGTGGAAAGTTTACTATTATGGTTCTGAGTCTGAGTGCACTTTTCCCAAGGGCCTAAACATAACTTTTCCTCGGAGCCGGAGTGCACTGTTGCAAGGATGCCGAAACCCCCTTGGCCGTGTGTTCAACATGTGATCAAACTTCCTAATATTTAGGACGTCATGGGAACAATGCTCTACAGCGATTGGTCGACTAGATTTACGAACAGAAAAACACCACAGCAACCCATCCGCCGCATGTGAAGGCCGGCGGCAAGTCCTGCGACGGCAACGGCAAAGGCCAGCGACGGCAAGGCCTGCGCACTGGTAGAATGTTCTCCGGCTCCAGAGGACGTCTCTGAAAACCTTCGGTTTTCCCTCTAATACCTGAAAGCAAGCATAACGCAGAACGATTACCCAGATGTGCCATCGCTTGACCATGACGAGGGGCTGGAGTCGGAGCTCGAGGAGAACATCTTACCCAGAGTGCAGGCGTGCGGTTTTGCAAGCGGTCTTGGCACGTTGTAGTCGGCATTTCTGGTGGTTGAGCTCGAGTATGGTGTGTGTGGTGTGTGGCTGTGTTATGGCTGCTTGATGGTACGAAAAGTGGCTAGTTTAGGTGGTAACCGTAAGTAGAAAAAGCATGCCCTTTGGTGAATGTTGTCTTGTGTTTGTTTTAGTGATATTTGTGTTCCTTCTATATGTTTGTGTCGGAGTACATGTGAAGCAAATCCTATCCGGTATGAACCCAGAGTGCAAAACAGTTTTGAGAGATGAAACCTCTGAAGAAGTGCTTTAATTCCCACTCTGCTTTTAACGCCGATTTCCAGGGTGAGAATGTGTTTAGAGGCGTGCCGGACCATAAAATTTTGGAAAAAAATATTACATCTTTCATCATATTTGGAACTAAACGATGTACTAAGCCCTTTTCAATTTGGCTTCAGAAGAAATCATAGCACATACATGCCCATTATGCATTTATATAATGAAATTACGAAGTCCATTGAAAATGGAGATATTTTGTGTGGCTTATATATTGATTTAAAAACGGCCTTTGACACAGTTAGCACAGACATACTAGTTAGGAAATTACAGTGCATTGGAGTTGAAGGTCCCCTACTTAGGATATTAGAATCATATCTTTAATATATATATCAGCAAACTAAAGTATATGAGACGTTATCTGAACCAGAGTTAAGGTCTATGGGTGTTCCTCAAGGCTCCATTCTAGGACCATTATTATTTATAATTTATATCAATGACTTGGCCAGAATTTCAAAACAAGCAAATATGTACTTCTTTGCGGATGACACAGCTATTCTTGTCAAGGCTAGAAATATAGATGAATTACAGAATAAAATGAATGGCATTGTGCCTGAGCTAACAACATGGTTCAAAGCAAATAGGTTATCTCTAAATGTAACAAAGACAAATTATCAAATATATTCTGAAACTCCCAGTAATGACATAGATATAGTGATCAATTTGGCAAAAGTGAACAGAAAACAACAAATCAAGTATCTTGGCATAGTGCTTGATGAAAAATTGACTTGGCATGGGCACATTGATTATGTCACAGCCATCACTAGTAGAAACTTGGGTATTATGGGGAGGGCAAAATATGTCACTACAAGTCGAGAACTGAAGTACTTATATAACTCTTTAATCCTTCCCTATATAAATTACCGTGCTGTGATTTGGGGTAATAATTATCCCACAAGATTAGACCAAATTATAAAATCCCAGAAACGTGCATTACGGATTATTGATTATAAACATTATATATATCCTACAAATGAGTTATTTATCAAGTACAACATATTGAAGTTCACTGATATGGTGCAGGAACAAAACATATTAATACTGCACAAATTTGTACATGATACATTGCCATGTGCTATGGCTGACTTCTTTCAATATGCGACACCTACTAATATAAGAATCATTCAACATTTCTCTATACCATTTACTTATCGACAATATAGGCTGTTTGCTATTACATACTCTGCACCAAAATCCTGGAATAGTGTAATTTGCCAAATATTTTCCAGAATAGAACAGGTGCCGAGGAAAAAAAATGTGCCAAAGAAATGTCTCAGACGTTACTTTATGGAATTATGCAAATCAAACGAGAACTGAAGACAGAATCTAGTTCATGTAATTCATAAAGATAACTTTAAAATGTCGCGGCACGAGCAGCTGCCGGCGTCGCTGTGGCTCGAGGTACAGAGCGACAACGGCGCGTACCGGCGCGGTAGCCGACCGGCGACCGGTCGGTGGGCCCCGTGACGGCGACGGCCGGCCGCCCCAGTCCACTGGCTGCGGCGGCGGTCAGAACGCTCCTGCGCCGAACTTCGCGTGCTGACGCGGCAGGATCGCTGCTGGGCGCGACCGCTCGCCGATTGTAATACATGGGCTGTTGTTCATATTGTTATACATCCGCATTGCAGTCATTAGACCTCATTAACATTAAGCATGCTCGATAATTAGTGTGTGTATGTACATATGTGTGTGTGTCTGTGTCGTGTACCCAACGAATACACTGGGAAATACTGGGAAAAAAAACTGGGTAGAATGGGCAACAAGTATATATGCCCCATGATAGACAGCGACTCTACTTGTAAGCCTGTGTGTCCAATTGAAGTTCAAATTTAACCATACGACATGGAGGACGGTACCTTTAATGACTATGCCCACAGCTTAAGACAACAGTTTTGCGAGGAAGTACTGTGAATCCTGTAGTTTTATCCCCAAACTCCCTAGTCATTATCCTTAATGTTTGAATGTTTTATACATGATGAAAGCAAAAAAAAAAAAAACTTTAAAATTATACCTTGCCATAGAAGATGTCACTGTTAATATATGGCAACACAGAAAAGTATGATGTGCGTGAATGAATGTGTTTTTTGTTTTGTTTTGTTTTGTTTTTGTTTCTTTTTTGTGATGGAGGATTCTGTTAGGTTCGTATTCACCCATGCATATTCTGCATGAGTTATCTTCGTCTGAATGCTTTCATCTTTTCTGTACTCCCCCTAACATTTCAACTTGTGACCCTGGGAATTCCGTGGGCGCTACTAGCTTGCTACCTGCCCATGGTTTTCCCGGGGTCTCATTTCCTTTCTACTAATTGGTGGTAGTATATCTGCAAAAAGAAAAAGAAGATACAGAAGGGATGATAATAGTATTGGTATAATCACATTCTGTTGTATCTCTTGCTTGCATCCCGAGGCACCCATGTGTTGGCTGTCCTGATCTATGGGCAGCTCACCTAGGGAGGCCCCACATTGAAAGACCCAATGAAGGTGCATACAGCCAAATTAGGATAGGCAGCTGCTGCATCTGATATGGGGACGGCAATAAAAAACAAAAAACAAATAAAGGTCATTCGTGCCGCCTTCAAAGCGAGTGGGTTTTGCAAGCAAGTTTAAGGCAAGTGTACATTTACTCTGAAGGAGTCTAACGTCATGGTGTAAGTGCCGTTAAGGTGCTGAAGATGGAGCACTTCTCCCTTATGTTTAGAGTTCCAGTTTAACGTACTCCTACGCAAGATAATTGGGGGGGGGTGACGGCAAAACTGATTTTGCTAGGGTGCCGGCATTATCCCACTCTTGTCGAAAAACACGGAGGTATCTTTACCGTGCGGACAAGGAGGTAATTGTCCATACGGCTGCCTCGTGTTGTTGTTAGTAGTGGTTAGTACCAGCGTGCTTTCATGCAGGATTGTGTGTGAGCTTAGTACCGTGTTTTGCAATTCGGCTCATCTACGTCCGTTGTACCTCGGGGTAATCTTTTAACGTTGCGAGTTGCAAGGCAAATCGGCTCACCCACGCCCGATGACACCTCTGGGTAATCGCTCTACGTTATGCTAATTTGTAAAGCAAGTCGGTTCATCTATGTCCGACGGCACCGCTAGGTAGCCATTTATTTCTAACGGGAATGCCAATCGGCTCAGGTACGTCCGATGTCATCGTAGATGGCTATTTACGTTATTTCCTTGAGTGTGTGTGCGGGCATGCAGTGCGTGTTCAAGTGCGCATTGGTCGTCTGGTGTATACAATGCCTCGGCTAGTTTGGTGGCGTAAAGGTAGCCAAATAGTAATTGGAGGTGTTCTGGGCGTTTGCCACCCAGAAGCGGTGGAAGTGAGGGGGTGATGACCTTTTTTGGCAGAAGACCTCAAGTGGTTGTCTTTGAACGCCAAGGACAGTCTAGCAGGATGTGACCTGTTCTTAATGTGATGCTGCAGGTGTCGCAGTGGGATGTTGTGTAATGGTCATCCTCAAGTTGAGGCTGCATTAGCTTTGTGGAACCAGTTTTTGGTCTAGTGAGGATGATTTTCTTTTGGCGGTGTGATTGGTTTGATGTGTTCCATGTGTTTAACGTTGGTTTGATGGTGTGGGTTTGGTTGGTTGGTTGTCACCGTTAGGTTTCCTCCGGGGGTCAAGGGTAGCTGGGAGACGGAGAGAGAAGTTGGGGATTTGGTTTGGTTGGATTTCCTTCTGAATTCGCAGGTGTGCTCGTCGAGGGTGCCTGCAGTTCCTTTGCTTCTTGTTTTCTTGCTACTTGCTTCTCGCTCTTCTGTTTTTCGTGCTTTTTGGGCCTTGCTGGCGTCGCTCCTGCTGCATCGGGCCACGTCACCACTGTTCTGGGAGCCTCTCTACTGGAGGACCTCCTGGTTGTTCATTTATCATGGAACACCACAAGCGATGTGTGCTGCATTGCTCCCTTCCATCCGTTGTCCACCACCACTGTCCGAAGGTGTTCGATATGCTCCCTCGTCCTGCAAGTGTTCCTTTGCTTTGTTGCAGAGTTCACGTCAGGGATGATTTTGCCCAGCAACAAAGACGGCGCCGGCGCCCAGATGAGCGACGACAAGCCGACAGTGACGAAGAGCCAGTTCAACAGCGTAAGTGCCGGCCGAGAGTGCTGCACGTGGCGAGAGTCGCCGCCGCTGGTGTCCGCTGGTGTCCGCTGGGTGTCCGCCGGGTGTTGCGTCTGTTCTCGCCGTCCCGCCGTGTGTTCTATTCGGCCGCCGACCGATGGGCGATCTGTCCGACACTTCAGCTTAACCGTGAACAGTTCAGAAAGGTCGCCGCGTATCCACCTGGTGCCACTCCAGGCCTGTAAAATAACAGTTCCACATGATCTGAATACTACGGAGTGGCAGGTCCAGTTGGCCAGTGAGCATAGGAAGGGTGTTGGCTGCTCGGACAGAATCTGTGCATGGATCTGTGCCAGTCCCTTGGCTAAGATTACGCTCTTTAAGTTGACTGGGATCGAATGGCGAACAGCATGATCTTCCACGCTGGGGATTGTCCAGCACAGCATGGTACTCGTGCTTCCGTTTTCTGTGTTGCTTAAGAAAATGTGGATCAATTCACATCATACCTAAATCAAATGCATGCACAATCAACCATATCAGCCATTCTGAACCGTATGAACAATCTGCATCAGCCATCAACCATTCTTGTTCAATGATGAGCATGTGCTTCCGGTGGTTGGTATATGCCGTGTCAGTCAGCATTATTACCAATACCTGGCGCCGTTTTGGTTCATCGTCGTGCATAGCTTTCAATACTAGTTACCTGATGCATTGGTTGAGCCAGAAAGCTTATAATCACAACGAAAAAAGTCTCATGGTCAGATAATGCAGGCTGAAGATGAGCGGGACGCAGGAAGCGATGGTAGCGCGTACCTTTTAGGTGTATTGTTTTTATATTGGAATACCATGACGTTTCAAGGCTGAATAATATTACAGTTTGCATGTCTGAACTTGGTATTGGTGTAGTATGATTATTAGAAACATCGTGCAGCATCTTAGGACCATCAATTACTGAATGAATGAAAGCGTGTTGTCCTAATTTTGCTGCTTTCTTAGGTTGAAGTTGTAAGTCATGGGTATGGTAATGGTAAATGTTTGTAATGATAAGCAATAAGTGCCTGTGTGTTTAAAAATTGTCTTTTCACCACATGTTGCTATCAATACCTGCTAATAGAAAAAAGGCCCCCATGATAGGTTTATTTTATATCTATGTTCTTGTGATGTTGGCTTTCCAGGCTTTCCAAGGTGACTTGAAGTGCCTGTATGACAGCGTTAAAATAATGGTTTTTCGTTAGGTGTGAGATGTCGAAATGAGCTCAGTAGGATGTCGAAATTTGCGATGGAATTAATATCATTTAAAATGTTTTTGATGTCTTTCAGACTCAAATTTCAGCCAATGACATACTTACGACTGTACCTTTATCATTTGTTTTGAGGTTGATAATTTAGGAAGAGCTATATTCGGGAAAGTGAGAGAAAAAAATGCGTATGCTATATACTGGTATTGCATGCCATATAACATTATAGGTAATCCCTTTACCAGGAATTGTGTTGCGAAATGTTCGTGTATCACCATCCCTTATCAAGAGCATGAGCATGATACTTATGAACGGGATACTGCTAGAAAGGAGACACAAAGACTTCATAAGCACGCATCACCAAGCAGGATGCCAATACTTCTTGTAGAAGGATGTTGATTGAGTGTTCAAAAAGTGGTGTATTCCACCCTATTTCACGAATAATTTATCACTGCTGTATGACCTTACTTAAACGTTCAACATAAATTAACCTGCTGTATATGTAAAAAATGCATTATAAAGCTCGTCTTATGACCAGTATTGACCAGTTCATTTCCATCGGACCCAAACTGGGCTTCGTCACATCAGACTGGTTCTGGACTTTGGTCCAAAACTTTTCAGTAGTTGCCGCCTCGAATTAGAATGACACTAATGTTCCGGTATTTCAGGTTTGTAACAATCTGGAACGGATGGAGAAGCTCGACATTGGAATGAAGTTTCCTACGGCAACTATAACCGATAGCCAGCAGTTCAAGTGCACCGCGGTCGAGCTGTACAACGCCCTCACCGTGTTAGAGGTGTGTGTGCGTGTGCGTTATAACAGTATCGTGCTTACTTGCAATTGGAGGAGGGAGGAGATCGGAGGGTCCGCCCCCTCCCCATGATGATTTAAAACATGAAGATGGAACCTTTTTTGTTAGGAAAAGCGGACCCTTTTCGCACTAAAGTGATCGAAATTATGGGACTTAAAAATGTGGACAGGTAGTTCGAGCCCCTTCGCAGAATCCGCCCCATCTTTGGCAATTCCTGGCTAAGTCCCTGGCATTGCGTAACAGTGGACATCTGACGGTAATGTTAACATTAGGGCATGTGAGCAAGTATTGAGCAATTCCATGATAAATCACCAATGCGTGTTCACCACACGCTCCTGCGATTTTGCTTAAATTAGTGCATGTAGTTATCGATGGGCCAGATTACGATTCTGACATCTTCAGTATTCTAGGTCTGAAGGGTCATGAGTTACATGTTATCGAAATTTTGAGTACATGCAGAAAGTGCTTATATATATATATATATATATATATATATATATATATATATATATATATATATATATGCATGGATGTATGTATGTATGTATGTATGTATGTAGGTATGTATGTATGTATGTATGTATGTATGTATGTATGTATGTATATGTATGTATGTATGTATGTATGTATATATATATTGATCAATGTTTTTATGTTGGAAATTACCATACCAAACATACACCTCCTTTGAAAGAGGAAGACAAGACCAATGCAATAAAAAGTTGCGATTTGCTGAAGTTACGTTAAGGTTATGTGAACTCATGACCTTTTATTGACCTCGCAACCTTTCAAAAAGTCCTGTTTTGTTTTTATTTCTCCCCACCAAAATTGTTCCATCAATTGTCTATCTATTGGCGTCAATATTTATTTGTAAAGCTGACTCCATAATGGTTAACTGAGGTGAAATGTCGTGGTCTGACATGGCCCTCGGATAGTGGTATTGTGCGTGACTATGAACATAGCCGGTATGGGTGCGCTGCATGACCTTTGTAGTCGATGCCCCCTCCCCTTCCCCCTCCCGGGTGCTGTTTCAAAGCTGTTCGCTCAAAGAATATGATGGTTATATTGTTGGTACGTTAGAGGTTAGAGAAATCACACCCGGGTCAACATATGACCTCGAAATAGTCACTTCGTGTGTTGTAGAATGTGACCGATGGCTAACAATGGCTTGTGCACTTCGTCGCGGTCCGTTGAATGTTGAAATAACGAGTTCAAGGGCCCATTTTGGCCCTGAAGGAGCCCAGGAGCATGACTCCGCCCTCTGAATCCGCCACTGGTCGGCTCTGGACGAGTGGGTGCTGTTGTGTGATACGGGGACGTTTAGAACTCATTTGTTATTGCTAGTGTAAAGTATTCCCAGATGCAGTCACAAAATATGTCGCCTGTTCGCAGCATTCCCTCATGCATTTTCACTCATGGTCTTTGTGTATTGGGCTCACTCACTGTCCCTCATATGCTAATGTATTTAATATACGTTCACATTAGCGTAGGATGGCCTTTAATTGTATTGGGTTTTAATCTTAAGATAATGCCAACAAAATAAAAAATAATGTTTCTACCTTCTAATTTTGAACTGGCTGCCATTCAACAAGTCGTTAGCATATTTAGGCATTAAGCACTTACCATGCTAAGTATTACAATTTGTGCTGGACACCTATTTGAAACCTCTCTCACCCTGTGACAAGGATCCATGCCTTTGTAGGTAGAAGATTGCCAACAAAGCTGGCTCTGCAAACCATGTGGTCCGCAAAGTGAAAGTTGGTATCGCTGCCGCAAATGTTGGCACTACAAACCATGTGGTATTCAAAGAGAAAGTTGGTATAGCTGCTGCAAACGTTAGCACTACAAACCATGTGGTATGCAAAGAGAAGGTTGATATTTCTCCCACAAACGTTGACACTACTACTGCGATGCTAACCATTCCACACTGTATGCTCGTGCTCGACTGGGTGGTGGGCAATCAGTGGTGATGGAGCCAATCTATCCGCGCCGCCCCCGCCTGTGGCCAGCTGCTGACTGTGGCGGTGGTTGTGCCGCCACCACCTGTGGCCAGCTGCTGACTGTGGCGGTGGTTGTGCCGCCACCACCTGTGGCCAGCTGCTGACTGTGGCGGTGGTTGTGCCGCCACCACCTGTGGCCAACTGCTGACTGTGGCGGTGGTTGTGTCGCCACCACCCGTGGCCAGCTGCTTGTTTTCCTTCCTTTCCCCCCTCCCCTTGCGTTGTTTTTTGTGTTCCCGTCCCCCCCTCCCCGTTCGGTGTGGCGTGCCGCCCTCCCCCCCCCTGGCCTGTGGGGTTTCCCCCCATCTTCCTGGTGGGGTGGGTTGTCCCCCCCCCCCTGGGTGTCCCCCCCCTGGCCGGCTGGTTCCCCCCTGACTGTGGCGGTGGTTGCGCCGCCGGCCGGTAGATGGTGCAGGCGTTCACGGGCGGGCCGGCGCGGCTGGTGGCCGAGCGCGGCGGCGAGTTCCACCTGCTGGGCGGCAACATCAGCGGCACGTTCAGCGAGCTTGAGCCGACGCGCCGGCTGGTGCAGCGGTGGCGGCTCAAATCCTGGCCGGCCGGCCACCACTCGTCGGTCACCATCGAGCTGGAGCAGAAGGACGACTGCACCGAGCTGCGACTCAGTCAGACGGACGTACCCGCCAGGTCAGTCACTGGGTCAGACGGACGTGCCCGCCAGGTCAGTCACTGGGTCAGACGGACATGCCCGCCAGGTCAGTCACTCAGTCAGACGGACGTGCCCGCCAGGTCAGTCACTCGGTCAGACGGACGGACGTGCCCGCCAGGTCAGTCACTCAGTCAGACGGACGGCCCGCCAGGTCAGTCACTGGGTCAGACGGACGTGCCCGCCAGGTCAGTCACTTCACCATGTGGTCAGACGGACATGCCCGCCAGGTCAGTCACTCAGTCAGACGGACGTGCCCGCCAGGTCAGTCACTCAGTCAGACGGACGTGCCCGCCAGGTCAGTCACTCAGTCAGACGGACGTGCCCGCCAGGTCAGTCACTCAGTCAGACGGACGTGCCCGCCAGGTCAGTCACTCAGTCAGACGGACATGCCCGCCAGGTCAGTCACTCGGTCAGACGGACGTGCCCGCCAGGTCAGTCACTCAGTCAGACGGACGTGCCCGCCAGGTCAGTCACTGGGTCAGACGGACGTGCCCGCCAGGTCAGTCACTCAGTCAGACGGACGTGCCCGCCAGGTCAGTCACTGGGTCAGACGGACGTGCCCGCCAGGTCAGTCACTCAGTCAGACGGACATGCCCGCCAGGTCAGTCACTGGGTCAGACGGACATGCCCGCCAGGTCAGTCACTCAGTCAGACGGACATGCCCGCCAGGTCAGTCACTCAGTCAGACGGACGTGCCCGCCAGGTCAGTCACTCAGTCAGACGGACGTGCCCGCCAGGTCAGTCACTGGGTCAGACGGACGTGCCCGCCAGGTCAGTCACTCAGTCAGACGGACGTGCCCGCCAGGTCAGTCACTCAGTCAGACGGACGTGCCCGCCAGGTCAGTCACTCAGTCAGACGGACATGCCCGCCAGGTCAGTCACTCGGTCAGACGGACATGCCCGCCAGGTCAGTCACTCAGTCAGACGGACGTGCCCGCCAGGTCAGTCACTCGGTCAGACGGACGTGCCCGCCAGGTCAGTCACTCCAGTCAGACGGACGTGCCCGCCAGGTCAGTCACTGGGTCAGACGGACGTGCCCGCCAGGTCAGTCACTCAGTCAGACGGACGTGCCCGCCAGGTCAGTCACTCAGTCAGACGGACGTGCCCGCCAGGTCAGTCACTCAGTCAGACGGACATGCCCGCCAGGTCAGTCACTGGGTCAGACGGACATGCCCGCCAGGTCAGTCACTCAGTCAGACGGACGTGCCCGCCAGGTCAGTCACTGGGTCAGACGGACGTGCCCGCCAGGTCAGTCACTCAGTCAGACGGACGTGCCCGCCAGGTCAGTCACTCGGTCAGACGGACATGCCCGCCAGGTCAGTCACTGGGTCAGACGGACATGCCCGCCAGGTCAGTCACTCAGTCAGACGGACGTGCCCGCCAGGTCAGTCACTCAGTCAGACGGACATGCCCGCCAGGTCAGTCACTCAGTCAGACGGACGTGCCCGCCAGGTCAGTCACTCAGTCAGACGGACGTACCCGCCAGGTCAGTCACTGGGTCAGACGGACGTGCCCGCCAGGTCAGTCACTGGGTCAGACGGACATGCCCGCCAGGTCAGTCACTCAGTCAGACGGACATGCCCGCCAGGTCAGTCACTCAGTCAGACGGACGTGCCCGCCAGGTCAGTCACTCAGTCAGACGGACGTGCCCGCCAGGTCAGTCACTGGGTCAGACGGACGTGCCCGCCGGTCAGACGGACACGCCCGCCAGGTCAGTCACTGGGTCAGACGGACGTGCCCGCCAGGTCAGTCACTGGGTCAGACGGACGTGCCCGCTGGGTCAGACGGACACGCCCGCCAGGTCAGTCACTCAGTCAGACGGACGTGCCCGCCAGGTCAGTCACTGGGTCAGACGGACGTGCCCGCCAGGTCAGTCACTGGGTCAGACGGACGTGCCCGCCAGGTCAGTCACTGGGTCAGACGGACATGCCCGCCAGGTCAGTCACTCAGTCAGACGGACGTGCCCGCCAGGTCAGTCACTGGGTCAGACGGACGTGCCCGCCAGGTCAGTCACTGGGTCAGACGGACGTGCCCGCCAGGTCAGTCACTCAGTCAGACGGACATGCCCGCCAGGTCAGTCACTGGGTCAGACGGACATGCCCGCCAGGTCAGTCACTCAGTCAGACGGACATGCCCGCCAGGTCAGTCACTGGGTCAGACGGACGTGCCCGCCAGGTCAGTCACTCAGTCAGACGGACGTGCCCGCCAGGTCAGTCACTCAGTCAGACGGACATGCCCGCCAGGTCAGTCACTGGGTCAGACGGACATGCCCGCCAGGTCAGTCACTCAGTCAGACGGACATGCCCGCCAGGTCAGTCACTGGGTCAGACGGACATGCCCGCCAGGTCAGTCACTCAGTCAGACGGACGTGCCCGCCAGGTCAGTCACTGGGTCAGACGGACGTGCCCGCCAGGTCAGTCACTCAGTCAGACGGACGTGCCCGCCAGGTCAGTCACTCAGTCAGACGGACGTGCCCGCCAGGTCAGTCACTCAGTCAGACGGACGTGCCCGCCAGGTCAGTCACTCAGTCAGACGGACGTGCCCGCCAGGTCAGTCACTGGGTCAGACGGACGTGCCCGCCAGGTCAGTCACTCAGTCAGACGGACGTGCCCGCCAGGTCAGTCACTCGGTCAGACGGACGTGCCCGCCAGGTCAGTCACTCGGTCAGACGGACGTGCCCGCCAGGTCAGTCACTCAGTCAGACGGACGTGCCCGCCAGGTCAGTCACTCAGTCAGACGGACGTGCCCGCCAGGTCAGTCACTCCACCATGTGGTCTGACGGTACTCGACAGGTCAGCGACCTGATGGTCATGTTCGACAAAAGCACCTGATTGGTGGGCAACCTGGTTACCTGGCCATCTGACCTCGTGGCCAGGCAGAAGCTGCCATCAGGTCAATAATAACCCGACCAGTCAGAGGTCACTGTCGGATCGCAAATAGACATAGCAGACCAGTGAGAAGAGAATAGGGAATTCGAGCCGACAGATCAATAGTCTGGTCATCGTGAATTTTTGCAGTGCAATTCTGATTATGAACCATTCGAGTACTCCGTGATTGCCTGGAGACACCCCTGAATATGTGCGCCATTGGTTTTCCTTCTTATTCTATTTGATAACATGGCATTCATTCATACATCAATTCATTCATTTCATTTCATTTGTACTGATATGTCCCAAACAGACTCTGTTTCTGTCAGCTGATTGTGGGTCCCTTCACAACATAAACTTGTGTTTCTGACCCTGAGTGCAATCCACCAGACACCATGTGGCTGACAGTGTGACATCATTTGTGGCTTTTGTTTAATTGGATATGTTTAAGCAGTGTTCATGTTGTCATCATTTCGCATTATTACCAACTAATTTTGATGAATTCATTGACTCCGAACTCCGCACACTCTGGACAAATTGCACAGGTGTGACTGTACATAAGGTTACTGGTAGCACATCTTGAGTGATGGAGTTCTATTGCATGACTGCGGCGACATTATGGCCAACGGTCTATGGTTTGAGGAGGATTAATTCTCCTCACCCTCCTCACCCAGGTGCAAGTAGCTCCAACCCTGGCCACAGCACGTGTTATTCTGCATGAGTGTATTGCGGGGCACTGGTGCACAGACGGTGCGAGCGTACCTGACTCGGCACGGACCCGTAGGTCCACCTGACTATCCGCGTACGCTGTTTCAGTGAGCTGGAGAGGACGCGTCAAGGCTGGCAGCACTACTACTGGAACTCGATCCGGCGGACGTTCGGGTTCGGCGCCACCATGCTCTAGGCGTGTCGATAATACCGCGCCCTGTGGCCGCCTGCGCCGCTCGCCTCTCCACCGGCGGCGACACTGGCGCGGACGGTCGGGTTCGGCGCCACCATGCTCTAGGCGTGTCGATAATACCGCGCCCTGTGGCCGCCTGCGCCGCTCGCCTCTCCACCGGCGGCGACACTGGCGCGGACGGTCGGGTTCGGTGCCACCATGCTCTAGGCGTGCCGATAATGCCGCGCCCTGTGACCGCCCGCGCCGCTCGCCTCTCCACCGGCGGCGACACTGGCGCGGACGGTCGGGTTCGGCGCCACCATGCTCTAGGCGTGTCGATAATACCGCGCCCTGTGACCGCCCGCGCCGCTCGCCTCTCCACCGGCGGCGACACTGGCGCGGACGGTCGGCGCTCGTGATGCGCTCTTCTGTAGCGCGTGTCGTGAGGATAGCGCCGTCGGCACGTGCTGTAGCGCGTGTCGTGAGTATAGCACCGTCGACACGTGCTGTAGTGCGTGTCGTGAGGATAGCGACTGTCGGCACGTGCTGTAGCGCGTGTCGTAAAGATAGCGCCGTCGGCACGTGCTGTAGTGCGTGTCGTGAGGATAGCGCCGTCGGCACGTGCTGTAGTGCGTGTCGTGAGTATAGCACCGTCGACACGTGCTGTAGTGCGTGTCGTGAGGATAGCGACTGTCGGCACGTGCTGTAGCGCGTGTCGTAAAGATAGCGCCGTCGACACGTGCTGTAGTGCGTGTCGTGAGGATGGCGCCGTCGGCACGTGCTGTAGCGCGTGTCGTGAGGATGGCGCCGTCGGCACGTGCTGTAGCGCGTGTCGTGAGGATAGCGCCGTTGGCACGTGCTGTAGTGCGTGTCGTGAGGATGGCGCCGTCGGCACGTGCTGTAGAGCGTGTCGTGAAGATAGCGCCGTCGGCACGTGCTGTAGCGCGTGTCGTGAGGATGGCGCCGTCGGCACGTGCTGTAGGGCGTGTGTCGCCTCTCCGTGACAGTGAGACGGCGGCGGTGCGCCGTCCCGTGCAGGCTCGTGTCCACCACGGGCCAGTCGCGCTGCTACGTGTCCGCCCGCTCTACCTCTGCTACCTGACATCTTGTCTGCACTCCACCTGTGCTGGTCAGGCTATCAGTTTGGTCACGGTCTGCATTGTATGGTTGTCATCTGTGCTGGTCAGGCTACCGGTTTGGTCGCGGTCTGTACTTCACATTTGTCATCTGTGCTGGTCAGGCTACCAGTTTGGTCACGGTCTGCACTTCACAGCTGTCATCTGTGCTGGTCAGGCTACCGGTTTGGTCACGACAGCGTGGGCACCGGTTGGTTTTTATTGGAATCGCTCCTGCCTTTGCTTCATGGCCATACAGGAGGTATTGATTTCGTGCTCAACCCAGCGTCGTATGTCCGAAATGTCGGCGGAAATTTCGATTGCGTTGCTCTGATTTAACTCTCACAGTGGTAGGTGATGATTGTCTCCATGTCGGTCGATGCCCCGTTTGCGGAGACTGGGGCCCGCGTATGATGTCGATGTCGTGATGGTGTCTGACTGTCGGTGCCTAAAGAACGTGAAATTGAAGCCAAAAGGCATTCAAAAGCTGGTTAATTTGAACTGTGACCGCTCGTAGCGTATTCACTCGCTGCTTTTTAGACATCAACCTGAGAGAGACCGACACAATCTCTGAAAAAAAATCAATAATCAAGATAATCAAATGTAACAATGATATAACTCGTGCATTTTTGTATCAAAGAGTGTCACGAAAATCACTGGTTGCTCCACTTCACTCGGCGTCACTGAGATCCAGTTGCCGGTATTACACGAGAGCGTCTCCAAATGGCCTGATCACTCACCCGTCTCATGGATCGCTACAGCTTGTAACGAAACCGAACAATAATATGTGATGTTTTTGTTTCATATTGTGTTAGCACAGTTCTGGTGCCTCCAAACAAAGTGGAGTGATATTCTGACGCTGAAAATACTGAAAATATAAATTATTGATGTCCAAGACGGGGCATATATTTGGCACTTAGTATACGCCGATTCAGGGGGCGCAGCTCGTACCCACGTATGCGGCAAACGTTTCGTTGCTGCATTGCCGAGTAGCTGGAAGATGGGAAGATCCTGAACCCGACCGTGTCCAGGTATTGGCCTCGTTCATTGTTCGCGGACAGACATTTCGACAGCACTAATCACCATCTGCCACTTGACAAAATTGTTACACATGTCTGGCGTGTGTGTATCAGCCATTCTGGTTGGCAAACCAGAATGGCTGAACCAGAAATCCTGCCGTCTTTGGACGGAACATTTGTTTTTGCGTCAGCTTAATATGACTGCGTGCAGACTAGCAGCAGCCAAGATAATAAAGGAATGACGAGGCAACAGGCGAAGACATTGAAGCATTGAACATTGAACAGTGGGGAAAAAAACTTCGCCGAAAGCAAAGGTCATCAAAGGAAAAAGTCCCCTTTTCGCTTCCTTGTCCGCGTTACTGGTTGCATAGGAATTGATATAATCTGGCGTACGCAAATTGAACTTGGGCCTGAGCTTTAAGGTCGTTTCTATGCCCGGACTCGTCAGATATCATGCCATCACCTGTGTACTCAACCAAAACAGACATATTTGCCTGTATAATACAACGAAGAATGGCTCTGAGACGCTCCTGGGTTTTAGACATTGCGTGTAAAGAAAATACAAATACGAAAATACGGCCTTCAATATACCAGGAGGTGCTGAGTTGACATCAAAAGTAACGATAAACTCCTGTCACTGTCACTCCTGACAATGACCTGACAATGTCACTGTCACTGTCACTCCTGACAAGACCGAAACGTGGAGTAATAAAGTATAATCTTTATCATTACTTTTGATGTCAACTCAGCACCTCCTGGTATATTGAATGTCGTATATTTTCTTTACACGCAATATTTGCCTATATGCTCAACCAAAAACGGGCATATTTGTGATTTTGTTCCTCACTTCCTGAAAATTCCAATAGCATGGCCAGACATATAGTGTACACGAACCGTGCATGATTTGGGGGACATTACAACCTTCCAATCCTCCCACCCACCAGCCGTGTGTTATTTTTGTTGGGAGGAGGGGAGCATTACAACCTCCCCCACCAACCGTGCGTGATTGGAGGGGGGGGGGGCATTACAACCTCCTCCGCTAACTGTGAATGATTTGAGGGACACTACAACCTTCCTCCACCAATCGTGCGTGGTTTGGGGGACATTGCAACCTTCCACCCCTGCCCCACCAACCGTACATGAGTTGGGGGACATTACAACCCCCACCGACCGTGCGTAATTTGGGCGGCATTACAACCTTCCCCATCAACCGTGCGTGATTTGGGGGCATTACAACCTCCCCTGAGCTGACGGCGGGGCCCAAGCCTAAGAAAGAGTCCTTGACCTGATGGGCAGGGCTCAAACTCTTGAAAAGGTCCAGTGGCCTTTGACCCTCACCTCCCCAAGGGAAGGGGGGGTGACGAAAGGGCGCGATGACGAGGCTCCCTTAGTTATTACTCCTGGGCAAGTATTCCTAAGTGGTAAACTGGGCATCTGGGAAACTCCGGTATTTCTGCGCCACGCATTCCCGCCGGCCCTATGGGTGTGGATGGGTATTCGGACAGAACGACGAGTAAAGCCCGACGGGGCGGTCTCGGGCGAGTAAGTCCATGGAATGGCGGCATCGGCTGGCGCCGAGGTATAGCGGTGTGCTGAAGGAGAGCTGGCGCCAGACCTGGGTAGAAGCTAAACATAGCCCAAGAGGGAACACCCTCCCCCTCCGTTGATATCACGAGCCCGTACCGCGTGATTATTGCGTTGACTGGGAGACAACTTTGGCTCCAAAGGCCCCCGATAAATGAATAGGGCAGGATAAGGTAGCAAGACGGTCGGGAGATGGCATTGGCGAGGTTTTCAGTAAGGATGGCCACCTTGCCGGTGGGGCAGGGCCAATCCTAACACTATGGCACCCACACCGGCGCCTAACACCACTCTACACAGGTGGCAGGGCGCCTACCTAGCAGGCACCTCCACCGAGCCGCCTCAGCACACCATCACACGAGTCTTTACTCTCGCACACACAATACGCCGCATTCCGATCACACCACACTTCACCGTCACTCATCACACCACCCACACCATCGTGCACACGCAGAACAGCGCCGACACACCAACGCTACTCGCCACAAACACATTCACAATCAGCGCTGTTCGCTCACACTGCACCGCACGCGGGAGGCACAACCACAACACGCCAACACCTGCGCAGCAACCCTCCCACCTCCACCTCCAAACCCACACCCTCCCAAACCGCACCCGCACCCGCGGGGTGGATGTGGGAAGAGGTCGGATCCGGGGTGGGGTGGCATGGGGAGCAGTGGGGTGTTGTGAGGATGATGTCGACGACGGGTAGGTTATGCGCGCGCACATTCACCGTGACCGTAGCGCGTGCAGCCGTGGCAGCGTGGTGGGGAAGGCACGTAGTGACGGATGCCGCACTGCTTCTCGTGTGCGTGTACGTGCGGTGGGAGTTGTGTGTTGAAAGTCAGTACCATGATGTTGTGTGTGGGCCTTATCTCCTGTCTGATGTTGTCTACTGTGGCTGTGACGTCGAGCAGTGTCTCGATGTTCGCGAGTGGAATCTTCTCCAGCTCTGGGGCGAAAATGTGGCCCCGACTGGTGTTGAGGATGCGATGAAGCGTGAACGAACCGCGCAGATTGTTGAATGTGACTGTGGTGATTAGCGTTGGTGTATCGGCGCTGTTCTGTGTGCGTACTATGCTGTGGGTGGTGTGCCGGACGATGGTGAAATGTGGTGTGTTCAGGATGTGGCGTAGTGAATGTGCGAGAGTAAAGGAGGACTCTCGTGTGATGGTGTGCTGCGGTTCGGCGTAGGTGCCTACAAGGTAGGCGCCTGGTGCAGAGTGGGCGTTAGACGCCGGTGGGGTGTCATTGTGTTAGGGTTTGGCCATCCATACCGACATGATAACCCACAATCCCGACAGAGTGGGCGTTAGACGCCTGTGCGGGTGTGTCACTGTGTTAGGGTTTGGCCATCCATACCGACATGATGACCCGCCTGGTGCAGAGTGGGCGTTAGACGCCGGTGCGGGTGTCATAGTGTTAGGGTTTGGCCATCCATACCGACATGATGACTCACCATCCTGACAGAGTGGGCGTTAGACGCCTGTGCGGGTGTCATTGTGTTAGGGTTTGGCCATCCATACCGACATGATGACTCACCATCCTGACAGAGTGGGCGTTAGACGCCTGTGCGGGTGTCATTGTGTTAGGGTTTGGCCATCCATACCGACATGATGACCCGCCTGGTGTAGAGTGGGCGTTAGACGCCTGTGCAGGTGTCATAGTGTTAGGGTTTGGCCATCCATACCGACACGATGACCCGCCTTGTGCAGAGTGGGCGTTAGACGCCTGTGCGGGTGTCATTGTGTTAGGGTTTGGCCATCCATACCGACATGATGACCCGCCTGGTGTAGAGTGGGCGTTAGACGCCTGTGCGGGTGTCATAGTGTTAGGGTTTGGCCATCCATACCGACATGATGACCCTCCTTACTAGAAAAGACTCAGATTCGTTGCGCCCTGGTCTGAGCTTTCGCCCTTTGGTGTCTGCCCGAGCCGCAATGGCCCAGAGCAGTGGGTTCGTCACAGAATAGGTTTCTTCCGGGGGTAGAGGTTAGTTGGGAGATAGAGAGAAGTTGGATATTTGGTGTGGGTGGATTTCCTTCTCGAGTCGCAGGTGTGCCCGTCGAGGGTGCCTGGAGCTTTTGTTGCTTGCTGTCTTCTTGCCTTTCTTCTTGTCTTCTTGCTTCTTGCCCTTCTTGTCCTTTTTACCACTCCATTCAAAAAATTGTCGACGCGTGGTCTTCGTGACATTTGGTGGTGGTCGGGGGCCCTTAAGGAAGTGCTGGCTGCGACCCCTGCGTGCAACGCATCATACAGCTACTAAAAACTGCCGCGCGTTCACACAAGCCGTTTTCATTCATACTATTAAAGCCCCGAGGAGCTGGGATGAAACTCTCCCTCCCAGTCTTGCGCGGGTTAATACTAATATTAAGAAAACACATTTATTCCGCAGTCAGCAGAGCCAGAGACACTCATAATTTTTGACAATTATGACAACCGGAGGACAGTAGGGTGCGTGGAAATTTCCAGAATGACGCCTTTCCCATTGTCCCAATACAAGCTTGCAAACGCGTCGCCAGTACTTAACCCTGCTTAGCAGTACTTAACTACTCAGCATTAGCTTGTCTATCTGAGGCCGTGGTGTAACGAAGTCTTTTTTTTTTCATTGCCCGGCATCTCACTTATGTCGGGGGCAAACTTCTTTTGGCTACGCGATATAACTATGGACCTCGACGTTGACGATAAACTCCGGGTATAAATTAAATGGCTCTATATCTCAATCTCAGAGCTCTGATCTGCACATCTCTTGACAGGCACCACAAAATCCAACACTTATATTTGCACCGTTAATAAGCAGAAATATGGCGATGATTATTCAGGTTTGAATAGTGCAGCGTGACAGACAAATTATTACAATAGTGCCTTTAAACGACAGACAGCTTCAACTGCTTGACAGACGACTCTTCAGTAGGCCGTTACACATATCAGCGCTCACATCTTCATGCAACATCTCATTCTCCCATCTCAAGTTCAAATATTCATAGAGGCGTCAGAGATAACAGACAATTCAGCTTACATACTGATCGGTCTTCATACGCGCTACAACTCTCATCTCGTAAGCTCACATCTTAGCAGTCACACAGCGACTCTCAGGCAGAGTCCTCAAACGTACCTCAAGTACCGAAGTGCTGGGCCCTGGTGGCTGGCCGACGGCGGCCAGCCGCCTTCGACGACCGCTCGGCCGCGAGTCCCAGTGACAAGTGCACGCGAGAGCCCTCGGCTCTCCACGAGCTAAACGTGACTGCTAACGCCCATGGCATCATGCCATGGTCATGGTCATGGCACACGTCATGGTCACACGGCGATTTCCGCCCCCTATCCAGTGGCGGTTGCTCATCCCCTGATATCACCAGAGCACGTGATCTCCGTGTCGCATCCGAGAACAATGCTCGTCCCCGGTGAACTCTACTGCACCGGCGGGTAGCGCCGTCCCTCAGACCTCGGAGACATTTTCAGAGCTCTGGTTACAAACAGAGCTCGGCCGACTCGTGGGAACTACTGCTGTTCTCGGCACAATTCGGCGGCACCGCGCCGCGGCCTGGCGTCTGACACCAGAGCTGCAGTGCTCAGCTGTACACAGACAGCCGGCATACCGGGGCGTCACAGCCAATCTGTCATCTGCCATTCCAGACACATTAACATTCGTCCAGCAGTCAAACAATATTATATGTTCCCATTATATTCATCAATCATACATACATGGATGGACCATACGTTCATCTGTCCTAACGTACCTAGCACCACACCTGACATCACAGACATATCTGACATTACAGACTCACACCTCACATCACGGACACATCTAACATCACACTCATTCAACATTGGCCACGGAGTATGACATCTGTCATACCTGTCATCCCACAAACACACACACTGCACTCGAGACATACTTGACATATTGTTGCCACAGTGACAGGACCCGTCACGTCCAGTCATACTACTGTCATGCCACTGTCATATATACACCTTTCATCTCTCAGTCATGTACACACACATACACACCTGCCCGACTGCTCACAGAATAGAATACTGACATACATCACTCACGACAAATCACTTTCAACGTCACCCACTGACATTTCATCATTCGTCAGACGGCATGACCTCGATGCAGGCCGCCTTCGTCTGACGACGGCGGTGCCAGAGCGTCAGGTATATTGCACCTGGCCGGGAGGGGAATGGGAAACAATAGCCGTTGGCCTCGCCTGCGGTCGGTGGCCCGCCGACTAAGCAGCTCTGCCGACCGGCGGTATGGTGCCTGCCGGTACCTATCTCGAGAGCATGTACTGAAAATCGAGGGGCACTGCCCTCCCAACTTTCAAGTTGAAGGGACAGTTCAAGTTGTCCTCACTTCCCGCAGAACATCAGCATGCATGATTACCATTCTCCAAGCCGATATTTACCTCCGAAATAGGCAAATATTCGCTATGGTGCAAGTCGCAGATAGTATAAAAGTATATATTTTATAATGCTTATAATCAAAAATGTGCAGATGAACACTTCTACCTCTCTGTTTGTTCTTGGTACACTCGGAAACCCCGCAGCAAGGCGATATATACCTGAAGCCCCGAAGACACCTGAGTACCGACATACAATTGTGGTGCTGCTCAGCTGAAGAAGATTTATCGACCCTGGCGGTAGGTCAGGATTTAACTTTAATGTATTTGCAATGCTTTACATATTATGTATTTTATAATACATTTCTGGCGAACTTTTTCTAGTAAATTTATTAGTTGAACCCACTGAAAGGCTTTGAAAGAGCATGCTATCTCATGTATCAAAATGAATATAGAATTAATTCATTACCACCAGGGTTCAATGCAAACTGAATTCGCGTCTTGCACATCACCGGCGCCATACAACCATTTTTTAGCGAGCGTATGAGCACGTTCTGGTGATGGCTTAATAATTTTCAGTTACGTTCGTTGTGATGTTTTACCGAAAGTATAGACTTTGATTAGACAGGTGCTTTCCTGTGGTGCTGTGCTCCTGTTGAAGATGAGCGATTGGGCGTGGGCTAATGCCAATCAAGCATTGGCTCAGGCTGGAACTGCATCGCAAGCGTCTACGCAGCAAGGAGTAATGGAAAACTGGCCACCCACTGCAATTAACTATGGCAACTTTGGAGCTCTGGTATGATGTTTTTTCACTTGAACCTGCTGATTTGCCAAGAAGAAAGGCATGAGTAATGGGCATTATACTTTGTGGTTTTGTGCCTGATTCCTTCATATTTCTGGTCTGGGATCAATATCAAACCAGATCCTACCTTGGTACGTACCGACCTAGGTACATAGGTCGGTATTATTGTACTTTAGGGTAGCCACAACACTAGTTTTAGTTATTTTCCTCAATGAAGTAAAGGCAGTGGATAAGCTAGGCTTTTCTTTTAATCTGGGCAACTTAGAAACTAGAATTGTTCAAATTTTCAAGAATATTTGAGGACTTTGTGATCAATTTTTTAAAGGGAGGATATAGGTTACTAGGCCAATTGTTGGTAACAAATTTGATTTCTGTTGTTTTCTGTTGTGATTCAAATGCATTTGATATTCAATTGGGAAATTAAAATGGTACATTTTTGATAAAAGGTGTTTTGGGAATTTTGGGAATACTTTTTCAGAATATGATGTTCATGAACATGACTAAGAAGATGCAACCACTCATTTTCGGTGTGACTACATCACTTTTCAATTTGGACGATGACGTCACATTGGTATGGTGTAATGATGTCATGGGTATGGTACTGAGGCTTTGACTGGCTAATGCTATAAATGGTTAACATACCCTGAATGAGATGGTCAAAGTAGCTTAACCTAAACTAACCTAACCCAACCTAGCCTAACCTAACCTAACCTAACCTGCTCACCTCTTGGTTTATCATAGCTATAATTTATATAATGTGCCATGAGGTTAGGTTGACTGACTAATGCTACAAATGGTTCACATACCTTAATGAGATGGTCAAAGTAGCTTAACCTAACCTAACCTAACCTAACCTGCTTACCTCTCGGTTTATCATAGCTATAATTATATAATGCACCATGAGGTTAGGTTAGGTTAAGCTACCTCGACCATCTCATTAAGGTATGTGAACCATTTGTAGCATTAGCCAGTTGAAGCCTCTGTGCCATACCTATGACGTCATCACACCGTACTGATGTGACGCCATCATTCACATTGAAAAGTAAGCATCAGCACCAAAAATGAGTGGTTGCATCTTCTTAGTCACATTCATAAATAAGAGGTGTTGTGCAAAAAAACCTAAAATGACCTAGCCAAACTTAATCTGATCATTGATTGCAGACTGCCTGCATGCTCACTTGCCTCTTCTCAGACTCTGAAGAGCAGACTTTGGTTTGCAGCTTATCTAAGGCAGAGTGGTGTGACAGCTGCAGTTGAAATAACCACAAAATGGCAGGTCTGTGGAACTTGTAGGGATGAACCCAATACTACTATGTAAATTTTCACTTTAGACCTGATGGCATTTTAAAAGGAAAACAAATATGTTAGAACAACATCTGAATGTGATTAAGATCATGGACCATTCATTCAAGTAGGAAAGTCATGCTATTCAGTTAGCAGCAAGCTCTTGAGTTTCATGTTACCCAAAGATGAGTTCAATGGCAGATTGAGGGGAGCCCATATTTGCAGGTATGCCAGTCCCCTAGATTAGAGGAAAATTATCATGCTGTTAAAAAGAAAATAAAAATGGTGAATTGACAGGGCATGTAACAGGAACCAGAATAATACAAGTTCTCTCACCTGGTTGGCTCCCCAAATTCTTGAGCATCATTCACCCAGATATGAGTTCCATGGCCGATCGAGGGGAGCCCATATCTGCAGGTATGCCAGTCCCCTGGATAAAATAAAAATATTGGTATCAGGTAGACAGGGCAAGACATAGGAACTAGAAAGTGTACCTTAAGCAGAATTTGTATTCTTAGAGTAGCCACTACATCTGCTAATATGTTGTTGTCAGACAAGATTTCTGATTCAAGTTAAGAAAAATTAAATACAGAAGTAAAGCTACTCTTCAAGTTTGATTAGTATATTATCATGGTTAATCTATTCAATATATTTGTACAACAATGTGCAGAGATTTGAGTCAGTGCAGCTTTAAATGCACCCAGGTCTGTTGAGGCATCATCACCATCATCATCATTATCATCATCATCATCAGGCAATGAATTCCAGGTGGCACAGCATCTGAGGCTAAAAATATCTTCCTACAATCCCTGATGCATGCTTGTGAGCCAATTTCAGTGAGCGTCTGCATGTGTTCACCAATGGTGCCAGCACAAACATGTCGGTGATCTTAATGGCAGAATGACCATTAAAAATCTTCCAACATTTGATAATGTCTGCTTCAATCAGTCTACCTTTCAACAAGTACAAATCTAGTTTCAGTAATCAGGCACCATAATCCAGACATTCCATCCCCTCTATGTTTCGTGTCCACTTTCTCTGTACTGATTCTAGTCACTTTAAATCACCTATGTAACCTGTATTCCAAACACATGATGAAAACTCCAAAAGTCATATGAGCCACTGTGTGCTTTGAGAACAGCACATTTATTGGGGTTCATTGCTAGTCCCCATGACTTGGCAGTGCTAAACAGTGTATCTATTTCTTTTTGATACTGTGAAATGCCAGCCAGCAGGTCTGTGACAGATTTATACTTCAGTTTCATGTATATCTTTAGGTCATCTGCAAAAACCTTGAACTGGGAGTGTATACCATAAGGTACATAATTAACATAAATTAATAATAACACAGGACCTAGTACAGAGCCATGGGTACTCTACTCAGAACATCCTTTGATTTGCTGGAAGAGCCAGAGACAAGCACTTTCATTTCCCTCCCACAGATAAAATTTCGGATCCAGGTGAGGATTAGCTCTGAAATTCCCAGAGCTCTCAGTTTTGTTAGTAGCAGCACATGATTAACAACATCAAATGCCTTTGAAAAATCAGAGAGTTACATCCACCATATAGCCCTCATCTAGCCAGGTAGAGACAGTCTCATATATTAGCAGTGGTTGATCGTCTACAGAACATCAACGACAGATGTGTCCTCATGTTTCATGATGTGTCCTCACTGGCCTGTTGTGAGTTGGAAGTAAATAGTGGCATCAGCATCGAGTGGTATATTTGATTGTGATGTAGTTCCATTTCTGGTATGCTAGTTTTACTAGCCCATTCGTGATGAAAAAGAATGTTCATGTTTATCTCAGGAACCTCAAGAATGTTGATATCCTTGATTCTAAGAGCATTTCTGCAGTTGATTCTGAG
The DNA here is from genome assembly GCA_034440615.1 of Ashinkailepas kermadecensis. Taxonomy (NCBI): domain Eukaryota; kingdom Metazoa; phylum Arthropoda; class Thecostraca; family Neolepadidae; genus Ashinkailepas; species Ashinkailepas kermadecensis. Next base: position 115,529 of record JAOTOM010003949.1, on the reverse strand, counting down.
CCAATTTCTAGGAGCAAGTAAGTTTGCACCATGCCATTTTGAAACAATGCAATTCGCCCAAGCAAGGAAAGGAAGATAATAATATTAGAGGCGACGGTAGCTCAGTGGTTAAGCTGAGCATCTGGCATGCCAGAAGTATGGAGTTCGGTTCCCCGCGATGCCCGCCCTTCCTGCCAGGGTGAGAGGCAGACAACACCATATGACATCAGCTGCTGAGTGTGTCAAAGCCACAATCCAATCCAAAAAGAAGGCGACAATTGTATGTAGTTGGTAATATTCTAGAAGCAAACATCCTTGGCAAACCTTTTTTCTCCAGCCATTGTTCACAGATGGAAACAAAGGTTGGTATGGACACAATTGACTGATGGGTGAGGGTAGCAGAATGAAAAAGCAATGAATGATAAATAACCTGTGTCCATTTGATATGCCACAGTTCTCGAACAAGAACTTTATGCAAGGGATTGTTGAAATAATGAAAGCTAACTCCATTATGACTGCCAATTTTTAGCAGCACTAATATTATATAAACATCACAGGATAGGTTGTCATTATTACCTAGCAAGTGATGCCTTTGGTTGGCAACTGCTGTGTCATCAGCTGATGAAACAAGGAGCAACAACAACACAAAAAAGAAAAAGAAACAAGCAAACAAGGAGCAACATGTTTGATATGCAAGAAAGTAGTTGCATGTGTTTACAATAAATGGAGAGGAAAACCTTCTGGTTTCAACCATTTCATCAAACAAATATATGTAATGGTTATTTGTATTTCATGCTGGGTGTTTCACATGATGCATCTGAATCCACACTCAGTTGTGCATGGATGCAGGCTGGGCCCATGCGGATGCAGTTGTTTTCAGCAAATCCATTCAGTCAAAGCACATGCATTCAGTCAAGCTTTTTGGCATGCTTTGCAGTTTCTGATACTTCCTCATGCATACTGCTGTGGACCAGGGCTTGTGGTGGTGCATGCTAAGTGGTGGAGTGATGGCACTTGCCCCATACCAGCATCGAATGCACCAAATGTGATTGTGTCACGCTTTGGTCTTTGTGTGGAAAATATGTTGTGCTAGCAAATCCTGATGCTTGAATATATTCAGTTTTTCAGATATTTTATATCTGAAAAAATTCCAAGTTCAAATTGCATGAAATGGATTTCAGATGTGCTGCCACATACAACTGTTAGTTATTTGAGTTAAAGGGTGCTTCAGCATACAACTCCAGAATGACAGATGTCACTGCACCAAGTGTATCAATGATGTCCACCCAAAGTTATTTGATTCACCAATTCTGCTGCACAATATTCCCAACAAACAACTATGGATCACCCTCCCCCCCCCCCCCAGAATCAGCACGCCAACATAATGTCTCGTGAGGTCTGTACTGGTTCCAACTGCTATCTGCTGTGAGAGATGGCAATGGCAGCATGCTGCTTCTCCTGCTGTTTTTTGTTCGACAGCTCTGACCTCAGTAGAAACTAGCAGTTGATCCACCTTTTATAGTGGGAAGAACTGAGCTTGGTAGTTTTACCATCAAGCATGTTTTTACTGGTTTTTTTTCCACTGGTAAAAGCCATCATGTCAAAATGTTTTACTTCTAAGTGTCCTGGAAATACTTCTATTTTTGTATCTGATATATAGGACATTGTGTGTGTTTGCATAGCATGGTGTCACATATCATGCAATGTGTATAATGCATAGAAATAGGCAAACTTGAAGCTGAAGACGTTCAAGATAAGGTAAACATGGCTGTAATTTTTCACCTGCATTTTTAATCAGCTTTCTACCGGTTTTTATCGGTAAAGACTGGTTGCCATGACAAAAGCCAATTCCCCCCCCCCCCATAAAACCTGCAACCCTGGGAAGAACCCAGCTTTTTTCAGATATGGCCTCCAGAGCCCTGGAAGCCACTGATCGGTCTCCGACCTGTCAGCTCCTCTGTAATTGAGCTATCATCAAATTGCTGTGATGCATTATTTAAATGATGTTGTAATGTCTAAAAATATCCGAACATGTAATGTGCTGTGGCTGAACTGGTAAGTGGTCAGGGTGTATTTTTTTTCTGATATAGTTACCTAGCCATATATTTGCGGTGAGAAACGAGCCTGTCAGTGTCATTTAGAGGTGTCCATTGATTATCATCCAGATACTGGAACTTTAATTATTGCCTATATTGTTAGTTCAGACCACAGTTGGAAATTGGTCGAAAGTGGAGCACTATAAAAAAAAACTGCCCCGTGCGAAAACGTGCTTTGTCTCCGAGGTAGAAATTGATCCAGCTTCGAAAATTGACAGCTTCCTCTTATTGGTGACATGCAATATCATGACTCTTCACCAATGGTGGTTGCTTGGACCTGCACATTGCATTGAGTGTTTTGACAATGCTTACTCCAGAAGGCTGTGGAACATTTAAGAGGTTATATTTGTGGTTCCGGTGCAATTGTGAGACGTCAGTTATTGGTATGACTTCCTAAAATATTGCTTATAAGCTAAGGTTGCAAGTGAACAAGTGTACCAAACAACAGGGCATACAACGTTTCATACCGCCTGGTAGCTATGGCTAGCTAATACCTGGTGACTACAAACGTCAGATTAGGAACAAAGGCAGCCCCATGCTCACTTTTTTTGGTAACGTTAAGTATTGGTCCTATTACCATCGACTATACCATCTCCATTGACATATGTCTGTGCAGTTTTGTTCAGACCAATTCCTCTGCAGTGGTAAGATTCCATAAACACACTGAAATTCTGAAATTTGTTGTTCATTTCCTTCCCAGGTGTGCAAGCAACTTTGTAGCATTATTAATCCCTGGCATGATAGTGGACAGCGGCCATTGGGGCCATGCCTCACCTACCCACCTGATGATACTTTGCTAGCAGGCCCCATGCATGTGTTGCTCTGCAAAACATGGCAGGTGTCAATCAAGTGCAGTTTAAGTATACACAAAGCTGGGCACATGGGCGGCGCCAAATTGAGGTACGGAGGAGCACGTGTCGCCTCCAAACGCGAAATTTAGCATCACGTCTATGGGCGTTGCATGGAAATAATGGAACGAGAAACGGTCATCTTCACTTCACCCCCACCCCCCGTCCGTGGCGCCGCCAAGGGCTGGACATGCATCATTGTCACCATAGGCAGCGGAATGGGGGGGGGGCACTGGGACCAGTGCCCCTTGAATCTGGATATCGGACATTGACCATAGGATCTTGACTAGACAGAATCTACTGAAAAGCTGCCCAGTGCCCCATTCAATTGGGACATTCTGCCAGCTATGAATGTCATGCTGTCATGGAGGAGCAAACTGGTGACATAGATGAGAAAGCAGGATGGCAAGAATTGGAGATTGAGGAAGAGTAAGGGGAAAGGGGAAAGGGGAAAATATAGGCATTGATGAAACATAGGTGGCTAGACTGGTAACTGGAATGACAGGTGTAATTTGTATCAATATAAAATGTGGTTATGGTTTGTGCAAGCTTTTCCCATCACCAGTCATCAGTAGCATCATTGGAAACATCACTATGAATACATATATATATAATATATATACATGTATCACTTGCATCACTTGTTGTATATCACTACTTATGGACAAGATGCATGGAAATAATGGAACGAGGAACAGATTAGATGCATCCATATGTATCACTAACACCAGCTGTGATGTCAGCAAATGGCAAAACAACTAGAACACCCTAAAAAGTACCATATTCATTGTGTTCAATTTAAGTGGTGACAAGTGTATTTGATATGTGTGGAAGTGCATGTACTCATAGTTGGTTCAAATATAGTTGGTTCTATTTAGTCTGGTCAGTTTATATAAAAAGTGTTTGGATTGGTTAGCATTATGTGATTATGAATGCGTAACAAGTTGCACTTTGGATCAGTGATCAAATATTTGTGAAATAGCGTGAAATGTGCCACTTTCTGAACACTGAATCGGCATCCTCAAAGAAGTACAGACATCGTGCTTCCTGGTGCGTGTTTGTGACGTCTTCATGCCTCGATTCTAACAGCATCCTGTTTATAAGTGTTATGATTATGATCACCATAACGGATCCGGTATCGTGCTAAACAAACATCCTGTAGCGCAATTCCGGGTAAATCCAGGACCTATCATCTATAATGTGTGGTACCCATGTTAGACAATACCAGTTTATGTTAGGTGTTTGTATCGTTACCATATATAGGTATCTCCAAGTTAGGTACCTCTCAAAACGAACAAAACCGGTACTGTCATATGTGCGCTATTGGCTCAAAGCTTAGTTTGAGACCCCCAGAAGGCATTGTAAATGACATTATTTTCATGGAGAACTTCGACATCCTGCTGCACTCGTTTCAACATCTAACACCTGACGAAAAAAACAACAATATTTGATCACTGTTCTGGATGCATGCTGATGTGTGTCGGCATGCAGGATTATGGCTGCCTGAACTCGGCTATCCTGAGCATTTGTCCAAGTCTCCTGACTGTTTTGTAGTGCCTATAACCAGTGGCAAAATTACATTCGGTGGATTTTGTCATGGTACTGCCAAACCCCATTTGAAGCACATTCTTTATTGTTTTTCTGTGAGATTGCATTGGTGGATTTGCATCTTTCCATGTCTTTTTCACTTTTGTTTTTGTTCCTCTGTTTACTTCATGTCCTATCATGATTTGGATAATGTTAACATTCACAAAGAACTCAATGGTGCATCATTAAAAGAATGAAATACATTTGTCAGAATGCCATTTTTGCATCATGTTCTTGTCTGTGTTCATAGCATGAAAATTGTTTTCCCCGTTTTAATGTGAAGAGCTTGTGGATGTGCATTTGCTTTTTAGGTTGGGGTTTGTCATTGGTAATTATTGGTCAGCAGTCATGCAGACATTTTCGCTACAAAGTAAGTGGATGAATTGAGCAAGCATACATATGCACGTATTCCCTCATAAATGTAGAAAATTTGCAGCATGGCTCTTTGGGTTGGGTTATAGTGAAACACGCATTGCACATGATAGTAGTACAGATAAAGTGTCATTAACTATTGGCGGAATTAAGGACAGAAATTGAAGAATACCATCGAGAGTGATGCCTCAATCATGTCTACTTCCATGAATGTACGAAGCGCGAGTGGTATGCTGGTATGAGCTGATAGGACTGAGTGAGCTGGAATGAACCACCCGAGTAAATCCGACCCGACTGTCACATTTCTGAAATATACGACGTATTGATATGAACCGCATGCATAAACCCGACCTGACTGTCATACTTCTGAGATACACAACGTATTTTGATATGAACCACCCGAGTAAATGCGACCTGACAGTTGCACTTCTTAAATATACTGCATATATTCATATGAACCATCCGAGTGAACCCGACCTGAATGTCGCACTTCTGAGACGTACAACATATATTGATGAATCACCCAAGTTTACCCCACCTGACAATTTCACTTCTGAAATCATACCTTTTGGTTGAGAAATCATACCTTTTTGGTTGAGCATATCAAATTATTGTTTTTATTCAGCATTTGATGTGCACTTTTGATTCTAGCTTTGGCCAATTTGATCACAATATTCCCCCTGAAGTCCTTGTAATTTCCGTGTGAAGAAATCGGTTTGTTGGTGCACGTTTCGTGCCCACACCGGCGGCTGTGTGGGCATGGACGGCGGCCTGCCACGTGGCTAGTTATGCCAGCTGATCCGCCTAACTCTGCTCAGACAGTTGTGACCTCAGTGCCAGCTGGATGCCATTGGCGGTGCTGAACGGTTGTATGTCGCGTACAATCAGCGGGATACTGAGACGGAACAGATCGTGTCGCACTGCCGCCTGTGCTATTTTCAGAAGTTGACATGGTGCATTGGGTATGCGATATGTGCACTGCATATCGCAAAACATCTCAATTTTTGCAAGAGTGTAGTGAATTTTGGCTGAAGCGGATTGACTTCTTATGCACTTAGGTCACAATTTGACCTCTGCACAACATGATGCACACACCCCGACTTCAAGTGCACTGTTTCGAATTGTCGATGAAGGTATTTAGTTTTGAAATTAGTGGGTTTTTTTGCTGCAATTAAACGCGGTAAGATGTACGTCTCCACGGGCTGTGAGACCAGTTGCCGTCGGTCGACAACTTTGCTGCAGCAGTATGATGACTGGCCCTGGTCCTGAAACATGGGAGCGCCATGTCCCTCGCCATAGCCCTCACTCAGCCAAACCCTTAGTTGCGTCCTGTGCTTTTACTACAAGCACATGCGGTTGGTTTTGCTTACAGACCAGTCTGCAGAGTACGTTATTTGCCCCTTCTTTAACGTAAGGGCGCCTCACCTGTCGCTACTCTTCGCCCGCGACCAATCGGCGTGAGAGATTGGCGACGCTATATGACTCAACGGTCGTAAAACCAATAACCAACCAACCAACCAACGTAAGGGCGCCAAATGACCCTGTAGTCGGCGCGCCCTTAAACCCAAATAATCAATCAATCAATTCCCTTCTTGAACGTAACAAGTCTCTAGCGGATGGCACTTTGCCTCTGCTAAAGATGAAAAAAGGAAGAAAAAAGTATGTTATTTCATGGAACTGCCTTGGCGTGATTTGCCGCTGGTGCATTTCGTACGATATCTGGTGTGTGGTGTGCTCTCTGTCATTGCCCATGTGGACGATCAACTATAGCGCACACTATAGCCAAGCCAACTATATGGCCAACTATAACCAATAAATCCATCGCCAAATGAAGAATGAATAAACAACCTCACCTCGGATTGAGTAAACTATTTTTGAAACGTGCTGCATCATATTCGGTTCAAGTGAGTGTCCGTTTTTTTTTCTGATCTATGAGTATCAAATACTTGGGAGGATTATTGCTTATTACATCAATTTTCAGACCTTTATTGTGTTGTATGTCGAGGACGTCCAAAGAACAATTATGCTCGATTATATTATACAACTTATTAACCTAACTTTCTACTGCAAAATAATAGGTTGGACGCGATTAGAAGTACCGTGAAAAATACCTTAATCATTGTCTCAATTCCTCGCATCAAGACCTGTTTGACCCGATGCGTTCGTGTTGTTTTCATCGTCAGTTGTGTTTCGGTATGGGTTATTCCAAGTCGGTGGTGAACTGGTTAGCTTCCTTGCCACACTTTGCAGAATAGCTTACAGGAAGAAGATTTACGCATTTAGTCTCACTCAACTATTGGTCGCAACATAGCCATAAGATAACCTAAAGCTCTGTTTATTGTACAAATTAGAAGAATGTTGTACACTACGATTTGATGATAGCTGAGGGAAGTTTGTTTTGCAGCAGCATGACCTGCCATGCTATGAATTTGGACGCGGTCTGGCATGCTGGCTTTCCATGCATGCTGGTGTGAGAAGTGAATTGAGTATTAATGCAATGAGAGGGTTATTTTTACTGAGCAAATGTTTGGAAGATCGCAGGAGAAGGAATAATTGAAATATTGAGCACCTTTGGCATGCAGCATTTTCCACATTTCGTCTCTCCATATATCACAGCCCCCATCCTCTGCCTTTATGACACATTGATTTAGATATTTGCGACAAGCAGTAGCCTTTGGCCTTCTCAAGTTCTGTTGCATAATCTCTGAGTACATGGACAAAGTCCAATGGCATCATTATCATCTGCCAGTTAGCATACATTTTGTGAATATCTCATTGGAATTATTTGATCAGCATGAGGCATTGCTGTGACATCATGTATCACTATAATTATGACTGAGGAAGCTGACCACTCTTGGCCAACTGGGAAGGTGGAATTGCATGCATGGCTTTGATTTGCAAGTGCGGTGCATGGTGTGCATACAACAACAGATATTAATGGAGGATCACTAAAAGGTTGATGTGGTGATAACCACAAAATATTGACATCACTGTATCTGCTGATACTTTTTTTTCACGACATGATTTGGTAGGTACCACCTGTGAGACCAGATAACAATACAAACAAAATGGTGAGCCGCAAGCTGTGGTCATGTCGCAGAGTCGCAGAGACCACGAATCTGAACAAATCCGTAGCCTTGCGGTGAAAACCGTAGTCTTGCGTGATGATGTGACCTTTAGACCACCGTGCTGGCTTCACTGGTGGGCAGTTTCTATCTGATGTGAAGTTTTATGCTATTTACCCGGGACGTTAACATCAAAATACACCAGGAAAGAGAATACTTGTAGTACAAGGGACGTCCTATAGCGACGGCTGGAACAACTAGCTGTTACGGGCGCTAAATGACCTCCTGGTCGGCGCGTCCTTTAGTCCAAACAATCAAGGAATATATACCCCTCGCCGATATTCACTGCATGCAAGTTATGTGGCACAATTGGGCTAGGTAGACGGCTACGCACTATGTGAATATTGATGCCATTCTGAAACGCACTTTGATAACACCGTGAGTTATGGGCGCAAAATGACCTCAGTAGTCGAGGCGCCCTAAAACCCAAATAACTAACTAATCACTGGTGGGCAGCGAGCTGCGGCAGGTGGAGCGGTGCTAACGTGACGTGCACGGTGGGCGTGGCAGCGGAGCTGCGTGCGAGCTGGGCGGCGCATTGGCTCGCCCAGCCAGCGGAGCGGTGCTAACGTGACGTGCACGGCGGGCGTGGCAGCGGAGCTGCGTGCGAGCTGGGCGGCGCATTGGCTGGCCCAGCCAGCGGCGTCGACGGACGGCGGGGCGGGTCGTGCCGCCACGAGTCGCCGCCAGTGCGTGGACTGCAGCCGCCCGTGGCCACTTGTAGCCACCTATTCGACAGGGCGGACGGCGGGGCGGGTCGTGCCGCCACGAGTCGCCGCCAGTGCGCGGACTGCAGCCGCCCGTGGCCACTTGTAGCCACCTATTCGACAGGGCGGACGGCGGGGCGGGTCGTGCCGCCACGAGTCGCCGCCAGTGCGCGGACTGCAGCCGCCCGTGGCCACTTGTAGCCACCTATTCGACAGGGCGGACGGCGGGGCGGGTCGTGCCGCCACGAGTCGCCGCCAGTGCGCACTGCAGCCGCCCGTGGCCACTTGTAGCCACCTATTCGACAGGGCGGACGGCGGGGCGGGTCGTGCCGCCACGAGTCGCCGCCAGTGCGTGCACTGCAGCCGCCCGTGGCCACTTGTAGCCACCTATTCGACAGGGCGGACGGCGGGGCGGGTCGTGCCGCCACGAGTCGCCGCCAGTGCGCGGACTGCAGCCGCCCGTGGCCACTTGTAGCCACCTATTCGACAGGGCGGACGGCGGGGCGGGTCGTGCCGCCACGAGTCGCCGCCAGTGCGTGCACTGCAGCCGCCCGTGGCCACTTGTAGCCACCTATTCGACAGGTGGTGGCACGCGCACGCAGTCCCGTGATGATGCATGCGTTGTCGGACAGGAAAGTGGAGCTGTGGCCGCCAAGTGCCCAAGTCTGGTGGATGTGCTCTGAAATTCAAATAGCCAACCAATGGAGGTGTAGGGCAGTGTGTCTGGTCTCCCAAAGTTCTAAAATTTTAGAAGTTTTTTTACAAGCCTAACCAACATTTTGTGTTTGTTCTTTCAGATAGGTATGAACAAAATATCTCCCAAATTAAACACTGTTTGAAGTATGACTGAGCTATATGATCAACATGCTCGATGCACCCGTAACCCCCCCCCGAAGTATGACTGAACTAAGATAGTTTTGCATTGCTTATTTCCTGATGTTAATCACCTAACAGAAAGCATGAACTTCGCACATAACTTAATTTATGACAAACAAGTTTAAAAGGCCAGCACATAACTTAATTGAGGATAAACAAGGTTAAGAAGCCATGGGTAGCAGGTTTGAATAGGACTTGGAAATTGCGAAGTACTTTTGCTCTCAGGTGGTTACCAGCAAAAACGTCGTAGGAAAAAAGAGAAGAAAAAAACAGCTTCAACCTACCATGGATAATAAAACAAGAATCTTAAATACTGTCCGCCTCATCCGAATTTAATAGTACGGGTGACCGGATTTCACAAGGTATTTGAAAAATCACTTCTTGTGAATCACTGTAGTATTTGATATCAACTTCTTAGACATATCAGTTTCAACTAAGAGCAAATCTTCTGGAGAATGATTCGTCGGCAATATCACCCGGTTCTGGACTGGTAAAGCCGTGTGATTATGTGTTTGCTTGCCGTCGACTTAGCTGTCTGTGTGTTGCTGTGTAGGGAACTTGTCACATCACAGTCAGTGGGTGGATTTTTGGTTGTGCTGTTGATCAGTGTCTTACTTATAGGAAACTTTTGAAGTCATGCCAGGATGCAGTTCACCTCACCTTTTTAGGTACATGAATTGTCACTAGGGCATCTTAGGATGGTGACAGACCAGCACTCCCTGCTTTTATGCTGTTGATTTAACCAAAATTGAGCCATTTGTATTATATTTGCTATTATGCTGCCCAGGAAGCACATGTTAGACACTGTACACTTGTAGTATTTCAAATAGCTACTTGCGCCTTCCGTGCATCGCTGTCCTGAAGTCTCCTCGCTGGTGCACAAGAATAAACGTTGAACATGATAATTAGGGAAATACGTAACATGCGCGATCTTCATGTAATCCGCAGAGTGTGAACCTATCTGACGTGCCGAGACGTGTTCTAAGGACGTATGCCTATATTTATCTTTTGAGTGTGTGTTGTATGGTCTGATCCTCGTTATATCAGGGTGTACTGTCTTTGGAGGAGGATACAAATTCGCTTTAAAGGGGTGATGTGAGTATACCAGGAAGCAAACTTGCCCTGGAACCTACTCTGATGACCTGTATGTTCCCTCGGTATGATACAATCGTAGATGAATGTGATTGTATGTGCTCTCGTTTATTGGAGCATGTGGGGTTGTTCAATTAGCTTATCTTGGCACATTCCACGGTTTGTGCGCTGGAACTTCGATGTATCACAAGAGGCCTGTTCTATCGAGGCTAACGACGAACGTCCACACGTCATCCTTGCATATTTTGTAAACAGCCTTTGGCTTGAGGAGTTTTAGCACATGGTTCATATGTGCCAGTCGTGCATTGTGATGTGTCTCGACTTATCGTGTGGCGGGTTCCCCGCCTCTTAGCGGGAACCTTCCGCTATCACTATTGAAACCTGGTGCGATTGATTTTGACTCCGTACACTATCGGCCAATGTGTCTTACATCGTCACTCTGTAAACTCATTGGACAGGTTGGCCTTGTCAAAGCCTGCGTCTTGTCAGGCTCCGGAATGAACGAAACATTTGTTTTTTTTAACGTTCGCTAATTGCTGTTTTAGGAAATAGCGTTCCGCAATTGACCATGCTTTCGCATTAGACACGGTGATTCGGGCCTCCTTGGAGGAAAGGCGACATGTTGGGGGCGTCTTTATCGATATCGATTCGAGAATGCATTATGCATGTAAGCTTCGTCAGTTTCCTGACCACATCGCTTACTCATGTTTTTTTTTTGTCATTGAGATCGCTGAATCTTTTCAGTGGAACAAAATGTGAGTGGTGTGCGCATCCGTAAGCTCTTCGAAGAAAGTCGAGTTAGTCTTCAAGGAATTGGGAGAATCGAGGACATGCAGAGTTAATCACACCGGAGTATCTCGCGAAACCAGAACATTCGATTTCGCCCCAGAAGTGTCGCGCACTGGCTCTCGAACATATTAGATCATTTCGGGGTTGGATGACAGAATGCGCTGACTGGCCTTGAACAGAGGATGGAGTTTGCGCGCTTTTGTTTGTGACTCTGACGATCATTGGTTTTCGCTGCCGAGGTATGCATCTGTGTGCGCGTCAGAAGTTGTCGCAATTTTGAAAACTTTTGAAATGTGATATCGAAGTGTCAGAGGTCGATCGGCATGTTCTCCTCACCAATTCTTCAAGCAGCCTTTTGGACCTCAACACATTGTATCCGTCCAACCCCCTTTTGTGTGATATTATTCTAAGCCGCCTTGCCGCTGTGCGCCGCTTAGGACGAATGATGTTGGCTGTCCAGCCATGCGGCAATTTCTTGAAACGAGTTGGCCGATGTCGCGGCTAAGCTAGCAGCGCGCCGACCATACGCTCGGCCATCGTTACTCCCTGCCACCGACCATTACCGAGAAGTGTCCATTTTCTTCCTGGACAAGTAACAGGCGGTGTGGGATGTGCTGCCTGTGAACAAACTGGGGACCATCAAACACTGTCTGGGACCGTGGAGCTCGTCCTGTTGTAAGTTGAGGTGGCACTGTGTCTCTCCGCATTGGCCACACTTCTGCCACCCACGGTTATCTGGTATGCTGTGCTGTGGTGACAAACATCAGTGCTCTCGATGTGCACCACTCATGGTTATCTGGTATGATGTGGTGACAGACCTCGGTGCTCTCGATGTGCACCACTCATGGTTATCTGGTATGATGTGGTGACAGACCTCGGTGCTCTAGGTGTGCACTCCTCACGGTTCGCTGTATTTTGAACTGTCCTTTTTAGAATGTCTACGTCATTTTGGGAATGCCAGGTAACTTAGCTCAGTGGTGTTCTCTCCCAGAGTTCTTGCATTGTCCAGTCGGGACGCCTGGTGAATTTCCTATCTTAAGTGTTGTTCTCAGCTATATATACTCCTCACTGATATGCGCTGCATGCAAGGTTTGTACCGCTATAGCACCATGGGTAAGTGTTCACGATGTGCACCTGGTACTGCATTTAACCACATTTTGGTGACTATCTGAATTATAGGCGCAATATGACCAAAGCAATCGTGGCGCCATAAAGCCCAAATAACTAACTTTCGATGTCAAGGTTCGTACGGCATCACATATATATATATACTATATATACTATATCCGTTTGAAAGTTTTCAATCGTATGCATATTTGTAGGGGAACGTATAAAATAATTTCCACTATTCAAGCAGCTCGACAGTCCCGATGGCCTGGAAATTTTATCGCCATAAGACTGATCTATAGAATCGTACGTATAGATATATATATATATATATATATATATATATATATATATATATATATCGATACACACACAAAATATATATATATATATATATATATATATATATATATATATATATATATATATATATAGATACACACACAAATATATATATATATATATATAATCACATACGTATATGTCGCATTCGTAAAAGATCTGAAAAGTCCCTCAGAACTTATTCACTCAGATGGATCAAGGCAGGCCCCATACAGATCAAGGCAAGTTTGAGAGCTATGTTCAGCTCAGTAGCAGTGTGCAACATTTCACTAATCTGGCCACTTAGCATGTTATTGCTGAGTGTGAGGCCATCCAATCTGATGGCGAAGTGTCTCTGACTCAACTCCCCAGTATGGAGGTCACATACCAGCCAGACTAGCCTCCTGTCCAGCTTGACCTACACATACTGCATCTGGGCATTGCATAACCAATGCAGTTGATGCGCCCTAAAAACCTTAATAATGAACTAACTAATACACTGCATCATTCCTCCCTCCCACCCAGTGCTTTAGTGGGGTCCCCTCTCATTGCCTCGAGGGACTTATCAGCCCCCTCCCCTAGTAAGTCCACCAGATAGTCTGCAATCACACCTGCATGCGTTCTCTCCTGTGACCTCCTCAGGACAGGAATCTCCGTCCTGGCTCACTGCATACAGAGGAATGCTTTTTGTTCATGCCAGATGCAATCTATTACTGTCGCATCACTACCCGATGGAGATTGTTCGAGATGTCGACCACCTGCTCACTCAGTATCCACGGAACTGAGTAGAAATCCAAGTGCAACATGCGCTGTGATAGTGTCTTTACGCATCATGTATGTACAAATGTGTTCATTGTATAATGATAAGTTGTATAACTATAGCGCTTCAAATGGTCCATTTGCAAACCATTTTACAATGAAACTGAAGAGGGCTGGGAACGAGTATGGACGACTTACAAACAGTTTTGAGTCAGCACCGTCCAAACTTAGTTTGCCTACAGGAAACCAAACTGATGCCCAGCACATATTTCAGTATTAGAAGCTACGCGACTCTACGTAAGGACGTCCCGGCTGGCGTCGTTGCGCACGGTCGTGTGGTCTTGGCCATACATCACAGCATACCAATACCGCAGGTGGAGTTGCGTAGCAATGTTCAAGCAGTAGCAGCACGTGCATATTTTTGACACTATCTGTGAGTATATGCTGTTTATACCTACCCCCTGGAACTGGTTTTATCGTCGCAGACATCAGACTGCTGCTGACTCAGCTACTTCATCCAGTCATTCTACAAGGCGATTTTAACGCACACGCTTTGGGGTTGTGCTGGTGCCGACAGACGAGGGCGAGTCTTAGAACGTTTTCTACTCGACGAGTCGCAATGTCTTGAACACTTGAACGCCGACGCATTTTACGCTTCCGTCCGGACATACCTCACCTTTTGACTTGAGCATAGTCAGTCCACAACTGGTTCAACATTTTACCTGGTCGGCATCCGTCGACCCGCTGGGCAGTGACTATTTCCCGATGTGGTTGTGATACTGCGATGGCGCCGTACTCGGTCGGCGTCCACAGCGGTGGAATTTCCACAACATTGAGTGAGATGAATTCAAATCAGAGGTGGCAGTTTTTCAACGGACCCTGAAGATCTATCATTAACAGTTGAGGCTCCAACTTGAATTATAATTGACTCAGCCGCAGATTCCATATCAAAGACCTCCGGTATTCCCCGCCGCACTCATGTCCTAGGGTGGACCCCGGAGTGACACCTAGCAATTCGAGCTCGGAGATGCGCCTTCAGGGCATTTGATCGTCACATCACAACATAGAACCTCATGACATTCAGAAAGGCCAAGACACCGGTTCGGTGCACCGTACGTGCGGCGAAGCGTGCATCATGGAGAGCATATATAGGACGGCTGTGCCCAACTACATAGACATCCGAAGTATGGGTGCGTATTAAGAGGATTTCTGAGCAATTTTCGTCAGTGCCTCTGCCGGTTATTGGGTTGGAATATTGGAGGCAACATCATAGCTGATCCAGGCGAAGTAGCGTGCCGTATTGCTGATGTTATTGCAAGGCGAAGTGAACACATCGACCCTACATTCTTACAACACTGTGGCCGTAGTCAGAGGGAGGAGATCAGTTTTACCACACCTGAACAACTTGCTTACAATTTGTTGTTTACCCAAGCTCGGTTTGCCTCTGCGATCAGCGGTTTGAAAAGTGTGTGTAAGGGACCAGATGGAATGCACAACGAAATGTTGAAGCATTTACCAACGTCTGCAAAGCAAGTTCTACACGTCATTTACAACAGACTTTGGAACGTATGAATTTTGTCACCAGCTCTGCGAAAGGCAATCATCATACGACTATTAAAGCCTGACAAAAGTGGCGATAATCCAACCCATTAGCGTCCAATATCGTTCACACCATCATTGTGTAAGTTAATGGAAAAAATGGTAAACCTTTGACTGATTTGGTTCTTGTAGACTCAGAATGTCTTAACCAAAGACCAGTGTGGCTTTATGAAAATCGTTGTACGATCGACCATGTTTTAAGGCTCGATACTGAGATCCGATTGGCTTTTGCGAAAAAGAAACATTTATGAGCAATGTTTTTTCGACATTGAGCGTGCTTTTGACACCGCCGGGAGACGTGGGATTATACAGAAGATTCATCACAATAGAATCCGTCGATCTATGAACGTGTTTTTGAAGAAGAAAAAAACTTTATAACAAACCGACAATTTTGTGTACGCGTGGGCAACTAGACGTCATATTGGCTCCACCAGGTTGAGGGTGTTCCTCAGGGCAGTGTCTTGAGCACATCCCTCTTCTCGCTTATTATGAATGACATTGGCAAGTCATACCCTTCATCAATCGGGCGATCTCTCTTCGCTGACGTTTTTGCGATCTGGTCTTGCAGCTCGTCAACTCCTCGCATGGAACGACAGCTGCAACTTACAATTTCTTGACTCGAACAGTGGGGACATCATAATTGCTTCAGGTTTTGCATAGCAAAAACGGCAGCAATTCATTTTTGCTCACGTCGACGTAACTGCCCGTGCATGTTGCTGAAGCTGTACGGACGAGATGTTCCGTCAATACAAATGGCTCGTTTTCTAGGTGTGCAATTTGACCACCGTCTTTAATACAGGGAATATATAAAATGTTCCGAGACAAGTGTGGTAAGGTAATGACGATATCGAAGTGTGTCTCTCGTATGTCATACGGTGCGAACAGAAAGACCACCTGCTCTACCGTAATCTCATTCGTTCTAAGCTCGACTATGTATGTGTTATATACGATTGTGCGTGTGCTACCAGTAAGCGAATGCTAGATTCAGTACACCACGCTGCGTTGAGAATAATTACGAAAGCATTTCGTACATCCCTAACGGTCAGTGTACCAGAGAACTTTCACGAACCACCATTGTCCATGAGGCGTGAAATGCTCGGTCTTCGCTGTGCCTGCAAAATGCGAAAGTTCATGACACACCCATCATATCCAGCGGTGTTCTCCCGTGGCATGCATGCGGTCCTTCGCGATCACGTTAAGAGAGGAACACCCTACTGTGAGAATGAGGACTCTCCTGAGACGAATGAGAAGACGGTATGGACAAATAACTACTCCCCGTGGGACCTGATCTCCCCATTCATCGATATCGTCCACGTTGCTCAGATAAAACAACATGCGATTAAAGAGGAGCTACTATCACATACATTAGAACACATTTCTTCAGCATATCATGGTTACATAGTCACATTCGCCGATGGCTCGAAGACTGACGCTGGCGTAGGTAGTGTTTTCGTTAGAGGATGCACCACAAGATCTTTCCCCCTGCCGCATGGGCACTAAATGACATTGTAGTCGGCGTGTCCTTAACCCAAATAATCAATTTCACCTTGCCGCCACGCGCTACGATCTTCACTGCCGAGTTGATGGCCATCAGCAAAACCCTAGCATTCATCGAGGTCGACGCCGAGGTTTTACATGCAATTCTGACTGATTTTCTGAGCAGTCCTTTGTCATTGCGTAGTTTTAACCAACAACATGTAATTGTACGAGACAGTTTATCACAACTTACTTCGCTACATCGTATAGGGAAACAGATAACACTGCTGGATTCCAGCACATGTCGGAATCCGTGGTAATGAACTGGCTGATCAGGCTGCAAGGCGTGCGGCACAAGCACCATGTAGTCGCGTGCTTCCACTTCCTGCCAGTGACCACAACCCAATTATTTCATCATTTCTTCTCAGACAGTGGCAGGGAAGATGGGGTCGAGTGGAGTTCAATAAATTATAGCAAGTCAAACCACACTTAGTGCTGTAACCCTCGCTCTCAGAATTTGGCACACACTAGCTGCACACAGGTTGTGCACACATCGTGCGGGGCCGAAATGTGTGGGGTGTGATGTCGCACTGACCGTGCACCATGTGTTGCTGGCATATGCGGAATATGTCCAGCATATGCAGAAGAACGCAAGCGCCACTTCGGATGTCCTGCGAATACTTTGACGTTGGTGGACTTACTGGGAAAATATTCCCGACATATATACAATAGTTATATAATAGTACAATAGTTTTGTGCTTCCTTGCGGATATATAATTTCAAGAAATATATGCACCTGCCTAGCTGGTAATTTGCTTTCAGATATCTTTTATTCGTATGTGACAATCTGATGCGTGATTAAACAAGCTTGTTATGGATGCAATGTAACCCACTTGGGTTGACACACCCTAAAACCCCAATAATCATCATTATCATCATCGATCTGTTACTGTCCACTACCTTCAACATTGCTTTAGTGTCCTCACGTCTTCCATCAAACAAGGTGCAGCTTATCCCAGTCCCCCTGACCTCCCCCTCAAACTCCTGATCCAGTCCATTCTTGTCCAGTTCAGTCATCACTTTGACTGCGCCATCCTGAACTTGATGTGATCCACTACCAGGCGAGACTCGTCCTTTGTGATGACGTCAGCATCAATATAGGCAGCCGTAGCAATCTGCTGCCTCTCCTATGCCAGTGTGGTGTCTTATGCCGGCCAGAGCAATGCTCCTGATGGTCTCTGTGTTGTATTTATTCTTCTCATGTGCTGGACCATGCACATGAGACCAGGGCCTGGAACAGTGAACTTCTCATTGCATTTCCCACCATCCATTGTCACCAGTTTCCTCCACCAGAGAACCCCTCCTTGCCTCGTCTGCCCTCCTCGCCTCGTCCGCCCTCCTCGGCGCGTCCGCCCTCCTCATATACTACTCCAGCTTTCTCGTCCTTTTCTCCTCTGCTTCTCTCTTCTCCTCCCACCTCTGTATCGCTGCCACCGGCATCCACTACGCAGGAATATTGGTGTTGAGTTGCCCTTCAGCCAAGCGTCTGGACGACTTGACAACCGTCCTGGAGAAAGCGCATTGCTCGCATGGAGTCTGTCCAGAGAGATTCCGAGCAACTCCACGGGCCGTTCTGAGAGGTCGCAGGGGTGTACATTCCACGGGTCGTTCTGAGAGGTTGCAGGGGTGTACATTCATTCATAATGTGGGCCGACGTTTCTTCAGCCAGGCCGCAGTGTCGGCAGTCACTGGGGCCGTTTAATATCCTTGCGGTGTAAGAGCGTAGTTCGGGAGAGTATCAAGTTCTGAAGCGGGAGAGTGAGTCTTTCTTTCCTTGATAAAGACATCACCCACTTGTCTATTTCTGGAGGTTGTCGATTTATAATATGTGATGACGGTAGACTTCTGATTGCATTTGTGGCAATATTGTCATGGATAATTTTTATAACCGGTCTTGTTTAATTTTCCGCATTAGATAGTGGATACATTTTGAGAAGTATGTTGTGCTTTCTTCGCACGTGTTTCTCTCATTTGGAGGATAGACAACTTCATGACACGTGTGTCGTTCACTTCTATAACTGGATACAACCTGGGCGCCAATCATGTTTTTAAGTGGTCCTTTAACACGCGCCCTGGAGGGCCTCTGAAAATTACGCGCACTGGAAGGGGGGGGGATTCCGCCGCCCCCCCCCCAAGATCTCGGCTCATATAAAAGCTGGAATAACGAAATTCGCAGGGTGGATGGGTACGGTAGTGAACTATATTGTGTGCAAATTTCATGTCAGGTCAATATCTTCAAGGTCAAATAAGGTCGCATATGTCAAAATTGTCTTGTTTTGCGTGGCTTGGCTTGTCATTGTTTTGGATCGCTGTGATTGTGTTTAAATGCTCAAAAATGGGCATCAATGATGTTTTGGACATTACTAATAATGCAATGCAGATGCTAGACCCGGCATTTGACCTCAGGTCACCTATATAGCAGCACTTTATCAGGTCAGTTACCTGTTCCAGTTGCCGGGACCGGGCTGCCCGTCCGACTGCTCCGTCGGGCGGCTCGGCGCAATCGGCTTCGCGAAGAAAGGAGTGAAGTACATGAATAAAGTATGGAAACGCTTAGGTACACAATGACAAACAGTAGTTTTCAGGATGTGTAGGGAGTAACATGCAAAGTGACATCAATCGCATGACAGTCATTTACATTTATGACAACATTCCAGTTGACCAAGTTTGGTTCAATTAACCTGTCATGAACTTGACCTGACTTGACCTCGGTGACCTAATATGCCTTGAAACTATATAGCATAACAATATACATCAAACAAGTCGCTAGTGTTGCCAAGAACACTTCCCTTTTGCCAATATTCTCACCTGTCGCTACTCTTCGCCCGCGACCAATCGGCGTGAGAGATTGGCGACGCTATATGACTCAACGGTCGACGTGTCGTAAAACCAATAACCAACCAACCAACCTTTTGCCAATATACGGGAAGCGCATCCGCGCCGATTTTTGTGGTCTGGCGCTACGAAATGTTTTGACTTTAACGGCCTCTAACTCGAAAAATGTTCGGCCGATTTCCGTTTTCCTTACTTTAAACGACGCGTCGGACATTTCTAAGCAGGTACACAAAATGGCGTATATCGACCTGTAAAATCTGGAGCTATGTGCGAAAAACTGGAGGGGTGGGCGGATTTCGCCCCCCCCCCCCCCCCAGTGCGCGTGTTAATGGGAGTAGCTTGGTTTCGTGATGCAAGTCTCATATGGCGCTCATTTTCACGCAGCCTGTGATGAGACGCATACATTTGTTTTGAACTATCTGCAGCTTTTCTACGTTCGCGTCTGAAATGTGAGGAGTCCATACAGCACACGCGTAGTTGATCGTTGGGCGAATGAAAGATTTGTAGAAATGTGTAAGTCATTGTCTTTACCGAACTCTGTGCCTGAGAGTCCTTTCATTATGCTGCATTTTATTTCGGATTTTTTCTTTTATTTCGGATTTGATGCTGTCGATGTGGGTATTGAATTTTCAGGGGTCAAATGCTAGACCAATAATTTTTAGATTTTCCCCCAATTTTAGAGAACACTGTTGATTTTGATGATCGTTTAATACTTGTGTTGATGGCTGTCTGACGTCATGATTGAGACGGTTTACTGCTTCAGAAATTGTTAAGCATTTGCCTTTGATCCAGGCTGCAAGTCTACTCACATCACACCGAAACTTCTTAACTCCTTGGTTCAGTTTCGAGTCTTTAGCAATTACGCAAAAATCGTCTGCATAAGATAGGAAGAATTTCCGTG
>JAOTOM010003949.1:0-90000 GCA_034440615.1 Ashinkailepas kermadecensis | reverse complement strand
GGCC
This sequence comes from Ashinkailepas kermadecensis, assembly GCA_034440615.1. NCBI lineage: Eukaryota > Metazoa > Arthropoda > Thecostraca > Neolepadidae > Ashinkailepas > Ashinkailepas kermadecensis. The sequence goes on along the minus strand of JAOTOM010003949.1, from coordinate 89,996 downwards.
CAGCCGGCTCAGCATGCTCAGCATGCTCAGCATGCTCAGCATGCTCAGCATGCTGCGGCACCGTCGCCGGTCAAGTCTGCACCGTCTCCGGCGCCGGCGCTGAGGCAGCCCGTCCAGCCCGTCCAGCTGACTGTCAAGGAGCAGGAGGTGCGGTCGGTGCGGGGTCGGGCTGCGGCGACACCGGGGGCGACCGTTTGAAGTTGCCGCGCACGGTCACGGCTGCTCGCTGTCCCGGTACCGCCACCTGTCCCGGTACCGCCACCTGTCCCGGTACCATCACCTGTCCCGGTACCATCACCTGTCCCGGTACCATCACCTGTCCCGGTACCATCACCTGTCCCGGTACCATCACCTGTCCCGGTACCGTCACCTGTCCCGGTACCGTCACCTGTCCCGGTACCATCACCTGTCCCGGTACCATCACCTGTCCCGGTACCGTCACCTGTCCCGGTACCGTCACCTGTCCCGGTACCGTCACCTGTCCCGGTACCGTCACCTGTCCCGGTACCATCACCTGTCCCGGTACCATCACCTGTCCCGGTACCGTCACCTGTCCCGGTACCATCACCTGTCCCGGTACCGCCACCTGTCCCGGTACCATCACCTGTCCCGGTACCATCACCTGTCCCGGTACCATCACCTGTCCCAGTACCATCACCTGTCCCGGTACCATCGCCTGTCCCGGTACCGTCACCTGTCCCGGTACCGTCACCTGTCCCGGTACCATCACCTGTCCCGGTACCGTCACCTGTCCCGGTACCATCACCTGTCCCGGTACCGCCACCTGTCCCGGTACCATCACCTGTCCCGGTACCATCACCTGTCCCGGTACCATCACCTGTCCCAGTACCATCACCTGTCCCGGTACCATCGCCTGTCCCGGTACCGTCACCTGTCCCGGTACCGTCACCTGTCCCGGTACCACACCTTCCCGGTACCGTCACCTGTCCCGGTACCGTCACCTGTCCCGGTACCATCACCTGTCCCGGTACCGCCACCTGTCCCGGTACCATCACCTGTCCGGTACCATCACCTGTCCCGGTACCATCACCTGTCCCAGTACCATCACCTGTCCCGGTACCATCGCCTGTCCCGGTACCGTCACCTGTCCCGGTACCGTCACCTGTCCCGGTACCATCACCTGTCCCGGTACCGTCACCTGTCCCGGTACCATCACCTGTCCCGGTACCGCCACCTGTCCCGGTACCATCACCTGTCCCGGTACCATCACCTGTCCCGGTACCATCACCGGTACCATCGCCTGTCCCAGTACCATCACCTGTCCCGGTACCGTCACCTGTCCCGGTACCGTCACCGGTACCATCACCTGTCCCAGTGCCATCAACTGCAGCAGTGGCAGCAGCAGACGGCACTGCACTGCGGCTGCTGTCTGATGTGGTCACCCGCCGCTCCCGCAACACCGTCGCCGAATAGCACCACCTGTCCTCTCCGCCCCTGCTGCTGTCCAGTGGCATGCTTGTCCTCCATCGCTGTCGTGGCCGCGGTAGCTCAGCCGGTAGGGCGTTGGACTCTTGATCGTGCGGTCGCGGGTTCGAACCCCACAAGCAGCGAGATTACCGAGTCCACCCGCGACCAATCGGCCTGAAAGGTTGACGATGCTATTATGACTGATGAATGTGTCGTAAAACAATTCCGGGTTCCTTTTAGCCGGTGCGGTGTCGCCGCTGCTGTGGCCACACTCCGCTGCGGCTGCTGCCAATGGCGGCAGTCACCGCTGCCGACCACCGTGACGCGCCAGAGTTGTGCCTCACTGTGCATGTGACCCAGTCAGGTACTTCACTAGCGCGCTGCGGTGGTGGGCCATAGCGTCCACACCACCCAGCCCTGCTGCAGGTGTAGCCGTCGCGCTGCATAGGTGGCGGGAATCGATGGCGTGTCGTTGTACAGTCATAGTCATAGTCATAGTCATAGTCGTATATTGAGTTCTTCATATTCATGGCTTTTCAGCACTCGCGTCAATACAGGGTTCAATGATAAAAGAGAAACTCGAATTATGAAAAACACTAAATAACGCAAAACGTCAATTGAAAAAGATAAAATGATAAAACATGCCATCAAATACGCCCCTGAGTATCAACCCTATTATTCCATGTGCTGACCGCCCGATACAGAAAGCTGCGCCTCGCAGCTTCCGTATTAATGCGGGACAGCTCTAATTTATTCGCGTCAGTTCCTCGAGTGCTCCTACTGGAGATTTCGGAGCGGAACTTAATACTGTTAGCCAATGTAAGGGGGTCAGATGTTGCAAGCAGTCTTCCAACCATGGCCAAATCGCGCTCTTGAAGCATGTTGTCGAACTTCAGCCAATCCAGGGCCTCTAACGTCGCTGTAATGTGCTCTCGTCGACTTAAGCCAGAGACGATACGTGCGCCGAAATTGATGACCTTTTGAATTCGGTGTTTCTGAGTTTTGTTGCAGCTCCCCAAACAGTCATATTGTAATAGATGTGGTGGAAAACCAATGCCTGAACCAGTAGCTTTTTCGTTTCGGGGGAATTTTGTGCCGTAATTTTGACAGCCCGACGCCGCTGCCAGTAGCAGCGGCGAGTTGCTTGGGATATCTGTTTTTCCCATGACAAAGCTGAATCTACATAGATGCCGATAATTATGGCGTGAGGCGAGGGCTTGATTTCGTTGTCCTCAAATGTGATGGAGAAGTTTTCGCCCAGTTTCAGCCGTCGAGATTTTACAACTATTAGTTCCGTTTTGCTAGGGTTAATTTTGAGCCGATTTTGGGTAAACCAAGTTAGAGCCATACTCAAGGTGTGCTCTACTCGTTGTTTTAATACTTCCAAATTTGCCGGGGTGTCTGAGTCCAGAAATTGCACGTCATCAGCGTAGGCGACCTGTTTTCCGTCTGGGAGATGAGATCCAAGGTCGTTGGTGAAAATCAAATATAATTTTGGGCCACATAGAGAACCTTGAATCACACCGTGGGTCACTGGTATCGCCCCAACGGAGCTGCCCTGAATTGTCTGAGTTCGACCATGCAGCCAATCCCTAAACCAATGATCATCAACCCAGTGCACACTGCACACTGCACATCATTCACCATGGGTGGCCTGTCACCGATCGTGTCGGGTATGGGCAGTTCTGGGCAGCAGACCGTTTTTCAGACTGGTGTTTGAACGGTTCTCGCTGAAGAAAGCGTCCGGTAGGAAGTTTACTGATGCGCTGGTTAATTGTTAATTGTACGTTAATCCGGCGCCTGGTTGTGCATTTACGCGCCGGTGGGGAAGGGGGATATCTTTCGTCCCTCGAGCCCTCTGCAATGCTGCTGGTCTGGGCGCTGTATGACCATCGCAGTCGATGCGCCCCTAAGCCCAAATAACCAACCAATGCTGCTGGTCGCCCGTTCCACGACGTTCCGGCCGTTCCAGGAGATCCGGCAACTTCAGCGGGCCGACGAACTGTTCGAGAAGCAGTTCAAATCGTGGGAGGAGCAGTTCGTCAAATGGAAGGAAGAAAACAGAAGCACTGCTGATAAATCCCAGCTGGTGTGAGTACTTGCCGGAGGTGCTCCGTATGGATTAGAATGAGGTACAAGTCCATAGTTTTGCATTGCTTCCTATCTCATAATTTATGGTCCTTATAATATTTGCAATTCTACGACATCCCTTGCTTTTTACAAGCTGTTCATTTTCGCGACTTTTTTCGCTACGTTTCTCTTTATCTGATTTCGCGTCATTCTCGTTAAGTGTCATAAATATCTACAAGCATACCAGCTGTGTCGATATGCATATAGTCAATCACGTTCATGGTGAACCGAGTCAGTGTATCTTCGCCGTCCAGGAACCAGAAAAAAAATGGTCGCTACTGATTTATTCCCCTGCCATTTTCTGGGGCTGCAGGACAGCGTGATTACCGAGGCCGTAGTGATTTCGTTATTGTGATTACAAGGCCACCAAAAGAAAAGGCCGGAAGAGTTCCTTTCAACTACCAGGAAGTCAATCAGAAAATCGGTCTGGAAGTAATCAATTTAGTGGCCTGGCCGGCTGGACAATTCGGCGTTTGAGAGGCGTATTACTTTGCAACGACGTGGCTGGGAAGCATGAAATCAGTCAGCACATGCAGCTTCTTTTTCTCCGTGGTGTATATTGTAAGTTGTGATGTTCTGGTCCCTCTACGTTTCCACTCAGCATAATCTATCTTAAGTGTCCAGATTTAACACTCCCTGAGAAGCTGTTCAACAGCATAGTACTTGTTCTGAAGAATATGAGCGTTGCGGATGTCGCTTTAGTGTCAATTCCTGCATCATAAGCTACGATGAAGTGCGGTGGGATTTGCTATTGAGCTTGTTCACAGCACATTATGCATTGCAGCAGGACAGTTCAGTTCAATCATTCTTGAATTACTGCAGTTGTTGTATTGGGTTGCATATGTTTGCAAGATCAATTGAATGTATCGCGACGTGTTTCACAACACTTACAAATCGAATTCGGTGAACTTATTTACTCTTCACTCGTAATACTCCCAGCAATTACTTTTACTGGTGCTTATATCTGTAGTTTGATATATTATCATTGAATAATGTAGACGCCAAAACCTTGTAATATGAATTGTATATTGGAGTCGCGGTGGCGCAGTCGGTAGAACGTTCTACCCTTGGTCGTAGGGTTGTCGATTCGAATCCCAAAGCCGGTGGGATTACCGAGTCCTCCCGCGACCGATCGTGCGTGAGACGGTGGCGGCGCTATGTGGCGCTATGTCGCCGGCAGCTGAGAGCGGCGTAAAATAACCCAAAGTTTTTTTTAACGTATGGATATACAATCTACATTATAATATCAAGCTATGCCTCCCCCGTTGTGTTGTCTTGCGTTACTAAAGCCGCACGTCCCGTTGTGACAGGTCGTACGAGGAGGAGATGATGCAGATGAAGAGCAAGCTGCTGAGTCGCCGCGACCAGCTGCGGCGACGGCTGGCTCAGAAGCTGGCCAAGGCGCGGGGCGAGACTCCGCCGCCGGACCTGCCGCCCGTGGCGGGTCTGCTGCGCAGGCCTGGTGAGCAAGTAGGGCCCGCCGTGGCGGACCAGGCCGATATGGCTCAGAAGCCGAAACCCACTTGGTACCCGCTCACTCTCTGAGTAACCTATTGGCTGTGAAAGCATTTGATCACTACAGCCACATCGTGCATGCCATCACGACGACCTTGGTTTCTCTGTATGACGAGGAAATCGGTGTAGTTGCGTGTGGATCCCAAGCCACATAGGTCTGGCTGGCAACGAGGCTGTGGATCCGGCAGCGAAGAGAGCCGCAGACGGCTGCCGCAGGGCACCCCTGGCCCTTCCCCCTGGAGACTGAAGGGCATCGGGGCCGCGGTAGCTCAGTTGGTAGAGCGTCGGACTTTTGATCGCAAGATTGTGTGTTCGAATCTCGCAACCGACGGCATTTACCTAGTCCACCCGCGACCAATCGGCGTGAGATGTTGGCGACCCTATATGACCTAGCGGTTGAATGCGTCGTAAAAGAACCCAAGACTAAAGGGCATCAATATCGTCCTTGGTGCGTCGCAAATAACAATACACTTGGTGTCTGAAACGTAGCGAACTTCAACTAGTGAAGCCGGTACTCGGGACGTAAATGGCGTCATTTCGTTCGCAAAGATGAGAGAAAGTTGCGCTGTGTCGGCTTCTGAGATAGGACATATACCAACGACACACAGATGCCTGTTAACGACAAGTGGCCGCCCTCCGTGCCCACGCTGTTCCACCCCACTCAGTGTACCACGTGCTCGTTTGTCTGTCCTGTACTGGAACCTACACGCCGCAGATATCTTGGAGCCCGAAATGTTCGTATGTCGCTGCGACGAATGCTGGCGGATGAGTCCCCGATGGTTGAATCTGGAGACATATTTATATTCCTAGAAAAGTAAATTTTGACATTTTCTATCGCAGATCGTGAGCACTCAGATATGAGCTGAGACATTCAACCATAATATGATGACACATTGCGTTATGGGCACAAAATGGTCTATGTGGTCGACGTGCCCCAAAGAACAAATCCACCACCACCACCACCACGACCACCACGACCACCACCACCACCACGACCACCACCACCACCACCACCACCACCACCACCACCACCACCACCACCACCACCACCACCACCACCACCACCACCACCACCACCACCACCACCACCACCACTACCCCCGACCTTAACCAGCCGCGACTCCGGTATCCTAAAAGCGTTGAACGCAATGTTTCAACACATTATATGCAAATCACGTCACAGAAGGTATGTCAAATTGCAAAACAGTAGCATGAGAGTTTCAAGAGCTACTTCAAACACATCCGGAGGAACATGACCACGTCCGTGCATTGTGAGGGTTGCTGGATTTCAATGAAAATCGAACTGGGTTGTTATTTGCATATGCGTGTGGGGTATGCCGAAAAGTCTTCTCTCACTCGGCAACCCGGATGTGCCATCATTGCAGTTGACTGTTGCGTTATCGTAGCTCAGTTCCTCCGTGATACACTGTCCTGTGACTTGTCATTTGGTCCCGATCGGTGTGCACGACGCCCGCCGGGCGACGGTGCGCCACGAGACGCCACCCGCCGCCGACCTGCTAATGTCGGCCGGCTGTGCGCCCAGGTGCTGCCGGCCACTCGGACGAGCCGGGTCCCAGCCGCGACTCGTCGCTCAGCCGCGACGCCGACTGGAGGCCCGGCCGGCACGCGGCACACCAGTACGGCGCCGACCACACGGACGACCGGTCCGGCTACGACGGCTCCGAGTACGGCCGCGCGCAACACGACGGCGAGCGGGGCGGGCATCGCGGCCGGGGCCGCGGCGGCAACGACGACTCAGGCGACGGCTACGGCTCCGGCCGCGGAAGGGGTCGGCCGGACTATGACGGCTACGGCTCTGGTCGCGGAAGAGGTCGATTCGACGACGACGGCTCCGGTCGCGGAAGAGGTCGGTTTGACGACGACGGCTACGGCTCCGGCCGCGGAAGAGGTCGATTCGACGACGACGGCTACGGCTCCGGTCGTGGAAGAGGTCGCTTTGACGACGACGGCTCCGGTCGCGGAAGAGGTCGGTTCGACGACGACGGCTACGGCTCTGGCCGCGGCGGCAGGGGTGCCTACGACGAGCACGCCGACGACGGCTACGGCCCCGGCCCGGGCGGGCGAGGTGGGCGTGGCGGCCGCGGCGGGGACGGCGGCTACGGCGCGCCGGATGACGGCTACGGCCGCGGTCGGTTCGACGACGCGGGCGAGCCGCTGGACGGAGGTTTCCACGGCCGCGTGCGCGGCAGAGGCGGCTTCGAGGAGCGCGGCGGGTACCGCGGCCGCGGTCGCGGCCGGGGCTTCGGCGGCGACCGTGGCGGCCACGGCGGCGGCTACAACGGCGACGAGCCGTACGATCCCGCCGAACTGGAGGCGGCCGGCGACGCCTACGACCAGAATGACGAGTGGGCCGACTACGGAGACAAGTGAGTCGGTGGTGTGGTCAGGTTCAGACGGTAGAGCAGCCTGCGTGATGTGAAGAGCAGGTGGACAAGCGGGCAGGCCTTGGCGTTGATGGCTCTCAATTGAGGAGAAGGATCGTTGTCAACGACAGGTGTAGATTCTCTTTCCCCTCTCCTTCATGGCTGCGCTCCTGCTTGGCGGATTGGGTGCAAATTATGGCTGTAGTTTTAGTGTATGTTATGTACGCAAAACGATATAGGTAGGCGGCGCGCCTTGAGCACCACTCCACTACTACTACCTTCCGGCCTGGTAACCAATGAATTCATATAGTTTTTAGTTAGTTAGCACATAGTTCAGAAAGACCCATATTTCCGAAGGCTATACGCCATACAGCATGGCTTGACAGTCACCTATGTCCGAAACGTCACAATATAGCTTTACAATTTTTCGAACTTAAATTCTTTCCTGGATCGTGAAGATCCGTTTAACTTTTAATTTGTATACAATCCAGTGAGTCAGCCCACACCATGTTGCCATATTGGTTGCTGCCAATGTTGCCATGTCGGTTGCTGCCCATGTTGCAGAGGTGCACACTTTTGCGCACGCACCGTTTCGCCATACCTAGCGCAAGCTCAGTCAGCAGGCAAACTTCCATCCAGTGTGCGAGTTTGTTAGGTGCATAAGGGTCTGTGATTTTGCGGAATTGGTAGCGGCCTTATTGCGATGTAATGTGTCACGTTGACACCAATGCTCACGAAACGCTGGAGCTAAGCTTTTCGTTTCTGTCACAACCAGGGTTGAAAAAATGGGCTGTTGCGGGATTTTTGTCATCGATGAAATTGTCCGCTCCAGAAAATTATCCTGTCATTTTTGTCATTTGGAGGTTGAATAGTGTTCTTTAGCAATGGCCTGGTCTCTGATGCAGTGCTCGAGATTCACTGGAAAATGCAAGCTGAGATTCTAATGTCACAGCTTGGAACAAAATTTCCTCTCCATATTTGATTACCTACAAATTTTCCTCTTAGCATCCAGGATTATAAAGCACAAATCTAACTCTGCACAACTGACCTGATAGCTGTGATAGTGGTCATAGCTGTAAAAAAAACGTTCATCGGCGACATTTTTGTGAACAGCTCAGTGGTGCGTGACTCGGGATGGGGGACCCATTGGTGTGGGACTCGGGATGGGGAACTCATTGGCGTGAGACTCGGGATGGGGGACTATTTGGTGTGGGACTCGGGATGGGGGAACTCAGTGGTGTGGGACTCGGGATGGGGGTGTTTTCAATGTCATTATCCTTTGAATTGCTATTCTGTTGGCTATGTTGGCAATTTGAATGTGGTGTGGTTGTGATGTGTCCAGCCCAAGTGAGGCCATTTTACGTCAGTGGAAGGTGAAAGAATGGCGTTTCAACTGTGTATGTTTCTAAATGTTTCTTTCACAATTTAGATTGTGCATGTATGTTTACTGAACATCATACTAATATGTGGACTTTGTCGTAAAATAGCTGTGCGCTCCACGGCCACTTGTGTCCGCCCCTGGCCCTGCGTTTAGCCAACTCGTCGGTCTCTCCTGCTGCAGGGGTGGCCAGCAACAATACGATCCGTACGAGCAGGAGTACCCAGATCAGGGTGGAGAGGACTGGCACGACCCTGGCGGCTACCCTGGCCGAGGGTACGGCGCCTTCCGGTACGTATCGATGTCGGCGGCTCACGCCCACGAAACCCCGACGCGGCGGCTCACCTGCAGTTGGGGCCAAGTGAGATGTGGGTTGCCTGTGGACTGGTTGAACATCACTGTGCAGATATTCGCTTGTCGAGATGTCGCCCGCCCGGATGCTGAGTTGTGACTGCACCACGTCTCGCCCCTGGCCGGGTTGTACTGTGACTGGACGCTGTGACTGCTGTCTGGCCGTCTCGCCACTGGCCGGGTTGTATTGTGACTGGACGCTGTGACCGCTGTATGGCCGTCTCGCCACCTGGCCGGGTTGTATTGTGACTGGACGCTGTGACCGCTGTATGGCCGTCTCGCCCCCTGGCCGGGTTGTATTGTGTCTGGACGCTGTGACCGCTGTATGGCCGTCTCGCCCCTGGCCGGGTTGTATTGTGACTGGACGCTGTGACCGCTGTATGGCTGTCTCGCCCCTGGCCGGGTTGTATTGTGACTGGACGCTGTGACTGCTGTCTGGCCGTCTCGCCCCTGGCCGGGTTGTACTGTGTCTGGACGCTGTGACTGCTGTATGGCCGTCTCGCCACTGGCCGGGTTGTATTGTGACTGGACGCTGTGACTGCTGTATGGCCGTCTCGCCACTGGCCGGGTTGTATTGTGACTGGACGCTGTGACCGCTGTATGGCCGTCTCGCCACTGGCCGGGTTGTACTGTGTCTGGACGCTGTGACTGCTGTATGGCCGTCTCGCCCCCTGGCCGGGTTGTATTGTGACTGGACGCTGTGACTGCTGTATGGCCGTCTCGCCACTGGTCGGGTTGTATTGTGACTGGACGCTGTGACTGCTGTATGGCCGTCTCGCCCCCTGGCCGGGTTGTATTGTGGCTGGACGCTGTGACTGCTGCTGAGCCGCTCTCCGTCTCATCCTGGCCGGGTTGTATTGTGACTGGACGCTGTGACTGCTGTCTGAGCCGCTCTTCGTCTCACCACTGGCCGGGTTGTATTGTGACTGGACGCTGTGACTGCTGTATGGCCGTCTCGCCACTGGCCGGGTTGTATTGTGACTGGACGCTGTGACTGCTGTATGGCCGTCTCGCCACTGGCCGGGTTGTATTGTGTCTGGACGCTGTGACTGCTGTATGGCCGTCTCGCCACTGGTCGGGTTGTATTGTGGCTGGACGCTGTGACTGCTGCTGAGCCGCTCTTCGTCTCACCCTGGCCGGGTTGTATTGTGGCTGGACGCTGTGACTGCTGCTGAGCCGCTCTTCGTCTCACCCTGGCCGGGTTGTATTGTGACTGGACGCTGTGACTGCTGCTGAGCCGCTCTTCGTCTCACCCTGGCCACGCTTGCTCTTGTGAACAGGGGTCGCGGCGGTCGGGGAGCACGCGGCGGAATGGCCCAGCGCGGGGAGGACCACTCGGTCATCGACTACGGACATCAAAACGCCATGGATGTCGTCTCCAAATACGAGAGTACGTGTCGACGCCGATATTCGCCGCACCGCCAAACTGGCATTTGCACATTACGTTCCATCAGTTCATACTATGCAGTATTACAGGCGTGACAATGGTAATGGCGTTGTGGTTGTATTTGCATGTAAGCCTTGAGACCAGAGAATGTGATGTCAGTGGCGTGGTAGTGAGTCGTCGAGATAAATCGAATATAAAATGGGTTCTGTGCAACGATGAGGGCTGACGCACCCGGGAGTCTAACAAAGCAACCGTCACAAAATCTAACGACAAGTCTGGTCATGTCTCGCCGGGTGGTGGATCGCTCAGATGTGTACCTGCCCTGATGTGTGGTGGTGGTGCCTGGGGTGATTGAGCCGCTCCCAGCCGCTCCCAGCCGCTCCCAGCCGCACCGACGACACGTGTAACCGGCCCGCCCCGTCGGCAGCGCCGTCGGGCGGCGTGGAGGCGCCGCCCTCGCTCAAGGACGCCATCGAGAGCGTGTACGAGGCGTTCAAGCGGCCGCCGCGCGACCCGGCGCCATCTGACCGCCTGCTGCATGGTCAGCAGCCGCCGCCCCCGCCGCCGCCGCCGCCGCCCGGCTCCAGGATGCCCTACGGCAGAGGTGAGCTGGGCGCGCGTGACGCCACGAGGTGCCGCTTGACGATTGGTGTACAGGAGTTGCCGCCATTTGTCGCTATTTGTGCAGTGTTGGTATGTCCGTGTGTTACGTTATGTGTATTGTGATTTTTATATTTGGTGGTTCACGACGCACTTTATGCACACGGCTAATGACGTCGCCGACACTGTTTCGCCGATGGGCCACGGGAGTTGGAAATGTCTGAGTGGCGCGAGTGTTGAACCAGGGACCTTGGTATCCATAGTTCAACACCTTAACCACTTGGCCATCCCTGCCCCTGTGTTGTGATGTTCCCGGTCAATCTGTAGGCGATGGTTGCGCTCCATTTGCGGAAGAGATGAAGCAAAAGCCTGCTTCGTGGATTGTGCTTTTGTTGTGATTTGTTGCCCAATACCTGGTCACAATTTCAGCGTACAACCTTCACAATCATCCCTGAGTGAGGGCCATGTTTCTGCACTCACTGTTCAGTGGTCTGATCCTCCTCCCCTGTTACCACATCGCCTCGAGTTTCTACTGATCTTGATATTTGAGGTCTGCACTCCAAGAATATACCCAACAATAGCAACAGGAAACTTTGTTTAGTGAACATGCCCACAGTAAAACGGACTAGTGAGCGTAATAGGTAAGCTTGGCTGGTTTCCACCACTTCATGCCAATTGTGAATGTTAAATTGCTGCTTTAGTGGCATAGCAAAAGGATTCCGGTTCAGAATGTTTGTTTTGGTATTAAATCCAGAGAAACTTCCAATCCTGCCTCTGACTCCACCTGCATTGTGTCCTTTCACAAACTAATCAGTCTCACAACGACCATATCCCGTTTCAACCTCGTTCATCCCTGCAGATCGATCATCCAGTCATCCACTGGCTATGTATTCGGCTCGGCTGCTCTCGCCCTCCACTCGCCTGCCGGTGCCATCCTGCTGTGGCTGGGGGCGCACTGGGCTGTGGAGCGGCGGCTACCCGGATCACGGGGTGTGGCGCTCCTCCCGCTGACGGCGCGGACCGTCCACAGACCCGGACGGCTACGGCCTCGGCCCCAGCCACCCGGACGGCTACGCCGACAATCGGTTCGGCCCGCGCCGCTCGCGCTCGCCGCCCGGCCGCTCGCGCTCGCCGCTGATGCGGCGCTCGCGCTCGCGTTCGCCGCGCCGCCGCTCGCCGCGGCGGCGAGCGCGCTCGCGTTCGCGCTCGCCGCGGCGCGAGCGCAGTCCGCCGCGTCGCGGCCGCTACGGCTCGCCGTCGCGGCGCGAGTCGCCGCCGCGGCGCGGCCGCTGGTCGCCGCCACGTGACGCGCGAGACGGCCGGCCGCGGCCGCCGGCCGACCTGGACGAGCGGCGCCGGCCCGGCGACAGGTTCGCCGACCGCTCGACAGACCGGCTCGGAGACCGACCTGGAGACCGGCTTGCAGATCGTCCGAGGCCTGGGTTCGACCCGTACGGCCGGCGTGGCAGGTGAGGTGGCGTGTGGTCAGGGTCGACCCGTACGACTGTGGCAGGTGAGGTGGCGTGTGGTCAGGGTCGACCCGTACGACTGTGGCAGGTGAGGTGGCGTGTGGTCAGGGTCGACCCGTACGACTGTGGCAGGTGAGGTGATTGCGTTCAGGTTGTTTCAGCCAGTCATGTCCACAAATGTTGTAATCAATGATGGATTATTTTACGAGGAATTCGATCGGGATGAAACAGCTAAAGAGATGCGAAGTAATTTCTTATTAAAAAGCAAAGTGCAATGGGTGCGAAGCGGGGCGTGTTTTTAGAACTGACTGCGTTTTGGGAACTGATGGTGTTTTTGAGGCTGTTTCGGCGAATCATTGCGTTTTGAATGTTTCAATATGTTTAAACATGCTTTAATGTCGTTTTTGACACTTTTTTGTATGCTATGCGGTGTGTGCTTCCATGATTATTCACATTTTCAAGTTCATCATTTTAATTATGGTAGCCAACAGGCATGGTATTTGGACACTGACCACGGACCGTGCCGGCCGCAGGGCCGGCGTGGCCGCTGCCAGTCCTGGTGACCCTGACCGTGCCTCGTGACACCGCAGGCCGGGCGGCGGGCCAGGAGCCGCTGCCAGTCCTGGTCCAGACCTGCCGGACCCTGACCGTGTCCCCACCGCAGGCCGCGGGGGGGCCGGAGCCGCTGCCAGTCCTGGTGACCCTGACCGTGCCTCGTGACACCGCAGGCCGGGCGGGGGGCCGGAGCCGCTGCCAGTCCTGGTGACCCTGACCGTGCCTCGTGACACCGCAGGCCGGGCGGGGGGCCGGAGCCGCTGCCAGTCCTGGTGACCCTGACCATGCCTCGTGACACCGCAGGCCGGGCGGGGGGCCGGAGCCGCTGCCAGTCCTGGTGACCCTGACCGTGCCTCGTGACACCGCAGGCCGGGCGGGGGGCCGGAGCCGCTGCCAGTTCTGGTGACCCAGACCGTGCCCCGTGACCCTGACCGTGCCTCGTGACACCGCAGGCCGGGCGGTGGGCCGGAGCCGCTGCCAGTCCTGGTGACCCAGACCGTGCCCTTACCCCCGGGGGGGGGGGGGGGGGGGGCCGCTGCCAGTCTGGTGACCCTGACCATGCCTCGTGACACCGCAGGCCGGGCGGGGGCCGGAGCCGCTGCCAGTCCTGGTGACCCTGAGCGTGTGTCGTGACACCGCAGGCCAGGCGGGGGCCGGAGCCGCTGCCAGTCCTGGTGACCCAGACCGTGCCTCGTGACACCGCAGGCCGGGCGGGGGCCGGAGCCGCTGCCAGTCCTGGTGACCCCGCAGCCACCGAGGCCGGCGGTGGCGGCCCCCCGGGGCCCCCCCCGTGCCTCGTGACACCGCAGGCCGGGCGGGGGGCCGGAGCCGCTGCCAGTCCTGGTGACCCTGACCGTGCCTCGTGACACCGCAGGCCGGGCGGGGGGCCGGAGCCGCTGCCAGTCCTGGTGACCCAGACCGTGCCGTGACCCTGACCTTCGTGACACCGCAGGCCAGGCGGTGGGGCAGAGCCGCTGCCAGTCCTGGTGACCCAGACCCCGCTCGTGCACCGCAGGCCGGCGGTGACCGTGCCAGCCCTACCGTGCCTCGTGACACCGCAGGCCGGGCGGTGGGGCAGAGCCGCTGCCAGTCCTGGTGATCCAGACCGTGCCTCGTGACACCCAGGCCGGGCGGTGGGCCGGAGCTGCTGCCAGTTCAGGCGACCCTGACCATGCCTCGTGACACCGCAGGCCGGGCGGGGGCCGGAGCCGCTGCCAGTCCTGGTGACCCTGATCATGCCTCGTGACACCGCAGGCCGGGCGGTGGGCCGGAGCCGCTGCCAGTCCTGGTGACCCTGACCATGCCTCGTGACACCGCAGGCCTGGCGGGGGGCCGGAGCCGCTGCCAGTGCCGGCGCCGCCGGCACTGTCCGGGGCGCCGCCGCCGCCCGCAGAGCCGGAGCCCGAGTTCCCCACGGTGAACATCACCGACCTGCTGCAGCCGCCGGGCCGTCTGACGCGACCGGCCAACCTGGTGATTGTTCTGCGCGGTCCACCCGGCTCCGGTGAGTGGACCTGCCTTGAGGCCCGCCCCCGCCGGTCCGCTCGACAGGCCCAGCTGGCACTGAACGATGCCTCTGTGGGAACACCTCCGCAAGCGCGTGCGGATCAACTTACGACGGATCACAGGGATCTCTTTTCCATGCACTTGCGATTTTCGTTTTTTAGAGGGTAGGGGATGGGGTTGCAATGTATCCTTTGGTAACGTTGCTTACGAAGCTTCCATGCTCGGCATTTTGTGACCTTTCCACTGCGTGTGGGATGAGGGGGGGGGGGGAGTTTCGGCTCCCTTAGGATTTAGAAACTGAGACTCCTATCCGTTAGACGTCATAAGCGGATATAATACCGGTGGCGCCTATCTGGTGGTGGGTTTGTGAAGGAACACCATCAGAGTGGGCTTGCTCTGATTAATGCTATATTCTGGTTTCCAGACGAGGTGCAAGTAATTTCCAATGGTCCAGTTTGAACAACATTGAAACAAGCTCTCGTATGATGTGTAGTTCGTTTTAATATCAAATCATTTCACCCTGTCACTTTGCCCTTAAAGTGAAATGGGCGCAATTGGCAACTCAACATCTTGTGATAAAAACGTGTCATTCATCTTACGTGTGACGTTCCGACAATTTCCAATGTTCTTAACTAAACGAAAATCGAAAGTGCTGCATTTTTATATCATCTTGAATAACTTCCATGAAGGTTTAACCCTGTCACTTTTGCGCTTCATTCCAGAATTTGTATCCCAAATTACCACAGTGTATCACTTTAAATTGTATATCAGATGTTCTACATTACCGAATTTATTTCCAATGGTCTTAAATAAACGGGCATAAAATCCGCTGCCTTCTGATGCCATACTCCACTACTTTTATACATATCAAACCCTGTCATTTTTGCACTCAGTTCCAGGATTTGTGTCTCAAATTATCACATTTAATTCCTTTTAATTGTATATCAGATGTTCTACATTAGAAAATTCATTTCCAATGCTCTCAAATAAACCGTCATAAAATCAGCTGCCTTCCGATGCCATACTCGACTACTTTTATAGATATCTAACCCTGTCACTTTTGACATGAAGCTTTGCGACATTATTGAAGTTCTGGCATGGCTAGATGCACGTCAAGCGCCGACGGTTGCTGCCTAGAGGATCCGTAGGGCCGCCGAGCGGTGGCACGACAAAAGGTAAAGTTCGCCCTTCAACAATACTAAGCAACATCGGCTCTGTCACGCCAAAATGGTGTAGGAGAAATTCACGGTTGTAGATGCATTCTTTCCCTTCAACGCCCATAAACGTAATGTTCTTAAACAATTTCGTGAAAACCTATCGGCCAGAGCTCTAATGGTGGCGGAACTCATGCCAGGCACATCGCCTATCGTTTCAAATATGAAAATCTGCCTGTAACTTTGGCGTTGGGGCCCATTAACATTCAGGGAACAGGAATCCCGCGCCCCGCCATATTATGAATGGCGGGCGGTCGGGGACGGGCCGGCGGCCGGCCGTCTATGGTTGAAAATAGTTCCAGAAGGAAATACGGAAAGTAACAATATGCGCAATATGTCACTAAATGGCAATAAAGTTGACGTCTGAAGGCAAGCTAACTTTTATAAATGCACTTCACATCATATTTTATGGAGACAGAGTCTCATAAAGTGTAACTATATTCTTCACGCACACACTAGTGAGCATCCGGGCGCATGTTTCAGAGTTCTTGAATGGCATCAGAACCTACCTGTTTTCTTTATTTACTGGAGATCCTCGATGTCCGGATTAACATTGCGTCTGACGCCTAACGCAACATGCAAAAACACCAGCATGTTGCAAGTGACGATAGTTTGCAATTGATATTGAATCGATCATTCTCTTGCTTATCCATATCCTGTGTAGTAATGTAGCATATACGTGCTTCAAGCGTTCACCATAGTTTTCCCCAGCATCTTGGAATGCTAACGATTTGCAATTTGGTACATTTTGATCTGCAAGTCCATGGTCACAGGAAATCAAAATGTTCATGTCATTTGGCAGCTTTCGAAATGCCTACTATTGTATAATACTCCGGAGTAAAAACGGACGCCAAATTCACAAGGCTGACCTTTCTCTGCAAGCTGATATTCTGACGTCAGAGACCAGTGGTCAGATAACATCTTCATCTTCATCTTCGTTCGCCACAGGGTCAGCAAGCCATGTCTCATTAGTATGTCACAAAAAAACCTCCAGGGAGCGATCGATTTGCATCTTCAGTCCCTTGCGCCACGTCAGCAAGCCATGTCCCATCAGCATGTCGCAACAGAACCTTCAGAGAACGACTGCTCTACAGCCCCCCCCCCCTCCCGCCCCCTTGTACTTCGAGTTTTATAATGAAGCTAAGCTTCCGCGTTTGATAGGAGATTATCCCTGTTCACATTTAAGAAAGCGTGCTGAATGTAGCGGGGCTGATAGAACACGGAACATGGCCTTCGGTCTGCCCCGTAGTGCTGCGGCGTTTAACGCTGTGGTACCGCCTCTAGGCAAAACCTACACGGCCAAGCTGATCAAGGACCAGGAGGTAGCCAACAAGGGCAGCGCTCCCCGCATCCTCTCCCTGGACGACTACTTCTGTACGGAGAAGGAGAAGTCGGTGGCAGACCCGGTCACAGGCAAAACCGTCACTCAAAAGGTAAGTCAAAAGGTCCGGAGAGGAGGTCTGCGTCGGACACGGTCGCAGGCAAAGCCGACACTCAAAAGGTACGGAGCACTGTGTGCGGCTCATACCGGGTAGTGTGTAAGATGCAAGGTATGTGGAAATGCGTTGCCAAACGTTTAGCAGTACAGACATGCGCCGCCCAACACAATGGCTACTGCTTAGGGTTGGCCACGGAATATGCTAATCCAGCGTTTGGCTATCAGTGACGGGCAGTGCATGATTGAAGGCTGTATTGTTTTATTGGAAATACAATTGAAGCTCTATTTACTAGGAATGTAACGAAACTGTGCAGTGACGCCGTCCACGGTACAGAATTGAAATTGTCCTGCAGCAGAATGGAAGCTACAAACATTGCTGTTCTGTCCGTCTTGTTGGTAACAAAATGTGTTTGTATTTCGATTGACATCTGATGCGCCACTGACATTCATTTCAACTAGGACCGGGGCAATTAGAATGTCGGGAGTCATTAATTGTAATGTAAAGTATAAGAGCAGGAAAGTTAAGAAAGAGCTGTACTTAACCCATGTGCGACCCGACTTGGAATAATGTGTGCAGGCATTGAACACTTACATAAAAAGACATATGTACGCTAAAAAGAGTGCAGCGCAAATTTACTAGACTTATCAATGGACTGGGTGTCATATTATGTATCATGCTATTAGCAAGAGTTTATAGTTTGTCAACGTGGCAGGAGGAGGACTTTCGCATGCAATCACTCAAAAATCGAGTAATTAAAATGATAAATATTGAGAAAGCCATGGCTCGAAAAAAAAACTAAAGAGTAGAAAAGTTTAAAGAGAAATTGGGGCATTCGAGCCTAATTCAGGCCCACTGGAATCGAAATTAATATTTGTGTGCAATGACAAGGGGTGGGTAGGTGGGGGTAGGGGAAGGCGATGCATCTGAGTTGTAGGAATTTGACGACCATGCATAGTGCTGTGGGGTGATTGCTCATGTGTGAAGCGTGATGAAGCAAAATGTTATATGGCAAATATTCGATGAAAAAATCACCAACAGGTTTTCAGTCAAAGGGTGGATGATAGATGGAATGGGCTGTTGCTGATGTAGTGGGGAGTCTTTCGGACAACTTTTTAAGTTGGTGAATCTTGTTTTTTTAGTTATAATTTGTGCAGTGGGAGCAAGATGATGGTGTTTCGAGTGAGATTTATGCTAGTATGGTGCAATGGGCAGCCCCCTTTAAGCAGGTATGGGTGAAGGAGTCTGAAAACTGTTGATGGGTCATGGGTGTAGAGGAGTGTGCTATGCAATATCAAGTGAATGGTGTTCGATGAGTTTGGATAGATAGATCCTTTTGGAACTGGAATATGGTAATGATTGGGCTGTAGCATGGTCCTTTTTCCATCTTATAGTGTCTTTCCTGCAGAGGCTTCTCTCAGGGGTGCCCCTGTGGCTCTGTTTAAGCCTCATTGCCTGATTTATGATTGTATTAAATATTGATACATTGCGGTATTGTGTTAGTATTGGCTGGGGTTAGTATTGGTTATTGTGTTAGTATTGGCGGTATTGGCTGGGGGTTTTATGGGGAAAAACCTGTTTTGTAATGACATCTCGTTTTATCGGTTAAGTAAGTTGGCAAAACGAGGAGAAAAATTGGTGCCATGTTTGCACTTCCTGGGACATTTTCAGCCCCGATTTTTCCCCTTTCTATGTATCATACACCTTGTATGATATGGGACACTCACCTAGATATACAAACAGTATGTCTTATATGTCGGAAAAAGATAAAGCGAAGTATTTGCAGGACCGGCTTGCTGGTAACAACCGGTAAAAAGGGTTTTTGACAGCTCGGCTTTTACCCGTAGTAGAAAAAAAACAACAGTAAAATCATGTTTGGCAGTAAAAGCTGCCAGCCCCGGACTGTCAGCTGGTCTGGCAGTGACTCTTACTGGTGGCTCTGGCGCAGGTGATGGAGTACGAGTACGACGCGCAGCTGGAGGAGGCGTACCGCGCCTCGCTGCATAAGGTGTTCCGCAAGACCATCGACGACGGCTTCTTCCACTTCATCATCCTCGACTGCGTCAACTCGCGCAACGATCACTACGACTCAATGTGCAGCTATGCGCGCAACCGCGGCTTCAAGGTGCGCGCCTCAGTCGGTGTCGTCGCGCGCCTAGCTTGGCGCTTCTGGGACGTATCTCGAGGTGTATGCAAAGTGCCCTGGGGCGTACGTGTTGCGTTCTTGGAAATGCATGGTGGGTTCCACGGTGTACGCACCATGCCTTAAGGTGGACCTGACGTTTCGTCCTGGCGTGTGTGACATTTCTCCCTCATCGGGTGTCAGTGACATGGACGGAGACGCGCGTGGTGTGTCCCGAGGTGAACGTGATGTGTCTTGAGATGTACTTCACGTGCAATGATGCAATGCACTTGATATGCAAGTGACGATGCCTCATTGGGGACGAGTGGTCTAGGGGTAAGATGCTCGTCTCGCAATCGAAAGATTGTGGGTTCGAATCTCACCTGTCGCTACTCTTCGCCCGCGACCAATCGGCGTGAGAGATTGGTGACGCTATATGACTCAACGGTCGACGTGTCGTAAAACCAAAAAAAAAGAAAAAAAAAGACGATGCCTCATTGGTAGATGTACGTGGTGTGACCTAAGGTGCACGTGATGTGTCTTGAGGTGTCTGTTGCGTGTCCTGAGGTATGCGTGACGTGTCATAAGGTGTACGTCGCGTGTTCTGTGGTATGCGTGACGTGCCATAAGGTGTACGTCGCGTGTTCTGTGGTATGTGTGACGTGTCATAAGGTGTACGTCGCGTGTTCTGTGGTCTACGTTGTGTGTCTTGAGGTGTATGTGACGTCCCCTGTCGGCAGGTGCACGTGACGTGTCATAAGGTGTACGTCGCGTGTTCTGTGGTCTACGTTGTGTGTCTTGAGGTGTATGTGACGTCCCCTGTCGGCAGGTGCACGTGACGTGTCATAAGGTGTACGTCGCGTGTTCTGTGGTCTACGTTGTGTGTCTTGAGGTGTATGTGACGTCCCCTGTCGGCAGGTGCACGTGACGTGCCCTGAGATGTGCGTGACGTGTTTTGAGGTGTATGTGACGTGTCTTGGGGTGTACATGACGTGTCCTGAAATGTATGTGACATACCTTGAAATGTACGTTACGCCCCGTCGGCAGGTGTACGTGACGTGTCCTGAGGTGACGTGACGTGTCTTGAGGTGACGTGACGTGACGCCCCGTCGGCAGGTGTACGTGACGTGTCCTGAGGTGACGTAACGTGTCCTGAGGTGACGTGACGTGTCTTGAGGTGACGTGACGTGACGCCCCGTCGGCAGGTGTACGTGACGTGTCCTGAGGTGACGTAGGTGACGTGACGCGCCCGTCGGCAGGTGTACGTGGCCCAGATGGACGTGGACGTGGCCGTGTGCCACAAGCGCAACATCCACGGCCGCTCGCTGGCCGACATGCGTGAGATGGTGTCGCGCTGGCAGCCGACGCCGGCCCACTACATCCGCGTGGACGTGCGGCCCATCCTGCAGGACGACAGTATCCAGGAGGTAGGTCGGTCGACCCGACCCACAGGGCGCTGCCGCGGGTCCCATATGAGCGTCGGATGACCACGTAGCTGCCGCGTACCAGGTCCCATATGAGCGTAGGATGACTACGTAGCTGCCGCGTACCAGGTCCCATATGAGCGTAGGATGACCACGTATCTGCCGCGTACCAGGTCCCATATGAGCGTAGGATGAACATGTAGCTGGCGCGTCACCAGACACCAAGCCACCGCCGCCAGCAGCCAGCAGCTTCGCACGGTGAGTTGGTTTGCGTTTGGAGATGGAACCACGGCAGTGGGAGGTGTGGTGACATTGGTGATCTTGCAGTCGGTAACTGGTGTATGGGGTCATGCTGTTCCCTGGGGCTGGTTATGGATCAGTGTTTTGGCGGAAATGACCCCGGGCCTCGTCAGGTTCTTGAACTTCAATTTGCCGATGTCGGCGGGTTGATGGGTCTCGTGCAGTGCGGAGTAGAGAGCTGGATGGAGTGTGAAGCAAACGATGGTGAATGCACTGGGGAAGGCTGACACCGGAACTCGAAACCCAGTGAGCATGCGTGGCCCACTATGTTGTTAACAATATGTGTACATCCGTGGCTGGGTAAGGCTGTCTGGTGTTGTGTTGTGTTGGGTGTGGTGATGGTGATCACGTCTGTGCATTGATGAAGCCGCGCTGGTATATCGGTAGTGTTGTCCTATGAACCGGAAGGTTACGCGTTCCAGGCCCAGTCCTTATGGATAGGCTTTCTGTACCGGTGTGTGAGCTGCGCTAGTCTTGTGTGAGACGTTGGCGACGCTGGGTGTCCCGGAGGAGTAGCGAGAAAAAACTCACACGGGAAGCTTGTGACTCCCACCGTTTGAGCCAGCCGATCACTACTGGCTGCGTCTGTGGCGGGGCGAGCTGGCTGCGTCAGAGGAGTGGAGTCTGTTGCGGGGCGAGTCGCTCCAGCGGCTGAGCCAAGCTGTGGAGAAGATAAAACAGCCCTTATCTTAGGTGTGACGTTGGCGTATCGGTGGTGTGACCTTGGCGCGCTCGGCGACCATCGGTGTGGACAGGTGACTACCCAGTGCCCTGGTCTGTGACTGTCCCGTGAGGGGAAGGATGACTGTGCCAAATACCCGGGTCTGTAACTGACCCGGGAGGGGGGGGGGGGGCTGTGCTGAGTACCCGGGTTTGTGGCTAACCCAGAAGGGAGGGGGGGTGTCTGTGACTTGTCCGACTATTCAATGTGTGTGTGACTGACCACAGCGGACACAGGTGGCCTGTGGGACCAGTGTTGGGATGGGACAGTCTGTGTGTGACTGACCACAGGTGGCCTGTGGGACCCGTGTTGGGACGGGACAGTCTGTGTGTGACTGGCCACAGGTGGCCTGTGGGACCAGTGTTGGGACGGGACAGTGTGTGACTGACCACAGGTGGCCTGTGGGGCCAGTGTTGTGACGGGACAGTCTGTGTGTGACTGACCACAGGTGGCCTGTGGGACCCGCGTTGGGACGGGACAGTCTGTGTGTGACTGGCCACAGGTGGCCTGTGGGACCAGTGTTGGGACGGGACAGTCTGTGTGTGACTGACCACAGGTGGCCTGTGGGACCCGTGTTGGGACGGGACAGTCTGTATGTGACTGACCACAGCGGACACAGGTGGCCTGTGGGACCAGTGTTGGGACGGGACAGTCTGTGTGTAACTGACCACAGGTGGCCTGTGGGACCCGTGTTGGGACGGGACAGTCTGTGTGTGACTGACCACAGGTGGCCTGTGGGGCCAGTGTTGTGACGGGACAGTCTGTGTGTGACTGACCACAGGTGGCCTGTGGGACCCGTGTTGGGACGGGACAGTCTGTGTGTGACTGACCACAGGTGGCCTGTGGGACCAGTGTTGGGGCGGGACAGTATGTGTGTGACTGACCACAGGTAGCCTGTGGGACCCGTGTTGGGACGGGACAGTCTGTATGTGACTGACCACAGCGGACACAGGTGGCCTGTGGGACCAGTGTTGGGATGGGACAGTCTGTGTGTGACTGACCACAGGTGGCCTGTGGGACCCGTGTTGGGGCGGGACAGTATGTGTGTGACTGACCACAGGTGGCCTGTGGGACCCGTGTTGGGACGGGACAGTCTGCGTGTGACTGACCACAGGTGGCCTGTGGGACCCGTGTTGGGACGGGACAGTCTGTGTGTTACTGACCACAGCGGACACAGGTGGCCTGTGGGATCCGTGTTGGCACGGGACAGTGTGTGTTACTGACCACAGCGTACACAGGTGGCCTGTGGGACCCATGTTGGGATGGGACAGTCTGTGTGTGACTGGCCACAGGTGGTCTGTGGGACCCGTATTGGGATGGGACAGTCTATGTGTGATTGACCACAGCGTACACAGGTGGCCTGTGGGACCCGTGTTGGGATGGGACAGTCTATGTTTGACTGACCACAGCGGACTCAGGTGGCCTGTGGGACCGGTGTTGGGACGGGACAGTCTGCGTGTGACTGACCACAGGTGGCCTGTGGGACCAGTGTTGGGATGGGACAGTCTGTGTGTGACTGGCCACAGGTGGCCTGTGGGACCCGTGTTGGGACGGGACAGTCTGTGTGACTGGCCACAGTGGACACAGGTGGCCTGTGGGACCAGTGTTGGGATGGGACAGTCTGTGTGTGACTGACCACAGGTGGCCTGTGGGACCCGTGTTGGGATGGGACAGTCTGTGTGTGACTGACCACAGGTGGCCTGTGGGACCCGTGTTGGGATGGGACAGTCTGTGTGTGACTGATCACAGGTGGCCTGTGGGACCAGTATTGTGATGGGACAGTCTGTGTGTGACTGGCCACAGGTGGCCTGTGGGACCCGTGTTGGGATGGGACAGTCTATGTGTGACTGACCACAGCGGACACAGGTGGCCTGTGGGACCAGTGTTGGGATGGGACAGTCTGTGTGTGACTGACCACAGGTGGCCTGTGGGACCCGTGTTGGGACGGGACAGTCTGTGTGTGACTGACCACAGCGGACACAGGTGGCCTGTGGGACCCGTGTTGGGATGGGACAGTCTGTGTGTGACTGACCACAGGTGGCCTGTGGGACCCGTGTTGGGACGGAACAGTCTGTGTGTGACTGACCACAGGTGGCCTGTGGGACCCGTGTTGGGACGGGACAGTCTATGTGTGACTGACCACAGCGGACACAGGTGGCCTGTGGGACCAGTGTTGGGACGGGACAGTCTGTATGTGACTGACCACAGGTGGCCTGTTGGACCCGTGTTGGGACGGGACAGTCTATGTGTGACTGACCACAGCGGACACAGGTGGCCTGTGGGACCAGTGTTGGGACGGGACAGTCTGTGTGTGTGACGGACCACAGGTGGCCTGTGGGACCCGTGTTGGGACGGGACAGTCTGCGTGTGACTGACCACAGGTGGCCGGTGGGACCAGTGTTGGGACGGGACAGTCTGTGTGTGACTGACCACAGCGGACACAGGTGGCCTGTGGGACCAGTTTTGGGATGGGACAGTCTGTGTGTGACTGACCACAGGTGGCCTGTGGGACCCGTGTTGGGACGGGACAGTCTGTATGTGACTGACCACAGTGGACACAGGTGGCCTGTGGGACTAGTGTTGGGACGGGACAGTCTGTGTGTGACTGACCACAGCGGACACAGGTGGCCTGTGGGACCAGTGTTGGGACGGGACAGTCTGTATGTGACTGACCACAGTGGACACAGGTGGCCTGTGGGACCAGTGTTGGGACGGGACAGTCTGTGTGTGACTGACCACAGTGGACTACAGGTGGCCTGTGGGACTAGTGTTTGGACGGGACAGTCTGTGTGTGACTGACCACAGCGGACACAGGTGGCCTGTGGGACCAGTGTTGGGACGGGACAGTCTGTGTGTGACTGACCACAGCGGACACAGGTGGCCTGTGGGACCAGTGTTGGGACGGGACAGTCT
The DNA here is from genome assembly GCA_034440615.1 of Ashinkailepas kermadecensis. Classification (NCBI taxonomy): domain Eukaryota; kingdom Metazoa; phylum Arthropoda; class Thecostraca; family Neolepadidae; genus Ashinkailepas; species Ashinkailepas kermadecensis. Next base: position 65,163 of record JAOTOM010003949.1, on the reverse strand, counting down.
GTGTGTGACTGACCACAGGTGGCCTGTGGGACCAGTGTTGGGACGGGACAGTCTGTGTGTGACTGACCACAGCGGATACAGGTGGCCTGTGGGACCCGTGTTGGGACGGGACAGTCTGTATGTGACTGACCACAGTGGACACAGGTGGCCTGTGGGACAAGTGTTGGGACGGGACAGTCTGTGTGTGACTGACCACAGTGGACACAGGTGGCCTGTGGGACTAGTGTTGGGACGGGACAGTCTGTGTGTGACTGACCACAGCGGACACAGGTGGCCTGTGGGACCAGTGTTGGGACGGGACAGTCTGTGTGTGACTGACCACAGCGGATACAGGTGGCCTGTGGGACCAGTGTTGGGACGGGACAGTCTGTGTGTGACTGACCACAGCGGATACAGGTGGCAGGCTGACCCATATGTGGACGGGGCGCAGGGCGACTGAGCGCTGGTGTATCTGCCGCAGGTGGAGATGGAGGACACGCCGGCAGAAGCTGCCGAAGGCGCTGAGAAGAAGCTGGATCAGGAGCCGCAGCCGCCAGCTGTGAGTAACGCCCCCCCACCCCCGGCACTCCAGTACGCATACCTAGTGCACCAGCTGTGTTGTAGGCAGGTGCCATCCCTATCACCGACTCACTTCGAATCGACCCACTGTTGCGGTAGCCTAAGTTCAGCTTAGCAACTGCCGGGGGCGGAAGCGTGATGTGCCATATGTGGTTGAGCGTTGTACCGAATATGCTCCACATCATTCACACTACCGGGAGTTGAGCGTTGTACCGAATACGCTCCACATCATTCACACTACCGGGAGTTGGTTGAGCGTTGTACCGAATATGCTCCACATCATTCACACTACCGGGAGTTGGTTGAGCGTTGTACCGAATACGCTCCACATCATTCACACTACCGGGAGTTGGTTGAGCGTTGTACCGAATATGCTCCACATCATTCACACTACCGGGAGTTGGTTGCAGCTGACAACGTCCTGCATTTTCTGGAAGCTATCTCCGATTGAAGAGCGGTTCCGTCTCCCTTTCGTGTGGCGAATTCGGACACTAATTGTCAAATGATCCAGTTGGCAGCCAGTCGCTCTGTTCTGCGCGTAGGCTCTTGACGCCTGATCGAATCACTTAAATTAACGTTGCTTAGCGTTACGTTACCATTAACGTTACGTTGCCGACCTAAGCTGCCCTAAAGTACGACACCAGACTTGGCCAGTCGGTGAGAATGAATGTCTCGAGCCGCGACGGGTGCTGCGATGGGCTCTGGTCGGTGGCGCCGAGCGGTGTCGGCTGGTGCAGCTGCCGCCACGTGACCACGTGACTCCGCCTGGTCACGTGGTGGGGACCGCGGCACCTCAGTCGGTAGGGTGTCTGACTCTTGATCGCAAGATTGTGGGTTCGCATCTCGCAACTGGTGGGATTACCGAGTCCACCCGCGACCAATCGGCGTGAGGGGTTGGCGACGCTTTATGACTTAGCGGTTTAATGCATCGCAAAAGAACCCAACGTTCTTCTTTTTTGGTTCGGTGTGGTGAAGTAGTGACCATAGGACAGTGACCAGTGAAGTGATGACAATAGGGAGTGACCAGTGAAGTGATCATATGGCAGTGACCAGTGAAGTGGTGACCATAGTGCAGTGACCAGTGAAGTTGTGACCATAATGCAGTGGCCAGTGAAGTGTTGTCATGGTAAATAGCTGGTGTCTCCATTGGGAAGTGGTACGTGTGATGGATTGACCAAGGATTTGTAGTTGTGATTTATTGCTGCGATTGAGCTGTGATTGTGTTCAGGTAGTCGGATTTTGTCGTGCGATGCTCATGTTTTGATAGGTGATTGAACTCGTCTGAGTGTGTGCACCTAATGTGCCACGAATAGCTGTTTGCTATCGATGCCGTTTGATGTTGGCACATCCTGAGCATTCTCCGATGTTGTGTACTGTTCACCATGGACGCCGCCAACGGAAAGGGGCACGTGACACCTCTGAAACGTCAAGCTTGGCATTACGTATTTGGCGCTGTATAAAACAAGTGAACCATAGAACGATCATCCCACTTCTTCACAGTCCGTGGCGCCGCCGATGCTGTTGGCTGATGAGCTTGTTTGTTTTGTAATGGTCGCTGCTCTGTGACAGGTTGGTCGTGTTGTAATTGTTCTGATGACGTGCCGGAAGGGAACTGGGTTCGAAACGCATTGAAGTATTGGTTACGTAAGTGATGAAGAGCTCATCATTTCAGCTTCGATCTCTTGAGTCTGTCATTTGCCAAACTGTGCACTTCCAGTTCTGGACACTTTTGTAGCGTCGTGTATGAACGGTAGTTTATTGATTCGATGTCATGCCAAAGAGTAAGTATAATTAGTGGAGCAGTGCATGCTTTTAGTTTTATACTTTAATTTCCGATTTTTCTATCAGGTAATTGGCCCGTATTGGGTTTGCCAAGGCAGTGTTTCATCCGTGTTACCAGGCCTGATCTATTCTGCTTGTTTCAAGTATCAGTCCATGTTTTGGCCTGTCTCGAGATATGGAGATTGGCAGTCCGCAGTGTTGTATTTGGGAGCAGACTGTCGGGCCATGTTCCAATCCGGCATCCTTGACCGTGAAGATGTTGCGTTTGCTTTCTGATACCAAGATATGTGCTGGGAAATCTGGCCACGTTCGCGATGGGTGTCGCTTTGCAGTGCCTGGTCGATTACTCAATGCGCCACTATCTCACTCCTCTCAATGTGTGTTTTTTGTTCGATATGTATTTGTCGGAAGTTATTTAGGAATCACGCTAGAAAGAACCTAGAGGGCAGTGAAGTTCCTGGCAGCAACATTGTTTTACTCACTGTTGTGTCGAATGATTATCGTATCCAGCATGTATCTGACGGCGTCATTAAAGAAAAGCGCACCGACGAGAACCAAAGGCAGTCAGGACCGTACACCAGTTGGTGGCCGGTTTATGGCGAGTTATCCTGCGAAATATCAACAACATATACGCAAAGGCGCCAAGCATACGCTTGGTAACCCGAAATGCTCTGCTGCAAATACTGAGTGCATGATTAAAGCATATTCAAACCTATTCACACAAAGAGCTGAGCCGCGCTAAATACCTTGTTACAACATTCTGCACGGCGCGAGTCGTGTTCGCGCATCAGGAACTGAGGCTGGTGGCTAAGTGGTATGTCACGACTGGTGTGGCTGATATGAAGGGTTTGCTCACGCCGTGGTGGACGTCGACCGTGAGTCGTGCGCATCGATCAGGTATAACTGTTGTGTATCGATGTTTTCGGCGACGTCGGCGAGTTCACTGCCGGACAGGCTGAGGACGAAACTGCGCCGATTGACTGCATTGTCACTGCGGCTGTGCTCACTGAGGGCAGACGTGGCGAGCGCGCCGCGGTGTGGCGCAGTGGCCGGCCGGCTGCCGCGCCGGCATTGCCGCGGCCGAGCCATCTAGCCAGTTGTAGAGTGGCGCGGTGACGCCCGTGCTGGGAGTTTTCTGTGATGTGGTTTATGCGAGGCAACTCGTACGAAAGTGCCACGACGCCTGGCGTCAGCTCGGTCCACCATCTGTGTGTGGTGTGCTCTCAGAGGCTGCTGTCACTGTCGTTATGCAGTCGCTGGCTCGCTGGTGGCCCGGCTTGTGTTGGCAAGTGTTCTGGTGCCGAAGGGGGTACCGATGAATGCCGTCACACGCCGATACCACCAGGCCGATCTTGTCCTGGGGGCGCGAATGATCAACTCCGGTCGAAGCGACCGAAAGCCCAAATAACAAACGATCTTGTGCTGGTGTGTGCGCATGTGCGTATGCGTGTGTGTGTCTGTGTGTGGTATCGGTGCCGGGCCGTGGCGAGCGAGACGCGTCCGGCCACTGCGTCATCTCCTGCCGCTCACTCTCAGGAGGAACATACCGTCGTCAGCAAGTGGGAAAAAATGGACCCGTCCGAAGAACGACTAGGTAAGTCAGCGTGCCGCGATGGGTGTGCAGTCATCTCTCTCCCTGTCGCTGTCCATCTCCTCTCCCCCTCTTTCTCTCTATGTATATTTATCTCCCTCTATTTCCCGCTCTCTCGCTCTCTAGCTTTCTCGCTCTCTCACTCTCTCGCTCGGGGACGAGTGGTCTAGGGGTAAGATGCGCGTCTCACAATCGAAAGGTTGTGGGTTCGAGTCTCACCTGTCGCTACTCTTCGCCCGCGACCAATCGGCGTGAGAGATTGGCGACGCTACATGACTCAACGGTCGACGTGTCGTAAAACCAATAACCAACCAACCAACCACTCTCTCGCTCTCTCACTCTCGCACTCTCACTCTATCTATCACTCTCACTCTCACTCTCCGTCTCTCCTCTCTCTCTCTCTCTCTCTCTCTCTCTCTCTCTCTCTCTCTCTCTCTCTCTCTCTCTCTCTCTCTCTCTCTCTCTCTCTCTCTCTCTCTCTCTCTCTCTCTCTCTCTCTCTCTCTCTCTCTCTCTCTCTCTCTCTCTCTCACTCTCTCACTCACCTCACTCTCACTCTCACTCTCACCTCACCTCACTCACTCTCACTCTCATCTCACTCTCACTCTCACTCTCACTCATCACTATCACTATCACTATCACTATCACTATCACTATCACTATCACTATCACTATCACTATCACTATCACTATCACTATCACTATCACTATCACTCTCTCTCTCTCACTCACTCACTCACTCACTCACTCACTCACTCACTCACTCACTCACTCACTCACTCTCTCTCTCTCTCTCTCTCTCTCTCTCTCCCCCCTCTTCCTCTCTCTCTCTCTCTTTATCTGTGTTCGCCTGTCCAGTGCTATTGTACAGTAGTGATCGAATGCCGAATGACTGACATGCTGGATTCACCCGCCGTCCGTCAGTCTTCGTGCGTAACGCCCAGCGTCGCCTCGCCCTGCAGACAAGCTGGACGGTGTGATAGCCGCCAGGAAGAGGAAGGACACGAAGCCGCAGACGATGCAGGACTATCTCCAGCTGCCCGACGACTACGCGACCCGCCTCACCCCGGGCAACAAGAAGCGGGTGCGTACTTGGGTGGCGTGCGCCGGCAGACGGCAAGCTGCCGGCGGGCAGCGAAAGTGGTGGGTGGTGCGAGACGTTGGCGTTTGATGAAGATAATACCGCAATTTTAAGTATACAAAATTTGATTATCCGACTGTTTTCATTATAAGCACAGGAATAAGAACTTTTGTTCATGAGGGTTTTTTTGTGGTATATTGGACGTTACAGATTTTCCAGGCAGAGATGGCAGTATGAAATAACCGGATGACATTACACATGGATTTTACCACCCTGTAGAAGGACAGCCGGTGGCAATGGGCGAGGTGGTGTCGTTCGCGGGCGACGTCGGCGCGTTGACGTAGCCGCCAGTACACAGCGAGCACTGGCGGCGGCGTGTTGATGTAGCCGCCAGTACACAGCGAGTGCTGGCGGCCCACCGGTGTGGTGTTGGTGTTGGTGTATTGTCGGCGGCTGGCGGGAGCCGTCAGGCGCTGCCGCCCGCTCCGTGTCCCCCGATTGTGACCATACAGCCGGTGTGGCCGCAGGTGCGGTGGGCAGACATCGAGGAGGAGAGCCAGCAGCGCAAGATACGCGACATGGGCTTCGTGGTGGGCCAGACCGACTGGAACCGAATGACCGACCCCACCATGGGCCTGTCGGCACTCACCAAGACTAAATACATCTGACTGGCCGAGGCGGACCGCTGGCAGTAGCCAGGCCACGTCGGCTGTCTCACGGACTGCGCTGATGTTGGGTGACGCTCACTGAACTCGGCGTGGCTCAGAGCGCACGTGAGGTGTAGTTGGGTCGACAGTATGTCTGCGTCCCGACAGGCCATGCACATGTGTACCGTCATCATAATTCCGTCGCATCGAAGCTACCGTTCGTGATGGCACACAGTGGAGACCGGCGCCCACTTTCTCCGTGGACCTAGTTGCGCATTTCCGCCGATGATGTTTGTATGACGTGTATTGTACAACACACAGATCTCGCATCATTTTAGAACCACGACAGCATTCGATGTGGATGTGAGTGTCGTGGTCGAAGCCGTGAACATTGTCCGTCGATGGCCACGACTGACTGTTCCATCCACATTTGATGTGACCTAAAGCCCAAGTTGTGCATCAGCAGCGCCTTTTGCTTTGGCTATGTAAAAAGGCTTCCGTGGTCTCCTTTGGATGCGATCAAGGACGGGCCGAACGTCTCACGGATGTTTCTTCCTTGTTGGCATTCGAGCATCCATGAGCGCTTGGTGGTTTCCTGTCGAGCGAGCAGCGTACGGCTGAGACGTGGCGCTGTCTTTGGTGAATGTCCAGAAGCAGCTCTATGTCAGCCGGTTTGTGCTAATCCAAGTGTTAGTGCGAAAAAAGCGTGCAACAACGCCGTTAATTTCGTGAAAGGCATTTGCGCCTCTTCGATGAGCTGCGCCATAAGCCACTACCGTTCACAGCGCGAGAGAACGCTTCAGCTACCGCTGGACGTGTGCTTTCTACATGCTCGGCGTGTCAGCATCACAGGCACGGTGGGCCATGCGGAGCCGAAAGGGTCCACCCTGGGTGTTTGCTGGTTGTCAGAGCATGCAGGGCGCGGGCTGTCTGCGGGTATGCGCCGGAGATCTGCCAGGTCACCTGAGCGCGGCCACTGGTCACGTGCCACTGTCGGAGCGCCGAGGTGGGAGAGCTGTGCGTGTGGCCGGGGCTCTGCGCCAGCCGAGGTGTACACAATGTGTGTGTGTGTGATGGTTGGGCGGCCGCCACCATCGGAAATACACGTGACCTGACGTCAACACATCCGGCCCGCGCCCGGCGCACGGCACAGCCGAGTTTCGCCAGTGAAGCCATTCCGGTCAAGTTGATTTGGACATGTGTGACGTAGCGGATGTCGCGATGCGGCGGACGACAAGGTAAGCTTCGCCCTTTCTAGAGGAACGTCTGGTGACGGGGGGGGGGACTTTTTGGTCAGGCTGTGAGCTTCTCGCCATCATAGCTTCATTGCGACATTAGTTCTCAGGATTTTAGGGAACGGATGACTTCAATGAGATTGATGGTGCGTGGGTTGTGTAGCCTTATGTTGACAAGTACAGTGTTTTGCTACTACTCTACTGCTCCGAATGGAAGCAGGATTTGTCAACTTAAAATGGTGCCTCGGTGCCTAAAACATTGAATCGCGATCGGTCTGCTGTTTCAGAGGAAATTGTGTGCCGTGTTTTCGCGCCGCCTGCCGCCATTGATCGTCATGCGGTTTTTGTGAAGTTTTGACCCACGATTCCCGTCGATAATCTCCGGTTACGCAGCTGATTTGTTGCAGTGAAGCAGGTTAGAAGGGTATGAGGTGAATGATGATTTGTGAATTAATTATGACGGCTCCATGAGCTTCCTCTCTTTCTGAGCTATCTCGTGATGTCGGGAGGTAGATTGCTGATCTTACTCAGCTTCGGTAAAGAATACCTCGAAAGCTTTTTGAGCGATGGGCAAAATATTGATGTACATGAACGTGTTACTAACGCATTATGTTGCACTGTACTATAGGTTCGCCACTTGTGTGCCCGAATAACAACATCTTTGTTGCAGTTCCGTGGTGTTGCGGCACGAACTGCGTCCGCCGTCCGGGTCACAGTCGCATTCCGAAACGCCCTTGAATCGATCGGTGCGAGTCGCATTCCCAGGTCAGTCGCCCGACGGCGGCGTCGGTCCTCCGCGCCGACTCTGTCCTGAACCGGCCGTGCGTTTCAGGGTGCCGGCAGGCCGGGACAGGACGGGCCGCGGCCCGGACCGGAACCGCAGTCCGACGGGGTCAACGGTGCCAGTGCGGCCAAGCTGCAGTTGGCAGCCGAGAAGGTAACCGTCGCTCCGCCGCCCGCCGACGTCGACGTGGACGACCGTCGGAAGAAGGCTGGTGCGCCGGCCAGCGACGTGGACGACCGTCGGAAGAAGGTTGGTGCGCCGGCCAGCGACGTGGACGACCGTCGGAAGAAGGCTAGTGCGCCATCCAGCGACGTGGACGACCGTCGGAAGAAGGCTGGTGCGCCGGCCAGCGACGTGGACGACCGTCGGAAGAAGGTTGGTGCGCCGGCCAGCGACATCGACGACCGACAGAAGAAGGCTGGTGCGCCGGCCAGCGACGTGGACGACCGTCGGAAGGTGGCTTCGACGGCGCCTACCGCCGTGCCGGCGGCTGACCGCAAGCCCGAGGCGACAGGACCCGAGCCCGGGGCGTCTCCTGGGGCGGCTCCCGGAGCCGGCGGCCGGCACGAGGTCTCGGCGGCCGGCGAGGTGGGCCAGTGGCAGCCGGTGAGTGGCGGCGGACGCGGCGCGCCTCAGCCGCCCCAGCGCGGCCAGTGGGGGCCACCGCCGTCCCAGACGCCCCAGCCGCCCCCGCGCGGCCAGTGGGGGCCGCCGCCGTCCCAGACGCCCCAGCCGTCCCAGCCGGGTCGCTGGGGCGCGTCCATACGGCCGATGCGTTGGCTGCCGCGGCCTCGCGCGCCACGGCCCTGGTAACGAGCTGGTGACGGCGGTGTGTCGTGCCGCACGGGTGGGGCACCTCTGACCACGGCCCTGGTGACGGCGGTGTGTCGTGCCGCGCGGATGGGGCACCTCTGACCACGGCCCTGGTGACGGCGGTGTGTCGTGCCGCACGGGTGGGGCACCTCTGACCACGGCCCTGGTAACGAGCTGGTGACGGCGGTGTGTCGTGCCGCACGGGTGGGGCACCTCTGACCACGGCCCTGGTGACGGCGGTGTGTCGTGCCGCACGGGTGGGGCACCTCTGACCACGGCCCTGGTGACGGCGGTGTGTCGTGCCGCACGGGTGGGGCACCTCTGACCACGGCCCTGGTGACGGCGGTGTGTCGTGCCGCACGGGTGGGGCACCTCTGACCACGGCCCTGGTGACGGCGGTGTGTCGTGCCGCGCGGGTGGGGCACCTCTGACCACGGCCCTGGTGACGGCGGTGTGTCGTGCCGCACGGGTGGGGCACCTCTGACCACGGCCCTGGTGACGGCGGTGTGTCGTGCCGCACGGGTGGGGCACCTCTGACCACGGCCCTGGTGACGGCGGTGTGTCGTGCCGCACGGATGGGGCGCCTCTGACCGGTCGGCGTGCGCCACAGCCGACTCTGGACATCGTGTGCACGCCATCCCGACCCTGGCTCGTGCACTGGACTCGTGCTCTGTGCCCACTGGTGGGCGGGCTGAGCGCTGCGTGCCGGCCACCCGGCGGTGGACGTCCGGCGTGTGTGTGTGTGTGTGTGTGTGGAGGGCCGGGTGCTGGAAGACTGCTCACAACGTGTGTCGTCGGACCGGTGCGTGACAAAGCTGACAGCTGACCGGTGACCGGTGACAAAGCTGACCGGTGCGGACCGGTGCGTGACAACAGAGCTGCTGGCGCGCGCGTGGTCGGCACGGCCGCAGCGAGGTGACCGCCACTTGTACACCGGCGCAAAGGGCAGCGGCGAGGTCGGTATTGTCTGCCTGGTGTCGCCAACAGTGACCGCCTACCCTTCGAGTCGCCGTCACAGGCGTCTTCATCATCATCGGCGTGTATGTTTTACCGCGTTGTGTGGCTGGATGATTAGACTGTAATAAGCTGAGAATGCAGATGCAGAACGCGTGGAATTTCGTGGTTATTCTTTGTCAAGCGCTGGAGTGGCAAAATCGACGGATGGCAGAGCTATTCAGTTGTTTTTATTGTGGTCTGTCTTGCGAGTCTGCACAGCAATTGCTGGATGTTTGATGTACGTCTGTGCGTCCGCTGACAGTTCCCCTCTGCGATTCGGCGTGTAAACAGTGACGAGAACTCAGTGGGAGCTAGTCAGTGAAAGGTAATTTCAGTCTGCTTTCATAAACGCCCGTGTTCCACAATGGGCAGAAAGAAATATAGCGGTTGAAGTAGCAGAGACATTTCCCAGTTTCGACGAGGATTTCTGTTACCCACAAAACTAGTGTCTTATTTGGATTGCTTGCATTGTTTTGTGTCGTATAGAAGAAAAGTACCAAGCTTTGGTAACTGGTTAAGGCTCGTTTTTGGTCTAAAAGGAACTTGATTGAGCACATTTTCATGCAATTGCATGCAATATTTGTAATATATGTCGTGAAAGTGACGTTTATTTGAATGCCCTCGGGCGTTTGGGTGATTTTCACGGAACGCGAACACTACTCGAAGATTATAAATCCTGCATTTCATTTATGGAATGGGACATTCATTGGCCACTATCCATTTACGCATTTATATGACGTCATCACACGATTTATGGTGCTCGTCTCCCAACCAACAGGCTGACGGTTCGAGACCCACTGGTCGCTGTTCCTCCCCCGCGACCAATCTGCGTGGGAGGGTGGCCATGCTGTGTGACCAGGGTGGTCAATGCATCTTAAAAACCAAGAGTCCAGCATGCCAATTGTCCATTGTACAAGCAGAAACTCGCAGCCAGCGAACTTCCAGCACATTGAACCCCAGCGATTTAAAAAGCTACCGGAACGGATTTTGAATTGAGACGCGACAACAATTTAAAGTGCGTTGCAATGACCATATTTGTAGGCTGCGGCAAGCATAAGAACACGTGCAGCTTAAAACGGTGACATGTTGTAGTTATATCAGGATCCTATCCTGTTTTTAGGGGCCTACCAGTCCTCAATAGTCCTGTTTAGCTCTCATCTCGGTGGATTTCAGATCCGAGATGGGCCCTCACTAGTCCTCTTCAGCTTTTGGGGGTCCTGTTCGTCCCTCAGGGGCCCTTTCAGGCTCAAAGAGCATCCCAACCCTTTCTGGCCCTCAGGCGCACTGTTTATTCCTCGGCTGTTGGGGGTCCGTTCCAGCTAAGACTGCTCTGTCAAGCTAGCATGGATATTTCAGCTCTCGGGCTGGCCCTCTTGTCTTCACGGTCCTTGCCAGCATTTGAGTGGATATCTTCAGTTCTCAAGGGCCCTTTCCACACAAGCGGTTAAATGCGCTAAACAAAATCCTCGGCTATATCTCAGTCCCTCAGTGCGGTCGCTGGAGGACCACGTTGGACTCACCATGAGGGCGGGTACCCCTTTATCCCTTGGACACGTCATTACTTTTTAACAGCCCGGGTCCCTCCATGGGCTCAGAAGCCCTTTACGTAGCACCGGGAACCCTTCATTTCAGCCCGGATCGTCTCCGTAGCTCGGGGACTCTTTATCGGCTTGAGGTCCGCTGTCAGTTCTGAGCCCCTCTTCATCAGCGTGAGACAAAGCCGACCCAGTTGCTCTACTCGTCCGGCCCGGGCCCCCATCCATCGGCTCAGGGTCCCTCCCACGACTCTCGGTCCGGTCGGAGACCTCTCTTCAAAAGCTGGGGCCTCTAGCATGCAAGGGGCCCCTGTGCGGTTTCGACCCCCCCCCCATCGGCCCAGAGGCCCCTCATACCGGCTCCGGGCCCTCTCAGACGGCCCGAGGTCCTCCCGTGGCTAGGAATCTTCTCCGTCGGCACAGGGGCATTCTTAGCCATCCAGGGCCTCCTGTTAGACCGGAGGTCATCATTCAACAGCTTGGACCCCTTATATCAGGCCAGGGGCCCTTGTACGGCTTGAGCCCCATCCGTTGACCCAATGACCCTTTCTGACGACTCGAGGTCCTCTCCGGCAACTCAATGGCCCTTCCGTCGTCTCAAAGGCCATCTTTGACGACCCAAGGTCTTTTCCGGGAAGTCTGAGGCCACTTTTCAAACGTTTGGGCCCTGTCCATCAGGTCAGGGGCCTTTCTTCGGCTTGGGCTCTGCCGACAGCTCAGGGACCCTTCATATTGGCCCGGGGCCCTCAGTTAGCTCGGAGACATTTCCAACTATAAGGGTCCCCATCCGTCGCTCTAGAAGTCCTTCACGTTAGCCCAGCCAAGAGCCCTGAACGTCCTTCTGAGGGCACTCTTCGTTCACTCGGTGCCATATTCATCGGCCCAGAGCTCCTTTCACTGGTCCAGGGACCCTACACATCGGCCCAGGGTGCCGTTATGGCCCATGCGCTAACGCCTTGAGGGGCCCTTCGAGGCAGCCGTCTGAAGGGGCCCTTCCGACCCTCCAAGGGGCGGCTGGCCCTGTCGCCCCCTCGGCTGCACCACTGAGCTGACGTAATTTTAGATGGAAACGTCCACAACAAAATGCATTGCTAGGCAGAAATAAGAAGTACCATTCCTCCCTGGTACTGAACTTTGGAACGCAAGTCGAGTACGTTACTTCCCAGTCACCTTTGGCTGATGACAGGCACCGATTGCGGCGCTCCGTGTATCGTGGGTTACCCACGCGCGGGAGTAACCTCGCAAGCCCGTTAATCTTTGAACAAGGATTCCCAGAGTACTTCAGAAGAAATGCTGTGATGAAAGTTGGTAAATCTGACGCTGACAAGAAGAGACCTGGCTCTGGGTGAGGAAATTAAAGCTTGAAGTGCTGTATAGTGTATAGCAACTTAAATCGCGTTTATCAGTTGTTCGGAAGTGGAAATTCCGTTGCGGTACTGCTTTTAGGAATAATCAAGTGATTCGTGAAAAATATTGGGATGAAATGGATACGAATAAAAACTGCCAGATATGTGATCCGAAGCGAACAAAGTATAACGAGAAATATAAAAAGTGGCGGTGGTTTGGAAGGCGCGACCGCGTCGTTCGGGTCAGTCTGATGACGTGTGCCAATTACACGGAAGGCGGCTCAGTCCGATCCCGGCCTCACACGTAGTAAAGCACTAACTCACGTGTCGTATTTGATGTGCGTCGAAAATGAACTAACAAGATTACATATAACATTCTCGATATGATTTAATGTTTTCGCTGTCGAGTCGTGTACAAGAAAGCATGAGATATGTAGATGTAATAGAGAATTTGACTACGCCAATATCTAGTGGTAAAAAACGGCATGCAGATCAGCCTGGCATCCATGCAGCTTGTGATGTGTGTTCCGGTGGCGGTAGTATCGACATCACAACATCGAGACCAACATCGACATCACACGACCGCACTAACGCGCCGCATCTGGGGAATTACGGACATTATTGGGCTAATGCCAGCTCCATCTACTGGCAGGTTCTGAGGAACGATGGACTTCCCCCCCAGTGTGAATCTGGACACAATTTAAGTTATCTTTCCTTTTATTTTCGGAACATAGCATCCTACAGGACTTAAATTAAATAATAAATTCCTCCACTGCCCAGCAGTTCTTTGCATTGATTAGCTAGACTTAACGTCTGACTGTTAATTAGCCAGGCTAAACGTCTGGCTGTTAATTAGCCAGGCTGAGCGTATGGCTGTTAATTAGCCAGGCTGGACGTCTGGCTGTTAATTAGCCAGGCTGGACGTCTGGCTGTTAATTAGCCAGGCTGAACGTCTGGAAGGCGTGAGCATTACGTGATTTCACCAGTCATTGTCAATTCCAGCCTGGCGTTCTTCAAAACCTCAGTCATTCTTCATCCTGTAGTCAGTTATTAGGCACAATGAAGCTCCACTGCATTGGCTATTTGACAATAGCAGTCACTGGGCCCCAGAGCAGCAGTGACAAACAAATTGCATTGGTTCCATTGCACAGTCATTCTCTAAAATACAATCACCAATTCTTCTCGCACGAAACCTCCACGCAAACGTTTAGCAATATACATGAAACTATTTTTGCCGAAATATTATTTTATTTCTTTAAAAAAAAACAACAACGGTGTACGACGGATATCTGCGCACTGAAAGCTGTCTCTGTCAATTGGCTCTTCAATTTCAGTTGCCAACGTCACCGAACACTTGAAGCAGAGCCCGGCTGACAAACATGCCCACCCCAAAGTGACGTTACTCCTTACGAGAGAACAGCCCAGAAACGTTGGCGGCATTCGCCCCGCCAGGCCGAGATTTCCGCCCACACAGTGCCAATTGTAAAAGTGCAGGCCAACGTATCCGGCGGCCGAATCGACTGCAGACCGTTGAGATCACGTGAGCAGGCGGCTGACCCGTGACCTCTCACCGTCAGATGTCACTACCGTGCGGTGGTGTTGCGTGCCGACCGCCCAGCGAGCGACACCAGCTCTCCCGGAGGTCGCTCACGACACCATCTGTGCCGGCCGCAGACCAGCCGAACTGACTAGAGCATGACTAGCCCTGACTGGGCAACACCCGTAGGCCGCCGGACACCGGTCCAAGTCTGTCGCCGCTGCTGACTAAAGCATGACTAGCCCTGACTAGGCAACACCCGTAGGCCGCCGGACACCGGTCCAAGTATGTCGCCGCTGCAAAAAAAAAAAAATAGCCCCTAAAAAGGCAACACCCGTAGGCCGCCGGACACCGGTCCAAGTATGTCGCCGCTGCTGACTAGAGCATGACTAGCCCTGACTGGGCAACACCCGTAGGCCGCCGGACACCGGTCCAAGTGTGTCGCCGCTGCGCGCCCTCCGAGCGGCGAGGTACATATAGATGGGGACGTGCGAGGCGGCGCGTGCGTGCCATTGTGGCTGCGCCCGACCGGCTGGCGACAGTGCTGGCCACAAACACTGCTGAGCTGACCGCCTCGTCCCCAATGGTCCCCAAGTCAAGGCCACAGTTGTGACACCGATCAACCTATGCAGACATGGCATCGTCCGCATGGCGGTCCTCCCACCAGCCGCGGCAGCCGCACAGTCGCGCACGCGTCACCTGGACCACAGACCGCGCAGACGAGGCCCGGATCGCAGGCCTACAGCAGCGTCTACCAGGTCAGAACACGACCGATCGGCACATGGAAACCATCGCCGACGCGGCCGGACATCGGCGACACCGGGGCAGAGTGTGACATACAGAGACCGACCTAATCGAACACAGGGAGCCGAAATGGCGTTACTACACCAACCGTCTCCACCTCACCGGAAAGCGTTTGCAGTAGCGTATTTGGTGGCACACATTTCGTGGTGGCACATGGTGACGCCATGTGCTACACCTAACGGATAACAGACATGTATTTGGTGCCCGCATATTGTGGCGCCATGTGCTACATCTAACGGGTAACAAACATGTATGGCGTTGGATGCCGCAGCCTGTGTGGTGCTACCTACCGCACCTCCCTGCACAGGAACGTGTGCCGTGCCGAAACACCGCACCACATACCGATAAGTGTGCCTTGATGCTTTTCGTGCCTTTGTCGTAACACTTACCGCGCAGACACCGTAACGTGTGCGCGTGCCGTATTGCATATAGGAACATGCGCAGTTGCAGATGACATGGGCCGCATACCGTGCCGTACACAGGAGTGTGTACGATGACAAGGTACAGTGGTCCTCACACCGCAACGACACAACGTGAGCCGCGCCAGTCACACGATACCGAACTCGACACGCGACATCGCCCGCGCGCCCAACCCCGTGACATGTTCCACAAAACAGGCTGAACGCATTGCCGTGCACTGCTCGCACCACGAAACACCCATCCTACGCTGCACTTGACCACGTGTGACCACCACCCACGTGTGGTCACACGTGGGTGCTGAGGAGGGGCTCGCTGGCGAACACCGGGTAGCCGAGCGGTGGGTCTGCCGCCTGCACGGTTAGGTTGCGCAGGATGGTCGGGTGCGCCTGTCGACACCGCCGTGACGTCAGCACCTGACACCGGCAGCTCGCCACACAGCGGCACACAGCTCACTGACACCGGCAGCTCGTCACACCGACACCAGCAGCTCGTCACACAGCGGCACACAGCTCACTGACACCAGCAGCTCGTCACACAGCAGCACACAGCTCACTGACACCGGCAGCTCGTCACACAGCGGCACACAGCTCACTGACACCGGCAGCTCGCCACACAGCTCACCGACACCGGCAGCTCGCCACACAGCAGCACACAGCTCACTGACACCGGCAGCTCGTCACACAGCGGCACACCGACACCAGCAGCTCGCCACACAGCGGCACACAGCTCACTGACACCGGCAGCTCGCCACACAGCGGCACACAGCTCACTGACACCGGCAGCTCGTCACACAGCGGCACACCGACACCAGCAGCTCGTCACACAGCGGCACACAGCTCACCGACACCGGCAGCTCGCCACACAGTAGCACACATCTCACTCTGGCACAAAACGTTCCGCACTGTGCAGCTCAGTTTTTTTTTGGTGGAAGTGTGGAACATATCACTGGTTGTAGGCTAAATGAACATCGTTACTAACACAAGTTGGCGTTTTGTTGGAATATTCTCTGCATGACCTGGGAGACAAACTTGTGACAATATTATCGGAATATCACAGCAATAGCCAGAATACAAATAATCGTGAACATTACAATACTATCGTGAGCATCTGTCACTGTCACTGTCGTGCCACAAGCACCCAAGATCCCACCGCCACAAACATCACCATTCCTTCAGTTAACGTCATCACTGTCGTGAAACCAGCACCAAAGATCCCACCGTCACAACCATCACCATCCATCCAGTTAACGCCATCCCCGACGTGACACCAGCTCCACCGAGCACACTGACCCGGCCCTGACGTGGCACGCGCCCCCCCCCCCCCCCCCCCCCCCCCCCACCACCACAGCGGACATCCCCCCACGGCGGTGGCGGCGCGTACCTGTATGCTGTAGCGCTCCTCGTCGTCGTTGGTGACGTAGAGCAGCTCCAGGGTCAGACTGGCCCAGATGCCGCGCACCAGTTCCGAGCTGAGCCGCCCCACCGACACCGTCTGGTCGGCCAGCGTCAGCAGGTGCGACGTGTACGTGCTCTGCGGCACACGAGGACCGGCACGGTGACCTGGTCAGTGTAGCAGCGGCACACCGACACCGTCTGGTCGGCCAGCGTCAGCAGGTGTGACGTGTACGTGCTCTGCGGCACACGAGGACCGGCACGGTGATCTGGTCAGTGTAGCAGCGGCACATCGACACCGTCTGGTCGGCCAGCGTCAGCAGGTGCGACGTGTACGTGCTCTGCGGCACACGAGGACCGGCACGGTGACCTGGTCAGTGTAGCAGCGGCACACCGACACCGTCTGGTCGGCCAGCGTCAGCAGGTGCGACGTGTACGTGCTCTGCGGCACACGAGGACCGGCACGGTGACCTGGTCAGTGTAGCAGCGGCACACCGACACCGTCTGGTCGGCCAGCGTCAGCAGGTGCGACGTGTACGTGCTCTGCGGCACACGAGGACCGGCACGGTGACCTGGTCAGTGCAGCAGCGGCACACCGACACCGTCTGGTCGGCCAGCGTCAGCAGGTGTGACGTGTACGTGCTCTGCGGCACACGAGGACCGGCACGGTGACCTGGTCAGTGTAGCAGCGGCACACCGACACCGTCTGGTCGGCCAGCGTCAGCAGGTGTGACGTGTACGTGCTCTGCGGCACACGAGGACCGGCACGGTGACCTGGTCAGTGTAGCAGCGGCACATCGACACCGTCTGGTCGGCCAGCGTCAGCAGGTGCGACGTGTACGTGCTCTGCGGCACACGAGGACCGGCACGGTGACCTGGTCAGTGTAGCAGCGGCACACCGACACCGTCTGGTCGGCCAGCGTCAGCAGGTGCGACGTGTACGTGCTCTGCGGCACACGAGGACCGGCACGGTGACCTGGTCAGTGTAGCAGCGGCACACCGACACCGTCTGGTCGGCCAGCGTCAGCAGGTGCGACGTGTACGTGCTCTGCGGCACACGAGGACCGGCACGGTGACCTGGTCAGTGTAGCAGCGGCACACCGACACCGTCTGGTCGGCCAGCGTCAGCAGGTGTGACGTGTACGTGCTCTGCGGCACACGAGGACCGGCACAGTGACCTGGTCAGTGTAGCAGCGGCACACCGACACCGTCTGGTCGGCCAGCGTCAGCAGGTGCGACGTGTACGTGCTCTGCGGCACACGAGGACCGGCACGGTGACCTGGTCAGTGTAGCAGCGGCACATCGACACCGTCTGGTCGGCCAGCGTCAGCAGGTGCGACGTGTACGTGCTCTGCGGCACACGAGGACCGGCACGGTGACCTGGTCAGTGTAGCAGCGGCACACCGACACCGTCTGGTCGGCCAGCGTCAGCAGGTGCGACGTGTACGTGCTCTGTGGCACACGAGGACCGGCACGGTGACCTGGTCAGTGCAGCAGCGGCACACCGACACCGTCTGGTCGGCCAGCGTCAGCAGGTGCGACGTGTACGTGCTCTGCGGCACACGAGGACCGGCACGGTGACCTGGTCAGTGTAGCAGCGGCACACCGACACCGTCTGGTCGGCCAGCGTCAGCAGGTGCGACGTGTACGTGCTCTGTGGCACACGAGGACCGGCACGGTGACCTGGTCAGTGTAGCAGCGGCACATCGACACCGTCTGGTCGGCCAGCGTCAGCAGGTGCGACGTGTACGTGCTCTGGCGGCACACGAGGACCGGCACGGTGACCTGGTCAGTGTAGCAGCGGCACACCGACACCGTCTGGTCGGCCAGCGTCAGCAGGTGCGACGTGTACGTGCTCTGCGGCACACGAGGACCGGCACGGTGACCTGGTCAGTGTAGCAGCGGCACACCGACACCGTCTGGTCGGCCAGCGTCAGCAGGTGCGACGTGTACGTGCTCTGTGGCACACGAGGACCGGCACGGTGACCTGGTCAGTGTAGCAGCGGCACACCGACACCGTCTGGTCGGCCAGCGTCAGCAGGTGCGACGTGTACGTGCTCTGCGGCACACGAGGACCGGCACGGTGACCTGGTCAGTGTAGCAGCGGCACACCGACACCGTCTGGTCGGCCAGCGTCAGCAGGTGCGACGTGTACGTGCTCTGCGGCACACGAGGACCGGCACGGTGACCTGGTCAGTGTAGCAGCGGCACACCGACACCGTCTGGTCGGCCAGCGTCAGCAGGTGCGACGTGTACGTGCTCTGCGGCACACGAGGACCGGCACGGTGACCTGGTCAGTGTAGCAGCGGCACACCGACACCGTCTGGTCGGCCAGCGTCAGCAGGTGCGACGTGTACGTGCTCTGCGGCACACGAGGACCGGCACGGTGACCTGGTCAGTGTAGCAGCGGCACATCGACACCGTCTGGTCGGCCAGCGTCAGCAGGTGCGACGTGTACGTGCTCTGCGGCACACGAGGACCGGCACGGTGACCTGGTCAGTGTAGCAGCGGCACACCGACACCGTCTGGTCGGCCAGCGTCAGCAGGTGCGACGTGTACGTGCTCTGCGGCACACGAGGACCGGCACGGTGACCTGGTCAGTGTAGCAGCGGCACACCGACACCGTCTGGTCGGCCAGCGTCAGCAGGTGCGACGTGTACGTGCTCTGCGGCACACGAGGACCGGCACGGTGACCTGGTCAGTGTAGCAGCGGCACACCGACACCGTCTGGTCGGCCAGCGTCAGCAGGTGCGACGTGTACGTGCTCTGCGGCACACGAGGACCGGCACGGTGACCTGGTCAGTGTAGCAGCGGCACACCGACACCGTCTGGTCGGCCAGCGTCAGCAGGTGCGACGTGTACGTGCTCTGCGGCACACGAGGACCGGCACGGTGACCTGGTCAGTGTAGCAGCGGCACATCGACACCGTCTGGTCGGCCAGCGTCAGCAGGTGCGACGTGTACGTGCTCTGCGGCACACGAGGACCGGCACGGTGACCTGGTCAGTGTAGCAGCGGCACACCGACACCGTCTGGTCGGCCAGCGTCAGCAGGTGCGACGTGTACGTGCTCTGTGGCACACGAGGACCGGCACGGTGACCTGGTCAGTGTAGCAGCGGCACACCGACACCGTCTGGTCGGCCAGCGTCAGCAGGTGCGACGTGTACGTGCTCTGCGGCACACGAGGACCGGCACAGTGACCTGGTCAGTGTAGCAGCGGCACACCGACACCGTCTGGTCGGCCAGCGTCAGCAGGTGCGACGTGTACGTGCTCTGTGGCACACGAGGACCGGCACGGTGACCTGGTCAGTGTAGCAGCGGCACACCGACACCGTCTGGTCGGCCAGCGTCAGCAGGTGCGACGTGTACGTGCTCTGCGGCACACGAGGACCGGCACAGTGACCTGGTCAGTGTAGCAGCGGCACACCGACACCGTCTGGTCGGCCAGCGTCAGCAGGTGCGACGTGTACGTGCTCTGTGGCACACGAGGACCGGCACGGTGACCTGGTCAGTGTAGCAGCGGCACACCGACACCGTCTGGTCGGCCAGCGTCAGCAGGTGCGACGTGTACGTGCTCTGCGGCACACGAGGACCGGCACAGTGACCTGGTCAGTGTAGCAGCGGCACACCGACACCGTCTGGTCGGCCAGCGTCAGCAGGTGCGACGTGTACGTGCTCTGCGGCACACGAGGACCGGCACGGTGACCTGGTCAGTGTAGCAGCGGCACACCGACACCGTCTGGTCGGCCAGCGTCAGCAGGTGTGACGTGTACGTGCTCTGCGGCACACGAGGACCGGCACGGTGACCTGGTCAGTGTAGCAGCGGCACACCGACACCGTCTGGTCGGCCAGCGTCAGCAGGTGTGACGTGTACGTGCTCTGCGGCACACGAGGACCGGCACGGTGACCTGGTCAGTGTAGCAGCGGCACATCGACACCGTCTGGTCGGCCAGCGTCAGCAGGTGCGACGTGTACGTGCTCTGCGGCACACGAGGACCGGCACGGTGACCTGGTCAGTGTAGCAGCGGCACACCGACACCGTCTGGTCGGCCAGCGTCAGCAGGTGCGACGTGTACGTGCTCTGCGGCACACGAGGACCGGCACGGTGACCTGGTCAGTGTAGCAGCGGCACACCGACACCGTCTGGTCGGCCAGCGTCAGCAGGTGCGACGTGTACGTGCTCTGTGGCACACGAGGACCGGCACAGTGACCTGGTCAGTGTAGCAGCGGCACACCGACACCGTCTGGTCGGCCAGCGTCAGCAGGTGCGACGTGTACGTGCTCTGCGGCACACGAGGACCGGCACAGTGACCTGGTCAGTGTAGCAGCGGCACATCGACACCGTCTGGTCGGCCAGCGTCAGCAGGTGCGACGTGTACGTGCTCTGTGGCACACGAGGACCGGCACGGTGACCTGGTCAGTGTAGCAGCGGCACATCGACACCGTCTGGTCGGCCAGCGTCAGCAGGTGCGACGTGTACGTGCTCTGCGGCACACGAGGACCGGCACGGTGACCTGGTCAGTGTAGCAGCGGCACACCGACACCGTCTGGTCGGCCAGCGTCAGCAGGTGCGACGTGTACGTGCTCTGCGGCACACGAGGACCGGCACGGTGACCTGGTCAGTGCAGCAGCGGCACACCGACCGGTGGCCGGGCCTCCAGGGAAGGCAGGGCGGTGCTGTGGGGAGCTGCAGTCACACGACAGGTGTTGGATGTGACATTGAATTGCACTTCCTGGGCATGAGCTTCCTTGCAATCAATACCCACCATAGACATCTGGTATTTACTTCGTGAACTATATGTGCACGAATTAGAAACTATGCGCAGCAAACAACTTGAATATCTTTTTTTGCGGGGGCATCATCTAACATTGCCAACAGTCGCAAGACATGTACCCAACCTTCATGCTCTCAACCGTTCATATAACACATCATCAGTCTGTCATATCACAGAAGGCTCTGTTCGAACTGACTTATTGATGGATTTATTGATTAGTTTATTCATTTGTTTATTCACTAACCACCGATGACCTGGGGTTCATTGGCAGGTGAAGTCGGAAGTGGAAACATTGCAAAGTGCTGGTTGGTGATTACAGAAAAGCAGACATATATGGTTAACGCCATATGTCGATGGTAACACCAACTACAGGTCGTCTGTAGTCACACACCCCGGACGCCTCTGTCAGGTAACACCAACCACAGGTCGTCTGTAGCCACACACCCCGGACACCTCTGTCAGGTAACACCAACCACAGGTCGTCTGTAGCCACACACCCCAGGACACCTCTGTCAGGTAACACCGACCACAGTTCGTCTGTAGCCACACACCCCGGACACCTCTGTCAGGTAACACCAACCACAGGTCGTCTGTAGCTACACACCACAGGGCACCTCTGCCAGGTAACACCAGCCACAGGTCGTCTGTAGCCACACACCACAGGGAACCCCGGACACCTCTGTCAGGTAACACCGACCACAGGTCGTCTGTAGCTACACACCACAGGTTACCTCTGTCAGGTAACACCGACCACAGTTCGTCTGTAGCCACACACCACAGGGCACCCCGGACACCTCTGTCAGGTAACACCGACCACAGGTCGTCTGTAGCCACACACCCCGGACACCTCTGTCAGGTAACACCGACCACAGTTCGTCTGTAGCCACACACCCCGGACACCTCTGTCAGGTAACACCGACCACAGTTCGTCTGTAGCCACACACCCCAGGACACCTCTGTCAGGTAACACCGACCACAGGTAAAGCCACAGGTCGTCTGTAGCCACACACCCACAGGACACCCCTGTCAGGTAACACCGACCACAGGTCGTCTGTAGCCACACACCCCGGACACCTCTGTCAGGTAACACCAACAAGGTCGTCTGTAGCCACACACCCCCCTGTCAGGTAACACCAACCAAGTGTCGACCACAGGTCGTCTGTAGCCACACACCACAGGACACCTCTGTCAGGTAACACCGAGCCACAGGTCGTCTGTAGCCACACACCCCGGACACCTCTGTCAGGTAACACCGACCACAGTTCGTCTGTAGCCACACACCCCGGACACCTCTGTCAGGTAACACCGACCACAGTTCGTCTGTAGCCACACACCACAGGACACCCCTGTTAGGTAACACCGACCACAGTTCGTCTGTAGCCACACACCACAGGACACCCCTGTCAGGTAACACCGACCACAGTTCGTCTGTAGCCACACACCCCGGACACCTCTGTCAGGTAACACCGACCACAGGTCGTCTGTAGCCACACACCCCGGACACCTCTGTCAGGTAACACCGACCACAGTTCGTCTGTAGCCACACACCCCAAAGGACACCTCTGCTTCAGGTAACACCGACCACAGTCGTCTGTAGCCACACACCACAGGACACCTCTGTCAGGTAACACCGACCACAGGTCGTCTGTAGCCACACACCCCGGACACCTCTTCAGGTAACACCGACCACAGGCGTCTGTAGCCACACACCCCGGACACCTCTGTCAGGTAACACCGACCACAGTTCGTCTGTAGCCACACACCACAGGACACCCCTGTTAGGTAACACCGACCACAGGTCGTCTGTAGCCACACACCCAGGACACCCCTGTCAGGTAACACCGACCACAGTTCGTCTGTAGCCACACACCCCGGACACCTCTGTCAGGTAACACTAACCACAGGTCGGACCAATCTCAACAACGCTTGATTCTGGCGGAACACCAAAAAGGCAAACAGACCCATGGATATGGATAGTCAGGCTTACCCGATACATTACTATCTACAACCCGCTGACCATCGGCTCCGACAATCATTAATCACTACCACCCACGGACCGTTGACAACCGCGAGTCGCCCATCGTTAGATCAGCCCCTACCCCCGCCTCACCGGCGTCATCACCACCCACCCGGTCGTCGTTGCAGCCGAGTGAGAAGAGGGACGGCGTGTGGCTCAGCACAGCGGCGCGCCAGTCGCCGGCGTCGTCCAGGCCGATGTGCCAGCTGTCGCCGTACTCCTGCAGCGTGTCCAGCAGCTCGTCCTGCTCCAGCTCGCCCAGCAGCACCGAGTCCAGCGCCAGCTTCACCGACCACCTGCCGGGGGAGCGGGCCGGTGGATGGGGTCAACTGGATCGCAGTGCAGCTTCACACCACCCCGGAGCGGGCCGGTGGATGGGGTCAACTGATCGCAGCGCCAGCTTCACCGCCACCTGCCGGGGGATGGGGTCAACTGGATCGCAGCGCCAGCTTCACCGACCACCTGCCGGGGAGCGGGCCGGTGGACGTCAGATCGCAGTGCCAGCCGACCACCTGACCGGTACGGGGTCAACTGGATCGCAGGTGCCAGCTTCACCGACCACCTGCCGGGGGAGCGGGCCGGTGGATGGGGTCAACTGGATCGCAGTGCCAGTCTCAGCGACCACCTTCGGGGTGGTGGGTGTAAACTACAGTACAGTGTCAAACAGGGTAACAGGGTTAAACATGGACCATTCCTGGATTGCCCATTGTCCAAATTATTAGACTTAAAAGTACTCGATCATCTCTGATTATGTGATGAGAATCACGTTTTACCAATGCTGTATGGTGTGGTAAATTTCAACCATTTTTCGTACACATTTCTTCTGCTAAACATCGATGTGCTCAGCAAAATTAACGGAAATCCGGTAGAAGACTAAGCCGACAGGGAAACAAAATCACTAAGAGTGGGCATGGTTGTTAATCATTAAGCCCGTAGCGCTGCGGGCCTATACACCAGATCCACATATGACGGGATACTTTATCGGCTACTACATCTAAATTCTGAGAGGGTATGAAGGAGACATTGGCGCCATATTGGCGTCAGCTTCAGCGAACGTCAGGAACGGGAAACAATGGAGTCAAACAGGAGGCTATGGGCTTAGATGCCAATGAAATGTGGAGAATGGTAAAGGACAAACTGTTCCCAGGTCAGGATTGGTTCATTCCAATAGGCAAATTAGAATAAGCATCATTCATGCCCGACCAAGGAAGTAAAACATTTACTGGAGTCAAAGAAGCAGGCATTTAAGAAAGTAAAGGATTTTAACTCTGAGGCAAATATTGAATCATACAGAATATTGTTTAATATAACGAAGAATGGCTCTTAGATGCTCCTGGGTTTTAGACATTGCGTGTAAAGAAAATATACGACCTTCAATATATCAGGAGGTGCTGAGTTGACATAAAAAATAAAGTTAGGAGGTGTGTTAGGGCATCTAAAAGACTGGCTGAAATCAAATTAGCTCGAGAATGTTCAGTAGGCAATGCTAAGAGGTTCTTTAGTTTCTACAAATTTAAGCCTAAAAAGTGTAATGTAGGGCTACTAGAGGTAGATGGTAAAATAGTGGTTGATGATTGTGATATAGTGGAGTCCCTAAGCAAATAATTATCATCAGTCTTTACTGAAGGGAACTCTGGTACATTGAAAACAACTGAAAGCTATGTCATAGTAGGTGATAGGTTGGAGGATCTTACAATAACAACAGAAGCTGTAGAAAAACAGTTGCATAATATAAACCTAATAAAGTTTCTGGGCCAGATGATATTATGCGATGATCTTAGCAGAGTGTGCTAAAGCATTGGCAGTTCCCCTAGGTATCGTTTCAAGGCGTTCTATGGAGTATTCTGAAGTACCGGAAGATTGGCGAAATGCAAATGTAGTACCGATTTCAAAAAAGGGAATTATGAATTGTGTGACTACAGGTCATTCAGTTTGACCTCAATAGTTTGCAAGGTACTAGACAAACTTGTCAAACAGAATATTCAGGCTCATCTAGACAGGCACAACCTTTTAAGGGATATCCAACATGGATTTAGAACTAGAAGATCTTGTTTAACTAACCTATTGGAGTTTATGGAGTATGTAACTAAAGTACACAATCAAAGCAGGATGGATGTAGTGTACTTGGACTTTAGCAAAGCTTTTCACACAGTTCCACATGGACGTCCAATTCAGCAACTAGAACAGCATGGGATTGATGGTAAGGTTCAAGGTTGGATTGAAGCATGGTTAAGGGAAAGGAAACAAAGGGTAGTGTTAAATGGATGTACATCTGAATGGAAGGATGTTCTGAGTGGAGTGTAACAGGGCTCTGTTCTAGGGCCACCTCTCTTTACCATCTTTGTGAATAACATTGAGGTAGGGCTGAGTAATAAGGTGTTCAAATTTGCTGATGACATCAAATTTGTAAGAGTGGCTAACAGTAGTGAGCAATCTAGTAATATTCAACTGGACTTGGAGGACCTAAAAAAGTGGTCTGACCAATGGCAGATGTCTTTCAGTTTGCCGCTAGGTGTCAAGGTGGAAGCACGTCTGTGTGGAGCTCCTACTTACCAGATTAGTCGTTGCAGAACAGGGCAGTATACTAGGCTAAACTGTGGATAGGTATTTAGCAATTACTTCTGTGCATATATTTGCATAGTTTTTATCTACTAAGTATTTTTTCAAGCAAGTTAGACTAGCGACCTAGCGAGCTGCCCAGCGCCATTTTGTCTTTAGGTTATTGTCTGTCTTTGTCTAGTGTGTTAGTGTTTTCAGCTCTTATTTAATTTATTTAATTTTTGGCAGTTGTTTAGCGAGTGATTTCATCTTTCTTTAAAACCACAACGTTTGTCAATTTTCTGCACAGCGACCTTGTGTCAAGTGTTGACCAGTGCCACGTGTTGATTACGTATTGTGTTGTGTCAATTGTCTATTGAGTTAAGAATAGGCGGCTAGTGCTGTGTCTTTTGTGTGAGCTGCAAGTGCTTTTGACTTAAGTGTATTTTTTAAAAGCAGCAGTGGATTAGCTTGTAAGTGCTGCATAGTTAGGAACTTGCATACACCTAAGCTTTGTCAGTTATTTTTATCTGCTCTGTTATTTTGTATATCATTTTATAGCAAGTTACTTTTCAATCTAAATCTAGGAATATGGTTTCTACCAGGATGCAGGCACTAGAGGAGGAGGTTAGGGCCCTTAAGGCAGAGCTTTCAAGTTCAAGGCTGCCCTTGTTGCACAGGGTAGGCAAGAAAAGGCAACATGTAGGGGTCAGTCTGTAGCAGGGGCATCCTATGCCCAGGTGGTCGCAGGCCACCAGGTAACTGAGGCTTCCCCTGCTGTGGAGGTGGCAGGGATATATGTAGAGGAAAGTCTTCCTAGTGAACAGAAGATTTCTAGTTGTAGCTCACAGGAGGGGCAGTGGTATAAAGTCAGGGGATGGAGGATTTGGAGGCGCGAGCCTAAGCAAGGGGTCAGTGAGTGGCAGGTGGCAGGTGGTAGGAGTGGGAGGCAACCTAGTCGAGCAGCTCAGCAGGCAGGCATAGTGACATAAAATAGGTTCCAGGCATTGGAGGACTGCCCCCAGGATAGTAGCAAGGAGACAGTGCTGATCGTAGGCGACCCTCGTGTGCGGCATTTAGATAGGGTGCTCTGTAAAGGTCGGAGAGGCAGGAGGTGCATCACCAGGCCTGGTGCCAATGGTGGCACAGGCCACCAGTGAGCACCAGTTCAGTGCGGTTGTAGTGCGGGTAGGAGTAAATAACATAGGTCCTGCTAGGAGTGAGGAGCTGCTGCAGGACTACAGGGCCCTTCTGGCCACCCTGAAGCAAAGCAATAGCAGAGTCTTCGTGACTGCTATTCTGCCTAGGGCTGGAGTCTCCCCTGAGTGGAGCTCTAGGGCACTGGCAGCCAATGCCAGGGTAGGTAGGCTCTGCAATGAGTTAGGTTTGACCTTTGTTGACAAGTGGTGCAGGTTTTATGACTCATGGGACCTCTATTAGAGGGATGGCCTGCACTTCTCCAAGAAGGGGGTGCAAGTGTTAAGCAAAGTATATGAGCATATCCTTCAGGGAAACTAGACAGTGGGATGGGGAGGGAAGAAGTGGCATTGCCATCTCAGGGATATACCAATAGTGACAGCCTAGGCAATAGAACCTCACAGTCAGCAAATAGGGATAGCAGTAGTTCAAGGGGGCAGAGTGGTAGCTCATCCAGAGATGAAAGAACTACTCAACATGAAAAAGCCAAAGATGGTTATGGAACATTTGCTAAGTGTATGATGCTTAATGCTCAGAGTATTCGATCCGCTCGTCTCACAATCGAAAGGTTGTGGGTTCGAGTCTCACCTGTCGCTACTCTTCGCCCGCGACCAATCGGCGTGAGAGATTGGCGACGCTACATGACTCAACGGTCGACGTGTCGTAAAACCAATAACCAACCAACAGTATTCGATCCAAATTTGATGAGTTCAAGTGTTATGTTGCTGAGGAGGAACCAGATTGTGTTTGCATTACTGAGGCATGGGTCAGTGAGGGGTATTTTTGGGATAACTTGCAGGACTATGAGATCCAGGGATACAATATGTTGTCATGCAATAGGGGTCCAGCAGTGAAAGAGGGTGGTGTAATGCTCTATGTGAATAGCTTATTCAGTTCTCGAAAAGTGGCAGATGGGGTAAAAAATGTGTCTGTGGAGTCCATTTGGCTTGATGTTGCTGTGGGAAAAGGTAACAACAATAAACTGATGATAGGAGCTTTGTATCGATCAGGAACCTTGCCACATTCTCAGCAACTGGAGCTCGATAAGGTGATTTGCGAGGAAATCAGTAGACATTTTCGGAGGAAATGCTTATACTTGGTGACTTTAATCTAAAAGGATATGAAAATGTTGGTGTTGGCTCCCCATCATGTAAACTGTTTAGGAAATCCCTTGAAGAGGACCTGTTCTTACACCAGTTTGTAACGGAGCCAACTAGGCAGGGCTCATTCTTGGACCGTATCTTCTCAGCTTTAAGTGATTTAGTTGAAGACTTGACTGTAGGAGGAACTCTGGGAAGAAGTGACCATAACATAGTGAGATTCAAGGCACAAGTAGAGGGCACAATCAAGGATAATTTGGCAAAGGTTCCAAATTTTAACAGGGCAGACTTCGACTGTATGAGAGCGGCTTTAAGTGCCATAGAATGGGAACAAGAATTCTCCAATTTAAATGCCTGTGAAATGTGTGAAAAGTTCATATCTTACTTGAGTGAAATTCAGATTAGACATGTCCCCCAAAAGCGAAGGCGCAAAAGAAGGGTAGAAAAACCAGCATGGCTTACGCCAGATTTGATAAAAGCAATTAAGGCTAAGAAAGATGCATTTAGAGTATTTAAGGAAGATGATTATAAAAAGTAACCAAATGCTCATATTATTAAGTAAAATAGGATAAAAAAAATCGGTATAATATATTTCGGGCGTGACCCGGGCGTGACTAATCTGCTAACCGTACACCACAGTTCAGTGACAAGTGATCAGATAAACGATATTGATTTCATTGATAGTGATGTTGTTTTCAATTATATCAGGAAAATAAAGCCAAACAAGGCAGCAGGACCTGATGGAATTTATGCTAGGGTATTGTGGGAAGCTGAAAAGGAACTGGAAATTCCACTTAGTATAATATTTTGTAGATCAGTTTCACAAAAAAAAATTCCAACAGATTGGAAAAGGGCAAATGTAGTTCGTATTTTAAAGAAAGGAGAAAGAGGGAAAGTTGAAAACTATAGGCCAGTAAGCCTCACATCCCTAGTCTGCAAGGTACTCGAATCAATTATCAAGGATAGAATAGTTAGTTTTCTGGAAGGAAACAGATTTATTCAAGATACTCAACATGGGTTTAGAAAAGGGCGACCGTGTCTCACAAATCTCTTGGACTTTTTGAATTTTGCTACAGAACAATTTGATCAGGGAAATCAGGTTGATGTAGCATATCTTGACTTTAGTAAGGCCTTTGACAAGGTACCCCATAAACGGTTAATGATGCAGCTTCAGGGCCATGGTATTGCAGGTAGCATCCTAAAATTGATAGAGTCATGGCTTTCAGATAGCAGCAGAGAGTGATGCTAAATGGTACAAAGTCATCATGGCAAAATGTTCTTAGTGGAGTCCCCAGGGGTCAGTACTGGGGCCACTATTGTTCATTATATTTGTAAATAACATTGAAAGTGGCCTAAGCAGTAAGGTTTTGAAATTTGAAAGCAGTAAGGTCTTTAGGGCAATGACAGCCAACAGGACACAATGAGTAGGTCTTGCTACAGAAAGACTTGTGACGAGTTTGTGGAGTGGTCCGAAAAATGGCAAATGAACTTTAATTTTTATAAGTGCAAAATAATGCACATGTAGGTAGGCAGCATATGAAGGCTCCATACTTGATGGGTGGCCAAGTACTATGGTTGGTTATTGGTTTTACGACACGTCGACCGTTGAGTCATGTAGCGTCGCCAATCTCTCACGCCGATTGGTCGCGGGCGAAGAGTAGCGACAGGTGAGACTCGAACCCACAACCTTTCGATTGTTAGACGAGCATCTTACCCCTAGACCACTTGTCCCCTGGCCAAGTACTATCTGTGAGTCAGCAAGAGAAGGACTTAGGTGTTATTTTGAACACAAAATTGGGGGCATCAGAACAGACCAAAGAAGCCAGGAAGAAGACACTAAGAATGCTTGGGGCAATAAATAGGAATGTATCATACAAAAGTGAGGAAGTCATCAGGAAGCTTTACTGTGCATATGTCAGGCTACATTTGGAGTACTATGTCCAAGCTTGGTCCCCTAGTTATGAAAAAGATTGTTGGCTTTTAGAGAAAGTATAAAAGAGGGCAACACAAATGGTTAATGGTATAAGCAACCTGGCATATGAGGAAAGATTGAAGAAATTGAATATGTTTTCACTTAGATATAGAAGGTTGAGAGGAAATCTCATCGAGGTCTTTAAATTTGTTCATGGTCAGGAACAAGGATATCACTGGGAAATGTTTGAAATTAACAGAAATGATGCAATTAGAGGTCATCAATTCAAAATTAAAGTTAATCACAGCAGGACAAGGTTAAGACAGTCTTTCTTCACCAACAGGGTAGTAGAACATTGGAACCAGCTACCAGCAACCATTGTCAGTAGCAGCACACTGAACATCTTTAAAAACAGCATAGACACTCATTATAAGAAAAGAGGGCTTGCTTTTCGGTATTCCAGGGAGGGCTGATCGACTGATTTGGTGGGCAACTGGTTCAGTATCCAGAGTGCAACCAAGAAGGGCCCTTGTGGCTCATAGTTGCACTGATTGTTTATGTCTTTATGTCTTTCAACTATGAAAAATGTAAGGTTATGCACCTTGGGCCTGGAGGTGACTTTCAGATATACAATGGGAGGTAGGTTTTGGTTATTGGTTTTACGACACGTCGACCGTTGAGTCATATAGCGTCGCCAATCTCTCACGCCGATTGGTCGCGGGCGAAGAGTAGCGACAGGTGAGATTCGAACCCACAATCTTTCGATTGTGAGACGAGACCACTCGTCCCCCAATGGGAGGTAGGAAATTGGATACTATTGAAGAGGAAAGAGATTTAGGTGTGTTAGCTTCAAATAATCTTAAAGTAGAAAAGCAATGTGTCTCAGCTTGGAACAGGGCAATCAGAATGCTAGGAATCATGAATATTAGTGTGAGGTATAAGAGCAAAGAAGTGATGAAAATTAAAATGATGAATATTCTGTACAGACATGAAGCCCATACTTTGAAAATGATATAGATATGCTAGAAACAGTGCAGTGCAAAGCCACTAGACTCATCAGTGGACAAGGTAACTTGGAATATGGGAAAAGATTTGTGGCATTAGATATGCACTCACTCAAGTATAGGAGATTAAGGTGTGATACGATGGAAATGTATAACATTATTAAAGGGCTAGATCAGGACAATCTGAATAATGCCCTTCTATTTAGACTATCACATAGGGGTCATCAATTCAGGTTAGACAAATCAAGGTGTTGGACAGTTAAGTGACAACAGGTCTTCAGTCAAAGGATTGTTGATCAGTGAAATAGTTTGCCTGCTAATGTTGGGAGTCTCTCACTGAATGTATTAAAAAATATGGTGGACAACTTATTTAGGTTGCAAAATCTTGTTTTTGAGTTCTAAGTAGTGGTGGATGGGGTGATATTTATGCTAAGTAGGTGTGCACTGTACAGGCCCATTTAAGCAGGTATGGATGGGGTCTGACAATTATTGGTAGACCACTCAAGTCACATTTGCTACATGGGATCAAGTGAATAGGGCTGGATAGGTAGGGTAGAAAGACATTGATTAGTGTGGGATTTGTTGGTCCTTGTTATTGTTGGAACTTGGACCCTTATGTTTTAGATCATACTGATAAATTCAGTAGCAGACTAGCTGTATAAGGTTTATTATACTATTAGTATTATATTATATGTACTGCTAGGTACTATATATTACATATAGTATCAAGCAGTGGATTCGGCACCGACCTTAGGATGTGTGGTATTTATCAGATTGCTATAGCAGCACAGTGAGGCATGTTTGGGGAGTTTATAATTGTCGAGGGGTGTGTTATGCAATATCAGGTGAATGATGCTAGATAGGCAGGGATATATAGTTCACTTGGAACTTGAGATAATGGATTGACTGTGGTGTGAACATGTACTTTTCTAGTATGTTTTCATGGGCGCTGTATGACGAACGCAGTCGAAGCGCCCCTAAACCCAAGTAACCAGCCAACCAACCTAGTATCTTTTCTAGATAGGCTTAACCCAGATGGGCCCCTGTGGCTCTTATTAAGCCTGAACACTTTATGAACTGTATGAAGGAGTACAGTGCCAGTGTCAAATAACACAACAGAGGAGAGGAGAGGCAAACAGTACAGTGTCAGTGTCAGATAACACCACGGAGGGGAGGGGGGAGTCAAACTAGAGTACAGTACCAGCTTCAGCCAACACCTGGGAGGAGAGGGGGGTCAGTCGGAATGAAGTAGGGCGCTCTTTCGTCACCCGCCGGGACAGGATAAACGGTTAGAATTCAGGTTGAACACCATTGTGGAACTCGAACTAGGTGTGCTTCACTGACAATAGCCAGACAGGGAATAGCGAAATATCCACATCCCACAATGGAATAATGTGCTTCTTTTCACGGATGCGCACACAATGCACAGACACAATACACGACACTACCCATCGCACTTTCGTCACTACCAACCGTGACACCAGAATATTGAGCTCATCAATCACTGTCATTACAAATTACATGAATGCAATTAAGCACCAGCCACAATAACTACATCATGCACACCATCTACTCTGTGGTGAATCACACAACGGTCTGGTGTCTGTCTCAGTGTCACACAACAGTCTGGTGTCTGTCTCAGTATTACACGACGGTCTGGTGTCTGTCTCAGTATTACACGACGGTCTGGTGTCTGTCTCAATATCACACAACGGTCTGGTGTCTGTCTCAGTGTCACACAACAGTCTGGTGTCTGTCTCAGTATTACACGACGGTCTGGTGTATGTCTCAGTATTACACGACGGTCTGGTGTCTGTCTCAGTATTACACAACAGTCTGGTGTCTGTCTCAATATCACACAACGGTCTGGTGTCTGTCTCAGTGTCACACAACAGTCTGGTGTCTGTCTCAGTATTACACGACGGTCTGGTGTCTGTCTCAGTATTACACGACGGTCTGGTGTCTGTCTCAATATCACACAACAGTCTGGTGGCTGTATGATTGATTTGATTATTTGGGTGAAGGACGCGCCGACTACATAGCCATTTGGCACCCATGGTCTGGTGGCTGTCTCAGTGCAACCACCACTGATGTGCCCAAACACGCAGCCAGCAGTGGACTGACCTGTAGTAGACTGACCAGCAGTGGACTGACCTGTAGTAGACTGGCCAGCAGTGGACTGACCTGCAGTAGATTGACCAGCAGTGGACTGACCAGCAGTGGACTGACCTGTAGCAGACTGGCCAGCAGTGGACTGACCTGCAGTAGACTGGCCAGCAGTGGACTGACCTGCAGTAGATTGGCCAGCAGTGGACTGACCTGCAGTAGACTGGCCAGCAGTGGACTGACCTGCAGTAGACTGACCAGCAGTGGACTGACCTGTAGCAGACTGACCAGCAGTGGACTGACCTGCAGTAGACTGACCAGCAGTGGACTGACCTGTAGTAGACTGACCAGCAGTGGACTGACCTGTAGTAGACTGGCCAGCAGTGGACTGACCTGCAGTAGATTGACCAGCAGTGGACTGACCTGCAGTAGACTGACCAGCAGTGGACTGACCTGTAAGTAGACTGGCCAGCAGTGGACTGACCTGTAGTAGACTGACCAGCAGTGGACTGACCTGTAGCAGACTGACCAGCAGTGGACTGACCTGTAGTAGACTGACCAGCAGTGGACTGACCTGTAGTAGACTGACCAGCAGTGGACTGACCTGCAGTAGATTGGCCAGCAGTGGACTGACCTGCAGTAGACTGACCAGCAGTGGACTGACCTGTAGCAGACTGACCAGTAGTGGACTGACCTGTAGCAGACTGACCTGCAGTAGATTGACCAGCAGTGGACTGACCTGCAGTAGACTGACCAGCAGTGGACTGACCTGTAGTAGACTGACCAGCAGTGGACTGACCTGTAGTAGACTGACCAGCAGTGGACTGACCTGTAGTAGACTGACCAGCAGTGGACTGACCTGTAGTAGACTGGCCAGCAGTGGACTGACCTGCAGTAGATTGACCAGCAGTGGACTGACCAGCAGTGGACTGACCTGTAGCAGACTGGCCAGCAGTGGACTGACCTGCAGTAGATTGACCAGCAGTGGACTGACCTGTAGGCTCGCTGAGCGAGGTCGGCCACCACAGGAGACGCGTTCAGCCAGTTGGCGACGGTACCGTCCGTAGTCGGGCCCGCTCTGTACAGCGCGTGCACGCGACCCGCCGTCGAGCCGACCTTGATCTGCCGGCACGGTCGTAGTGACTGTGGTGAGCGAGGCGGTCACGGCGGCCACAGGTCACATAGTTCAAGGCCACTTTCGATCAAGTGTCGGATGTAGGTACACGGTCTAAATTTTGGCTACCAAAGATCTCAACAGGATTATCAATCATGCACATAAACTTGTGTGCGGTAGGATAGTGTCAGTGCATTTCCGTGTAGTGTTTAAAGCTCTGCAGACTTGCAGCGATTGGAAATGTGATCTTCACCTGATAAACCGTACACCTTTTGGATGTACTGAACATTGGTCAGGGAAAGATGGAAATAAACAGCAAACCATAGGACTATCTATGTAAAATATCTGCCCAGCAATGTACAATTTTCAGCCAAAATTCCAAACGTTTGACACACAACCCGGCGGCCATGCCAGGGACGGACGTCCGGGTGGGCAGGGCGATCACACCAGGTCACACCAGGCCAGAGATCATCAAGGACACCGGAGTCAAGAAGGCTAGCAAGGCCACGGGGTCACACCACACACGGAGGTCACCGGACAGGTACACAGATAGCAGACGCCACCGCAGCGACTGACGGTAATATCGACGTGTCACGTGTCACGACGTGTCACGAACCACTGAGCTGAGCTCCACCCGGGTGTACCCGCAACTGTAGAACATACCCAATCGTGGACACTGCTGGGGGTACGTTGGCAGACATCTGGCGACTGCAGTGCACATGCAATTGTGGATGCACCACGAAAAATAGTTCGAGGAGAGGTGAATTGTGGAAAAAAATGAGAGAACATGGTATTACTAGTAAATTAGCAGGGGACTACGAGCGCATTTGCACAAATACTGGACGTTGTCTAGCTAATGTACACTGTTGAAGTCAATGCACTAAGAAAGGCAGCATTGAGTACCGAAACATGCTGAAACCAGCCATCTCGCACTTTCGATTAAAGAAACAAAGAATCGAAAATGTACCTGCCAACAGGAGATTCAGTCCATTCCTCCCTGGTCCCAGTGAGAATATGCAAAGTGTACAGTTCAGTTGCTCTTAAGTGAGTGCACTGGAACAAAAAAGACCAGACACCCCAAATAAGACCTCTACAGCTTAGAAGCTACACACATGGTCGAGCCGTCACCTCTCTGGCAGCGCCGTGGTAGGCGACGTCGACCAGCTGACACAGCCTGCCGTACTCCTCCTCGAGCGCGGCCACGCCCATCTCGCCGCCCAGCTGGTCCGCCAGGTCACCGTCGGGAGGCAGCAGGCGCGCCAGCGCCGCCCGCCAGAAGTTGCGCGGGAACGGCGTGGCCAGCGCCGGCCGCACCGGCGGCGCCGACCGGCTCCACGCGGCCGGCGGCAGGAGGCGGGCGGCGACCGCCGACGCCGGCCGCGCCACGGTCGGGATCAGCGGCTCCCAGGCGGCGCGGGACACGCGCCGGCTCGACGTCAGCCGCGGCGGCGTACCGTCGGGCGCCGGACCGACGAGCGCCGGACCGACGAGCGCCGGACCGACGCGCGACGCGCTGAACAGCCGCGAGCCGCGCCGACCGGGCGAGGCGCCGCTGGGCGGCGAGCAGGTCGCCGACAGGATGGGCGGCAGGGGGCCGAGGCGCGGCGGCAGCTGAGCGCCCGCCGCCGGCGGCGACGTCGGAGCCCGCGCTCTGATGGTGGCGCTGGTGGCGACGACCGGCGCACCACTATTGGCGCCGGCCGGCACTACCGAACCAGAGCCGCCGGCCGGCACTGCAGAACCCGAACCACCGGCCGAGCCGGCCGAGCGGGCCGAGCGAGCCGAGCGCACCGAGCGAGCCGAGCGCACCGAGCGCTCCGAGCCGGTCGAGTCGTCGTCGAGCACCTCGCGCAGCCAGGGTGCGCCGGCGAGCGGCATCGCGGCCGGCCGCTTCTGCTCGAACAGCAGCGAGCCGGCCGAGCCGGCGTCCGACCACTCGGCTACGTCGGTGATGAGCGGCGGCGGCGGCGGCAGTGGTGTGCTGAGCGCCGTGCGGTACCGCTCCAGACTGTCGGCGCGCGCCGGCGAGCGGCCGCCGGCACTGCCCACACGCACGGCCGGCGCCTCGGCCGGCGCGCTGTCTGTCGCCAGGCAGTGGGCGGCCAGCACCCACGCCACCACCTTGGGGAACAGCTCCTCCAGCGCCAGCAGTGTGGCGCCGTTGTCAATCACGCCCGTCAGCTGACTGCGTGCGTCCGAGTAGCCGGGGATCTGCGGCGGGAGGGGAGCAGTCTGTCATCACTACACCACTGGGTCCCAGCAGCCGGAGATCTGCAGCGGGAGGGGAGCAGTCTGTCATCACTACACCACTGGGTCCCAGCAGCCGGGGATCTGCAGCGGGAGTGGAGCAGTCTGTCATCACTACACCACTGAGTTAGAGTAGTCTGGGATGCGAAGCGGACATCCGGGTCAGTCATCAGCATTGGTGGCTTGCAGAAACCATGTCATAAGGCAATACGCATCGCAGAGGCGAGGAAAAAAATCACAATGGAGAGGGAATTAATACAATCAGTGCAGGACGCAATGGCAAAATTGAACGTGACATATCTTCTATAAATTCTTGATTGCACAGCTCAATGGCAAACATAGCATGCATTTTCACACAACTAAATCAGTATCGCAACCAAAAGGGTGGGGCACTCAGCTCCTAAACGTGTCAATGACATGTCGGTGCAGGAACCTGGAATGGCTAAACGGTAGGAGCAATTGCAATAAATACACCTCGCGTGAATTCTGGCCATTATCCGGCACTTCCCCAATCCACACGGCCGACCCTCTAGGAAAAAATGCACAATCATCTCACATGGCTCGCAACCGTCCCACGGTGATCATCCCAGCCCCTTTCCCCGCGGAAATACATCCTGGGTGCCCGCCCGATTGATTGCAACGCTCTTCATAAATCATCAGCAAAATCAATCAAATAACAACACTCATAAGTTATCAACTGCACGACAACACAAACACACGATTTGATGAAAAAAAAAACATAATTTGGGTGACCACACATCAGGTTGAGTTTATGTCAAGGTCAAAACCAAATGTTTGTTTCCATGCTCAACCTTTCCATCTTGGGTCCAACTCGACCAGTCGATAACACTCCACCCGTTCAGATTTTGCTTGAACTTTATCTATGGGGTTATCTTAGTCCCTGATACGATTCTGGAAGTTGTATGTCTCTCTGATCAGCAGTTTGTCCTATTCGGTGGTGTAACTATATGTCATACCACGAACTGGTCCTTTTAGCTCATGTATCCCTGAAACGGGGGAAGATTTCCTACATCCGAAAACTGTCTCGGCGTACCAAGACGAAATAATTTCAGATATGTGCATCAATATATTGTCTAAGCGCTTCGAACACATATTTGAAACACAAATTTTGTATCAATTTTATAACTGTGAAAAACATTCCCTCTCGATTTTTAAATTATACGCGTGATTTCACCCTAGCATCACTGATAAATGGAGTGGGACGTCGATTCGAATAGTGAATACAAAACCCGTGCATACTGGCGGGTACACGCGGCGAGGTGGCCGTAGGGCGGCCGTAGGGCGGCGCTCCGGTCACGACGGAGAGGCCGTCTGTCGTTCTCCCATGGACTTCAGCATACATACTAAGGATATACACACCGTTCAGGCCGAGGTGACATACCGTGTTAGATCCCTAAAATTCAACGTCAAAAGGTGCACTATTTCACCGACGGATGCGCCATTAAATACAAAAACAAATACATCAGAAGCATCTGCCCTCATACGGAAAACATCAACTTGCATTGCGAGTGGCAGGTCTTCGCGACCTACAAATCGCATTGTCTTCAAGACTATTTTGCTAAGAGGGCGAGGATCCGCATCACAGATACATAATCATAAGACTGGGATGATATTGTTTTATTGATGCACTGGTAAATCATGAGATGATCCAGTCACGTAATTTCCTGTAATCTGTATACCGCTTTGAATATCTACTGCATTTCGTTATATAATACAAGATAGAACTGCTGCAGGTGTGCTTTGATAATTGGTGAACATCTGTTTACAGAGTTGCTGTGATGAACTCTCCCACCAGCCAGGAAAGGAACCTTCTCAAAACGAGTTGGGGAGGCAGGTGGCAGAATGCATTGTCTTCCCAATATTTCCAGTCAACGCTATAACACGCTAAATTTAAGCAACATTAAGGCAGGAGTAGTAAACTGCTCCTCCAAAAGCATGGAATGTTCCATACTTACCACCAGCGCACAGGTTAGGAGGGACCGGCTGTTCCATGTACTTCTCCCTTTCCACAATTGAAAGCGGGAATTGAAATACAAAAAATGAATAAGCAATATAGCTTGCTTTATATATGAAATATCTCAATAATTGAGACCATTTGCTATCTCCCGTTCTGAAATACAGTTGCGGTTTGGGTTTTTAATTAGTTAGTGCACCATTCCCCCAGAAATCAAGTTCGTTATCAAACAAAAAGATATCGCGACCGAACAGCCGCCACATTCATCAAACACATCTAGTCACCTGCGAGAAAAATGTAATGTACAAGAAACTCCCACTCGTTCAAGCTGAGAAACCTCACAAGTGTAGTGATTTATACCTCAGGTAGCACATCGTG
Source organism: Ashinkailepas kermadecensis (assembly GCA_034440615.1). Classification (NCBI taxonomy): domain Eukaryota; kingdom Metazoa; phylum Arthropoda; class Thecostraca; family Neolepadidae; genus Ashinkailepas; species Ashinkailepas kermadecensis. The sequence continues at coordinate 26,283 of JAOTOM010003949.1, read as the reverse complement.
CAAGATGGTGAACAATTTCCCAATTGGAAAATATACGTGAGAGAAAACGTGTAAGAGACTGCATGTGTGATTTGCTGAAACAAACGTGCATCAAGTGCGTTTAATTGTCCAATGTTTGATTGTGCAAAGCTCAATTTCAGACCGTTCCAGATCTGCGCACCCTTCGCGAATGGCAAGCAATTAAGGCTAAGGCGGCTGGCAGCCACCGCGCCGCACGAGCCCGCCTGGGGGCGGGGATGGCCGAGTGGTTAAGGTGTTGAGCTCTGGGTGCCAAAGGCCCCGGGTTCAACACTCGCACCACTCGGGACATTTCCCAATCCCGCGGCCCACCGGCAAAACAGTGTGGGCGGCGCCACCAGCCATGATCGTGCATAAAGTGCGTCGAGAACCACCCAATAAGCAAACAAACAACAACAAACGAGCCCGCCTGTGTTTATGGATTTGTTTGCACACTGTTCGAGTTGAGGTCTCACTCTATTTATCAATGGAATCAGGGTAAAACCGAGCGTAGCATTAAAAAACGTTATGTCTAAAAAATATAGAGGGAATTTTTCACACTTCGAAATTTTCAACCAGAATTTGGTTATGAATAGTTTGTGACAATCGTGAAAAAGATACTGATACATTCATCAAAACGTATTTCATTTTGCACCCCGTAACCGTTTTCGGACCTAAGAAATAATTCCTCATTCTAGAGATATAGCAGTTTAAAGACACATTTGTGGAGCGAGGTCATAGTCATACGTCACCAGTCACCATTTGTGGAGCGAGGTCATAGTCATACGTCACCATGCAGGACAAACCGATGCTCAGTGAGACCGAAGTCTCAGAATCACAACCGGGCCTAAGACAACCCCCTTGACAAAACGTAAACAAAATATAATAGGGTGGTGTTGAACTGCACCCTCCACCAACTGAGTTGACATGGAATGACCCTATGGTCTGCCGGCGGCAATCTGCGGGTTTATATTTAGATGGGGTACGTTTAGTCCTCTGCACCCCATGAAGGCATCTCCCAGATAATATATATTGTCCCTCAGCAAAGACACCTCGTCTCTCAGTAAAGATATCTCATCCCCCCCACTCGATACCCCGCCTTTGGATCGATACGACTGTCTCCCGAGACTGACCTTGACCTGTGTGAGCGGCGTGAGCGTATGCAGCCAGTAGGGAGAGCAACAGCCGGCCGCCTCGGCCACCTGGTCGTCGTCGAACGCCGAGTCGAAGACGGCGTCCACACGTGTGGCCTCGGCCGCGTGACACGAGGTCTCCTGCAGCTCCAGACCCTGCCGAATGACGGTGTCATGGTGACAGGTCTCCTGCAGCTCCAGGCCCTGCCGAATGATGGTGTCATGGTGACAGGTCTCCTGCAGCTCCAGACCCTGCCGAATGACGGTGTCATGGTGACAGGTCTCCTGCAGCTCCAGGCCCTGCCGAATGACGGTGTCATGGTGACAGGTCTCCTGCAGCTCCAGGCTGTCAAATGATGGTGTCATGGTGACAGGTCTCCTGCAGCTCCAGGCCCTGCCGAATGATGGTGTCATGGTGACAGGTCTCCTGCAGCTCCAGACCCTGCCGAATGACGGTGTCATGGTGACAGGTCTCCTGCAGCTCCAGGCCCTGCCGAATGATGGTGTCATGGTGACAGGTCTCCTGCAGCTCCAGACCCTGCCGAATGACGGTGTCATGGTGACAGGTCTCCTGCAGCTCCAGGCCCTGCCGAATGACGGTGTCATGGTGACAGGTCTCCTGCAGCTCCAGGCTGTCAAATGATGGTGTCATGGTGACAGGTCTCCTGCAGCTCCAGGCCCTGCCGAATGATGGTGTCATGGTGACAGGTCTCCTGCAGCTCCAGGCCCTGCCTAATGATGGTGTCATGGTGACAGGTCTCCTGCAGCTCCAGGCCCTGCCGAATGACGGTGTCATGGTGACAGGTCTCCTGCAGCTCCAGGCCCTGCCGAATGACGGTGTCATGGTGACAGGTCTCCTGCAGCTCCAGACCCTGCCGAATGACGGTGTCATGGTGACAGGTCTCCTGCAGCTCCAGGCCCTGCCTAATGATGGTGTCATGGTGACAGGTCTCCTGCAGCTCCAGGCCCTGCCTAATGATGGTGTCATGGTGACAGGTCTCCTGCAGCTCCAGGCCCTGCCGAATGACGGTGTCATGGTGACAGGTCTCCTGCAGCTCCAGGCCCTGCCGAATGACGGTGTCATGGTGACAGGTCTCCTGCAGCTCCAGACCCTGCCGAATGACGGTGTCATGGTGACAGGTCTCCTGCAGCTCCAGGCCCTGCCTAATGATGGTGTCATGGTGACAGGTCTCCTGCAGCTCCAGACCCTGCCGAATGACGGTGTCATGGTGACAGGTCTCCTGCAGCTCCAGACCCTGCCGAATGACGGTGTCATGGTGACAGGTCTCCTGCAGCTCCAGGCCCTGCCTAATGATGGTGTCATGGTGACAGTTCTCCTGCAGCTCCAGGCCCTGCCTAATGATGTTGTTATGGTGACAGGTCTCCTGCAGCTCCAGGCCCTGCCTAATGATGGTGTCATGGTGACAGGTCTCCTGCAGCTCCAGGCCCTGCCTAATGATGGTGTCATGGTGACAGGTCTCCTGCAGCTCCAGGCCCTGCCGAATGACCGTGTCATGGTGACAGGTCTCCTGCAGCTCCAGGCCCTGCCTAATGATGGTGTCATGGTGACAGTTCTCCTGCAGCTCCAGGCCCTGCCTAATGATGTTGTTATGGTGACAGGTCTCCTGCAGCTCCAGGCCCTGCCTAATGATGGTGTCATGGTGACAGTTCTCCTGCAGCTCCAGGCCCTGCCTAATGATGGTGTCATGGTGACAGGTCTCCTGCAGCTCCAGGCCCTGCCGAATGACGGTGTCATGGTGACAGGTCTCCTGCAGCTCCAGGCCCTGCCGAATGACGGTGTCATGGTGACAGGTCTCCTGCAGCTCCAGACCCTGCCGAATGACGGTGTCATGGTGACAGGTCTCCTGCAGCTTCAGGCCCTGCCTAATGACGGTGTCATGGTGACAGGTCTCCTGCAGCTCCAGGCCCTGCCTAATGATGGTGTCATGGTGACAGGTCTCCTGCAGCTCCAGGCCCTGCCGAATGACGGTGTCATGGTGACAGGTCTCCTGCAGCTCCAGACCCTGCCGAATGACGGTGTCATGGTGACAGGTCTCCTGCAGCTCCAGGCCCTGCCTAATGATGGTGTCATGGTGACAGGTCTCCTGCAGCTCCAGGCCCTGCCGAATGACGGTGTCATGGTGACAGGTCTCCTGCAGCTCCAGGCCCTGCCGAATGACGGTGTCATGGTGACAGGTCTCCTGCAGCTCCAGGCCCTGCCGAATGACGGTGTCATGGTGACAGGTCTCCTGCAGCTCCAGGCCCTGCCTAATGATGGTGTCATGGTGACAGGTCTCCTGCAGCTCCAGGCTGTCAAATGATGGTGTCATGGCGACAGGACGTCACGGAATGCTAATCTTCGCTCCGTACTGGGAGCACAGCACAACGTAAACTGCAGGCGGCACGATATAGGCATTGACGCAACCCAGATATTTCCGGGTAGTCGACACGCTGAAGTCTGTTGTGCTTGTTGTGGATTGCCAACTCCTGCCACCTAGCGGAGATTCTGGAGTAGCTGTTCACTGTGTTGGTGGCAGATGGCTCCATCATCGATTTGCTAGCATAACGTGCAGATGAGTGGTGTGGTGAGAGGGAAGTGAATATCACATAGTCACTCGCAATTTCGTGCTTAAATAATAGGACAATTATTTCACCGTCAGCAGCGACTATTGTGCCTACTTCGTATTGCCATTTGTGTGCTCTGACACATCTATTGCAGATTGATCGCTGTATGACATCGATAGACGCGGGAGCTGTGGTCTTCTCTGTGCCACGTTAGACGGGCGCGATTGTGGTCTCGTCGCTTTGCGATCGTGGCTTTCGTACAGTTGGTCGATTGGTCTTGCTGTGTGGCGGTCGCGTGCATTTGAGCACCGATAGTGTGCCACGCCGTCCATTGGTTTCTCGACGGCTAAATGAATACAGCTTGAGCAGTGCACAGCCAAGTGGATTTAGTTTAGGGATATTTGAGTCGTAACAGTGTTGCCAACCTTTATACTGAAGTAGATGTATCCGTTGCCCATCTCGGCCACATACACCCACATCAGTCGGTCCTCGAACCTCAACAGGAGATAGTCACCAGGCTGGACAAAACCTGCCAACACAACGAACGTGCTCACAATCCTCCGCCAAACTTGCTGAATACAGACCATGACGTGCTGATCAGGCGAGCGGTTCAACACGCTCCAGTACCCACACTGCAGACTCATGGTACGTTGACATTTGGATGGCAAGTGGAACATAAGAGTGCACACTGAACAAACGCGACAGAGGCAACATGCCATATGAGCAAGCCATCTTAACTAAATGGGCAGGAGACTTTGTTGATTTTGTTCACTAGGACGATTTGTTCAAGTAATACACCTCAGAATATGAAAGAATACCCATGTATGTGCACTAGCAGACTACCACCATCCTTTTTGGAGAGGGGTTCCATGACATAATTATATTACAAGCCAGACTGGCACTCTGATCGCGCGATACTTGCAATGTCTTCACTTAATAAAGCCACCATCTCGCATCACCAGGGTAGCACACCGACCGACCGACAGGCGGTGCTACTGCCCCACCAGTAACCAGGTCCCAGGTCACCGTCAGACAATCCTCCAGCTAGCCAGGGTAACACACCGACCGACGACAGACGATGTTGCTACTACCCCACCAGGAACCAAACCCAAGGTCATCGCCAGACAATCCTCCAGTCAGATCGCCACCATTGGACCGGCGGCACTCGGGCCGACCCAGCGTCAGCTGACCTGCACAGCTGACCCATCAGCTGACCTGCACAGCCGGCCCAGACGGCGGCGCCGAGCCGGGCGGCCGCCTGGGCCGACATCTGGCGGTAGTAGACGGCGTCAGGCGCGGCCGACTGCGGCGCCGCCGCCTGGCGGCCGGCCAGGCGGCGCGGGAACGTCGGCACGAACAGCGGCAGCGTGCACACGGGCAGCAGCGGCGCCGACAGCGCGCACGACGCCACCAGCAGCAGAGTGGTCACCGGCAGCAGGAACAGGTTCACCGCTGCCGAGGCGAGCCAGGTCAGGTCAGACGGAACAGCGGCTCGGTCAGCGGCGGCAACACCCTGATCACCATGACCATGGCATGCCATGACAGTGGACCAAAAAAATTGGGCCATCCCCTCCTATCCTACCATCCTTACCACCCTACCCCAAGCCACAGTGTGCAATAACTGATGGTGTTCTGAGGTGACTGAGACCATAACTGATGATATTCTAAAGTGATTGGGACCATAACTGACGGTGTTATGAGGTGACTTGCACCACAACTGATGGTATTCTGAAGTGACTGAGCAAAAACATTCCACAGGTAACATGGCAAATAGCGAATAAATGTCTTGCAATTAAAAATAAGTCGTTCACAGTAGCTACCGGCTGTTCTTTGCACGCTGATTAGAATCGCACCTCTATAAAACACAATACAATGGACGTGCGATGCGGAGAGGCAATGGGTATATACATTCGGAAGTCCATAATAATATAATGATAGTCCGTGGTGTGAGCAGGAGCCGGGCTATACAACATAACACTAGTCCGTGGTAGGAGCAGGAGCCGCACGTACCGAGCAGGATGTAGCCGCGCCGTTTCTCCCGAACAGTTAGCCAGGTGGCAACATAACACTAGTCCGTAGCAGGAGCAGGAGCCGCACGTACCGAGCAGGATGTAGCCGCGCCGCTTCTCCCGAACAGTCAGCCAGGTGGCAACATAACACTAGTCCGTAGCAGGAGCAGGAGCCGCACGTACCGAGCAGGATGTAGCCGCGCCGCTTCTCCCGAACAGTCAGCCAGGTGGCAACATAACACTAGTCCGTAGCAGGAGCAGGAGCCGCACGTACCGAGCAGGATGTAGCCGCGCCGCTTCTCCCGAACAGTCAGCCAGGTGGCAACATAACACTAGTGCGTAGCAGGAGCAGGAGCCGCACATACCGAGCAGGATGTAGCCGCGCCGCTTCTCCCGAACAGTCAGCCAGGTGGCCTGCAGCACGACGCACATGTAGAGCTTCAGGCCGAGCTGCGACAGCCGATCGCGCAGCCAGCTGGCCACGACTAGTGCCAGCTCCGGCCGCCAGGCGGCCGCCGACGGCGACGCCAGTCGCAGCAGGAATACCGCCGACGCCTCCCACAGCGCCGAGTCGGGGCTCTGCCACACCTGCGCGTGGGTGTTGCGTGCTGTGTCAGCCGGCCAGACCCTCGGGGTCCTGCCACACCTGCGCGTGGGTGTTGCGTGCTGTGTCAGCCGGCCAGACCCTCGGGGATCTGCCACACCTGCGCGTGGGTGTTGCGTGCTGTGTCAGCCGGCCAGACCCTCGGGGTCCTGCCACACGTATGATGAATTGGAGTTTTAGGGCGCGTCGACTACGAGGATCATTTTGCGCCTAGAACTGCCACACTGGCATTATCAAACCTGGGAATACAAATACAAATTCTGCTACGCCACAGTTGATGCCGATAGTCCGTGTTTTGGCACATCTGCACACGGATAATTCAGGTCATCAAACATCTGGGAGTAGATACACAAAGGTCTGCAAGATCTACACAAACAATCGGATTTTGCTGTAAATGACTGCAGAAGCACTGACAATTCTGCTGCACCCTGACTTTAGGGTTTTATCTAGTCTAACCGCATACAGGCAGAAACAACTTCTCAGACAAAATTAGTTCAAGTTTTATCAAAACAGTTATATTTTTATGTCCGACCATTAAGTACCAACGCCAAACATGAGTAGAGATCGCTATGTTGCTGATATTGCAGCTGCAGTATCAGACTTTGTACCAATAACGCCAAGGTCCTCTAAGTGGACGTTCTTCATCACACATTCGGCATCAACATCAACGGCAACACCACCTCTGTTGGCTATCTTCACTTGTGAGACGACACACGAGTCATAGATTTCGAAGTGCGCGCACAACGACAAAGCCCTGGGCGCCGGCAGCCCGGTGTCGGAGAACGTACCCATCGGTAGCAGCGCACGAGACACACGCTGAGCAGGACGTCCTGCACCGAGTCGCGAGGGGGCCGCTGCTGGTCACCCTGCGTCTCCCACGTGATGTAGAGACAGAGCAGCAGCGGCGTCACTGCCAGAGTACACGACGTCAGCCCGCACGCTTCCACACAGCCGCAGAACTTCGCCACCGTCACTGTTCCACCAGTGTGTCGGAAGGTGATTTGACAGCACGTCAGGGTGTGCTCTGATAGCACCAGGGTGTGTTCAGACACTGCTAGTGTGTTCTGACAGTGTGTCAGGGTGCGTTCTGACAGCATTAGGGTGTGTCTGACAGCGTCAGTGTCAGAATCCTAACAGTGTGTCAGTGGCAGTGTCCCAACGCACTGTTAAGTTTAAACAATGCCAGCGTCGCCGGCAGGGTTCTCACCTGGGCAGAGTCTGAACTGTTCGGACACATAACCGCCACGTGTTTCAATGACGAGCTCAACTGAAGAGCGCGCCGATTGCGTCTGCCACAGCCGTCACAGAATGGTGGCTGAAAGGTACCAACATTCACTGACACCAAACGCATAGCCTGCGAATACTGCTTACTCTGTACTCTGCCACTACTTACTCTGTACCCTGCCAATGCGGCACGTAGAACCGACGAAGCCAAAAACTGCGACTGAAAACATGACACCAGGCCAACTGATTATCGAGAGCCAAAAGGGTCTGGTTATAATTTCTCTTCAACATCAAAGCCATCAAAGGTCAAGTTGGTAGTGAAAGGAATGGCCGGTGGGCACGAACTCGCCTTCCGCCATATACACAGCATCGACGTGTCCAGATTCGTGACCTTGGCTAGAAGAGAGCCAGGCCGGAAGTGCCCACCGGGCCGCTCACCCAGTGTGTGCAGCGGCAGGGCGGCCGCGCGCAGCCAGCGCACGGCTCCGTCGCTGTCCGCCGGCCGGTACAGCCTGTTCCTCAGCAGACCACCACAGCAGAACACACGCTGCAGCTCGACGTACACAACACGTGTCGCCATGGCAACCAGTAGCGCGGCGCCGACTGCCGGCAGCGCCCCTGGCGGCCGGCAGAGGAGAGCGCCGGCGGCCGTCACGCCTGCAGTGGCGGCGGTGCCCACCACGTGGTAGAGCACGGAGCGCCACCAGCCGGTGTGGAGGGAGAGGGAGAGTCGCCGCGAGCGTACACAGCACGCTGTCCAGAGTAGCACGCCAGCTGTGGACATGCATATGTGTGTGTATGTAAGTATATATATATATATATAAACACATGCACGCACGCACGCACACATGCATACATACATACAAAGAGAGAGCGAGAGAGAGAGAGAGAGAGCGAGAGAGCGAGAGAGAGAGAGAGAGAGAGAGAGAGATAGAGATAGAGATAGAGATAGAGATAGAGATAGAGATAGAGATAGAGATAGAGATAGAGATAGAGATAGAGATAGAGATAGAGATAGAGGATAGAGATAGAGATAGAGATAGAGATAGAGATAGAGATAGAGATAGAGATAGAGATAGAGATAGAGATAGAGATAGAGATAGAGATAGAGATAGAGATAGAGATAGAGATAGAGATAGAGATAGAGATAGAGATAGAGATAGAGATAGAGATAGAGAGAGAGATAGAGAGAGAGAGAGAGAGAGAGAGAGAGAGAGAGAGAGAGAGAGAGAGAGAGAGAGAGAGAGAGAGAGAGAGAGAGAGAGAGAGAGAGAGAGAGAGAGAGAGAGAGAGAGAGAGCGAGAGAGCGAGAGAGAGCGAGAGAGAGATGGAGGGAGGAAGAGAAAGAGATGTCTGATCTCATGTACTGCACGCTCGGTACAGTCGAGTGCAGGTGTATCTGATACATGTAGCCAACACCAGTAGTGATCACATAACAGCTGCACAGATCTTGCACTTATATACAATGTAATGCAAATGGGAACCTATTATTTAGTTAGTGATGTGGGCTGTAGAGCGCACCGACCATAATGCTCAATAGATCATATCGTGTTGGGTTGGGAAGATAGTAGAGTGTGAGGATGATAGCGTGCTTCATCTTTATCGTCCACCGTTTTCCACAATTGGGTCGATATGAGGCTGTCCATCATCGATATGAGGCTGTCGGTGAGAGATGCCTCACCCACCCCTAATCCGAACGCTTGGATACACGCATCACCGGTATGAGGCTGTCGGTAAGACACGCACCCCTCATCAAAACGTTTGTACGCCACCAACGCAGGTCTGTATCTTGTACCAACACAAACGAACCAAGTATGGTTCGACATTTTAACCAACATAACTACATTAGTACTATGTATCCCACCAGCGGCCCAAGTTTATATGTCATAATGTTTACATGTGTGGATGTTATGAACGGCCAGTTCTCTACACAACGACTTGGGTCTTACCCAGGTACATACAATGCTGGTTTCGAAGCTTCACGGCGCTGCGACTACATTGAGCATTATACGCCTATTAACCCCGATGAGTATTCCTCAGTCTTTATCTATTGACCAGGGTATGCACCTCCATGATCTGCACTCAAGGCCCAGGCGATCTGCATCTAAGTGTCTGCATTCACTTACTTTTGTCTAGGTGTTGAATCATTATGCTCTTGGGATCAGCACTTTCAGTGCCATGTTTATCCACCGATCCAGGTGTTTCTCTCTGGCATGTACTCATGGGTCGCAGGGCGTGCAGACACGACTGACCTATGTTTGTACTGAGCAGGTAGCCACCGATGGCGGCTGGCCACAGGCGAGAGACGGGCGGAGTGGCCACCACGAGCGCTATCTGGCCTGCCGCCATACTGAGCTGTACCGCCAGCCGGACGGGTGTCACGCAGGCTGAGCCGCCACAGAGGAACACCTGCCGCACACATACAGACACAGATACAGATACTGACAGCGTCACCACAGAGGAACACCTTCCGCATACACAGAGATGCAGATACCATCAGCCGAACAGGTGCTACACAGGCTGAGCAGCCACAGATCTGCTGCTTGCAAATGATGTGACAGGTCCAGCTGTTGGTCGGTTGTCCAGCCATAAGCAGCCTACCAGAACATGGTACACATTGAGGTCAGAACAAAGTGGGCATAATGGTCGGTCATCTCCGATCGGTATGTAGCATTGTGCCGCGAACGTATGCTCTGTCTCAGTTAAACAAGTGTTTAAAAAGTTATTTAAAAAACCAAGGAAGTTAAAAAAAACGTTAACGGAAGCAAACAACAACACTTTCATCCTATTAACATTAACTTTCTTTTGGCTTTCTACCACTAAATAGGACACAATATTTTCGACTATGTACGGGTGCCGTTTCGGACAGCCAGAAGCCCCGCTCTGATTGAGGGACCTTCACTGGACCTCACAGCTGTGTTGCGTGCAATGCCTACATCCAATACAACTTACAGGTAGTCGAGCCAGTCCTGCCTCACCTGCGCCTGCTCCGCCAGCCACGGCAAGGCCACGCCCCACGGCGGGACAACTCCGCCCAGCCAGAGCAGCGGCAGCAGGCAGATGGCCAGTCGGCACACCACGTCACACGTCAGCAGCCAATAAGGCGCTGGAGACAGGCGCCTGGCGGAGACGTCACGCGTAAAGAGCTTAGCAAGTGGAAACTGCGCTGGTGATGCAGTGGTCGGTTCAAGCACGGATAGCTAATCACAGTCAAAGACCAGTTGAATCACAGCCAAATCACAGTTGAAGAAAAATGCATTGCCATAGTGATTAGAAATTCGTTGAGGATGGATTTGAACAACTGCCAGCTTCTCGCCCCCGTTCCCGTAAACGAGATCACTGCCTTTGACTTTTAAGTGCGTTTGGACAAACAATTAGTGACAACGAAATTCCTTACAGGAATGTGGGAGAAAAAGGTGTTACTGGAATCCATCTTCAAGGAATTCCTACAGTGCTGTATTGGAGGGAGACCGCAATGCACCTGCTCATTGCCGTGCACAACAGGCCAGCTAACCTTCGAAACCACCAGTGATTTGGCATACCGCATGTACCGTTTGGAACCTCATTTAGGAACGCTTCACTCAAAAGTGAATAGAAAACAAAGTGGTGGCATTTGTATTGCCTTAATGTTGCAAATCGCACGTGCAAACTGCAAAGCAATACACGGAAGGTAAATAGGAAGGCAAATGCAGTGCACAAATGTGTTCCACATACCTGCTTATAATGATGACCCTACGATTCATTTACCAAGTGTTTTTGAATGCTCAGTAGCCGACATGAAAGAGTGGTGTTTCCTCACGGCATAACGCAGGCGAAAATGGGAACAAATGGTTCTGTAATACTTCTGCGTGTAGTTACCAAATTAACGTAATATAGTGAGTACACCAATTCGAGTGTGCAATTTAACCTACAAAGAATTGGCCGCAAAATGCCTGATCCCCGCCGACTTTTTCATGCACGTGGTTTAATGTTCCTACTTTATGGGGTGAAATCGAGGATTGTGCTTTTTTCGCGAACATGGTTAAGAGGATTTACTTCATGGTGCTCATAAGTCACGCTCCCCTCCGTATATTTTGCGTCGTATTTTTAGCCCTCAGAGGGACCGAAATCTCCAAGGGAGGGGAGTTCGAGGGCTGCCCCCGACCTTGGCTATGCCCTTGTAGATTTGAGTGCATATATATATGCATATTGTTTATCCATAGACATTCATAGATATATGAATAATCTAAGGGATGCCAGAGGCATTGCTTACCACGCTCACAGGTCAAATGGCTGCATGTGAGGTGGCCAACCCCATCCCAACTCAACTCAACTCAACTGAACTCAACCCAACCCTAATCCCAATCCAAACCCAATCGAAACCCCCATCTCAATACACGCGAGTGCACGCACACTGATTTTGAATCAGTACCAGATATAGACCCAGCGAATCGCTGGCTGGATGCATTTACCCGAGTCGGATGACGAGCAGCGGCGCAGTGAGCAGCAGCAGGTGGAGCGGCCGGTCGAGGGCCGAGAGCTCCCAGTCGTCCGGCGCCGTCAGCGAGGCTGGCTCGGGCGGCCGGGTCACCGTTACCGAGTAGAGCGCCGTGCAGACGCTCAGCCAGCCCAGCACGGGGAACACGGCCACCAGCGCCGCACCGCGCTGAAAAACCACCAGACATCGGCGTGACAAGCTGCCATCTGAGCACATTAGCAGATCAAGATTACAATCAGGATGATCAGCAGCTAAATGACGCCTATTCACGATTTCATACACACCAATATCACACCGATGTCAAACTTGATACACCAATATCACCACACACCAATATCAACCATGGCAGCACCTGATCTTGATTTAAATCCAGCACTGTAGACTCACATCGACAACGTTGGCGAGGTTGTCGCGTGCCAGCGCGAACGCGGCGGCGGCGGCCACCAGCCCGGCCACGGCCGGGTGCAGCAGCACGTTGACGGCGCGCCGTCGGCCGCCCACCACGAACGTCCACGTGCCGGCGCCGCACGGGCCGTCGAACGCCACCTGGTCGTCCTGCGCCAGCACGCTGGTCTTCAGCTGGCGGCGGCCGGCGCGGCGCGCCGCCACCGCGCCGCCGGTCTGCACGGCCAGCGCCAGCGCGGCCACCGCCAGGCCGACCAGCAGCGCGGCCAGCGGCGCCGCCAGCAGCTGCGTCAGCGGCGCGCCCAGCGCCGCCGGCGCAGCGAACAGCGCCACCTGGAGGGCGGCCACGTGGCGCGGCGCGGCGAACGGCAGCCGCAGGCGCGGCCCGCCCAGCGCCGTCTGCGCCAGCCGACGCAGCAGGTACTCGCGCTTGTAGTCGTTGATGACGTTGAGGTTGGGCGCGTCCATCGCTCGCGAGGTCGTCAGACGGAACTGGGCGTCAACTGCAGCAGGACTGTGCCTCTGGACGCTGGTTGTTTATCGGCTGCTGGCCGGTTTCATTTTCATTTTCATCTTCATTTTTGTCCTCTACTGGCATCCATAAAACTTGCAAACATGATGCAAACATTCCACACTTGGCTGCATTTGGCTCCTTCATGCAAAATGGCTCAGAGTCAAAGATGACAAAAACCACACATTGCAACACTAGTAAGCCAATAATGTCATCAGGAAATACAGGTATCCTTTACAAACATTCACTATAAGTAGACTGAGCCATTTCTATAGGAATAAGTTGCTTTCTCTGGTATAATTCCCTTTAACCACTGTCTAAATGTGGGGTAGGGCATAGCAGGCAATATTCCTGCTCACCTAAACTATACTGCTACTATGAGTAAGCAACCTTCTTCCTAAAGAAATGGCACAATATACTTTAAAAGAATTGCGGTTACAACCATCCAATACAAATCTTCAGAGGAACAACACTACCATAACTACCTTGGAAGTGAAATAAATATCCATGAAATACACCTACCTGTTCACTGACAAGGCAACAACACAATTGGTTTACTATTGTTATGAGGTATGAGGCAACAAAATGTAGAAAATACAGAGACTGCTGCATGCTTCCTTGTTTGAGAGCAACTATATTGAAGAATTATACCTTCAAAAGAAAAACCATGGATAAAAACTGAGGAATAAAACACAGTATAAGACATATTGGTTCCAAATTAGCTCAAAATACTCAAACACAACCTAAGGATGTTGGGTCACCAAAAAAAAATCAGTGCATCCTGGGTTGCTTAAACTATGGATGTTTCCTCATCAAAGCCTACAATGCTTGATTTTGTAAACTTATGGATGTTGTATCATGCAAAACCTTTGTGTGCTGGATGGGATAAACACCCTTACTTCAATGTGCCATCAATGCTGGGCTTCAAATGTGTACCATCAGAGATATCAGATATAGGCAAACCTATTAATATTTGTTTGTAACAAACCTAACCTCTAACATATTTTCCCTTTACTGAGGCAAAGCATGTGATCAACTTATTTAATGTTTGTACTAAACTGAAATAATACCATTTATTCTAGGTTGGATCATGAGCAGGTGAGCAGAATTAAGGTGGGTTTTAGCTGGAAATTAAGCATTAATGACAGGAAGAAATGTTGAAATATTATATTATGCCAGATAGATATAAGCATCATTATGCTTTAACACGCGCCCTGGAGGGCCTCGGAAAATTACACGCACTGGAGGGGGGCGGATTCCACCCCACCCCCTAAGATCTCGGCTCCTATTAAAGCTAGAGGAACGAAATTCACAGGGTGGGTGGGTACGGTAGTGAACTCTATCGTGTGCAAATTTCATGACCTTAGGTCAATATCTTCAAGGTCAAATGAGGTCATATTTGTCAAAATTTTCTTGTTTTGAGTGGCTTGGCTTGTCATTATTATGGATCGCTGTGATTGTGTTTAAATGCTCCAAAATGGGCATCAATGATGTCTTGGACATTACAGATGATAGACCCGACATTTGATCTTAGGTCACCTATATAGCAGCACTTTATCAGGTCAGTTACCTGTTCCAGTTACCGGAACTGGGCTGCCCGCCCGACTGCTCCGTCGGGCAGCTTGGCGCAATCGGATTCGCGAAGAAAGGAGTGAAGGGCATGAATAAAGTATGGAAACGCAATGACAAACAGTAGTGCATTTATGACAACATTCCAGTTGATAAAGTTTGGTTCCATTAACCTGTCATGAACTTGACCTGACTTGACCTTGGTGACCTAACATGCCCTTGAAACTACATAGAATATCAATATACATTAAACAAGTAGCTAGTGTTGCCAAAAACACTTCCCTTTTGCGAATATACGGGAAGCACATCAGCACCGATTTTTGTGGTCTGGCGCTAGGATTTTTTTAACTTTAACGGCCCCTAACTAAAAAAAATTGGCCGATTTCCATTTTGCTTGCTTTACACGATGCGCCGGTCATTTCTGAGCAGGTACGCAGAAAATCGCGTGTATCAACTGATATAATCTGCAGTTATGTACGAAAAACCGGAGGGGTGGGCAGATTTCGCCCCCCCCTCCAGTGCGCGTGTTAAGCTGTTCACACAAGCTTTGCATATATTGCACCTAAATGAAACAAAGAGTTTGTTTGATTTTGTTAAGCTAGGTGGTAAATTTGTGCTTTAAGGTGCTTTATGAATTCTTGAAATTTATCATTCCAATGAAATGTTTATGAATGTGACAAAGATGATGGGACCACTCATTTTTTGTGCAAATGCTTACTTTTCAGGTTATGAGCAAAACAACACCAAAAAGGGCTTTGAGTTAGGTAACAGCATAAAAAGAAATGCTTAAAAAATAATATAAAACTGCTGCATAACCTAACATATGTTAGGTTATGCATAGCCTAACCCCCCTTTGGAGAACACATTCAAAAAATAAAATTAGAAAAAGTTATGGTAATTTATTTTCTGAAAATTTGCCAAATTTAAAAACCTAACATAACCAAACCTGACCTCACAAAGGCTGCTTTTGAAGAAAAATAATTCTCATTTTTGTGAAATATTTCTGTAATAATTTTTTTTAAACACTTTCCAACTTAAAAAACCTAAACTAACCTAACCTAACCCTTTTGTTTCCTTTATGGGCCAAATGTGTGTAAAAACTCGTCTTGTTACTACCTTAAAGCACAATAATACCAGCTGGGTTAGGTTATGTTTTAGGTTTGAAAATTTTCAGATAAAAAAGAAGCACCATGGTAGCACAATGGGCATGATCAGAGGGGTGTGTAATTGTTGAGGATTGTGTTAGTCGAATCGTCCTCCATAAATAACGTTATAAAAAAAATCTGCCTGCAATGTCAATAGTAGATACCTACGACTTATTGTATGGCTACTCGTAGTCTAATACACAAAATGTACATAAAAGGCGCAGCGTTGACGTTTATTGAAATGTTAAGAAATTCCTCAAATCAAGAAAGATTATCCTGCAAATTGATCAATATTCACAGTTATTTTGTTCCAAACCCTGCTATATTTGACACAGAAAGAATAAAACTAATTATTTTTGTTGGTTTTGAATAGGACAACGTTTCATACTATACAAACTGAAATGAATATATATTAAAATGTTTCTCTTTCGCCAATATCGGATGCCCAGGGATTTCCCGCCAAAAACAGAAATCGTGGGGTTTCGCGGCCGATGGTGTCTTAGGTGTTTTCATCAGATTGTTTTGGGTGAATTTGGTATTGTGGATGCTGAAGTTCTACTCTCGCGTATATCGAAGTTTAGTGTATTCATTAGATATTTACTGTTCGAGCTCCTCAGCACTTTATAATGTCTGGGTTTGACGATGCGGGTATATTCTTCTCTGACAATTTTGGATCAGAAGATCAGCAGGATGACCACCATCGGAACCTCCAAGGGGTGAAAAAGAAGTTCAGAGATTTTCTTCGTGAATTCCACGAGGGAAACTTCGACTACAAGTATAGGTATGGTTTAAGTACAAATGTGTCCCATATTTAAGTATAATTTTGGCTCATGGTTGGCAGGAGAAGAGGTTTTGTATTAACACCATTGTTTTCTTGTATTTATTTATTTATTTTGCTATGCATGTCCTCCACATACAGTGGTTATTATGGACAGTGGGAACAAGTCACATATTTATAAAGAAAGGAAAGATTTTTGGTCACTGGCATGAGCAGACCTGCAGCAAACATGCATACACGAACATACCTAGCATCTTGCCACACACCACCATCTTCCATGTTGGCATCAATTCAGGTGATACTGCACAGGTGATACTGCAAACCATGGCAGGTTTCTCACCTGGGTGCTTACCCAAATTTTTGAGTCCCATGATAATAAGCTATCTGACTAATCATGGTCAATCTGTAATTTTGGACATCAAGGCAAAATTTGATTCTTTTGATTTTTTTTTCATACAATGTTCTTTTGGTGTGGTGAAGACAATGCAACCATTGATTTTCTCTGCAAATGATTACTTTTAAGTTAATGGTGGTCAATACAGTTGATGTCATAGGCAAGGTATGGATGAGATGTGCTATGATATAAATGGTATTTCATGAGTTAACATTGCAAACATTTACATACCTTAATGGGATCATCTAGGCTGTGGTTTGTCCATTTGTACCTTAATGGTGTCAGACTGACCAGCATGGCATTCTGACTGCTTATGCAGGTTCAATGTTTCCAGAATGATATGAATCTTGCAGCCATAGAACTCCTTAAAAAAAAAAAAAATACTGGCAGATCTTAGACAATTGAAGTGAATAGCCTTGCTGGGAATGACACCATGTTGTCAGAAAAATTATAAGCTTGAGTGAATGTCCTCCAAAAAGCCTAGTAATTCTGCAAGATACTGGAGTGCAACTTGCACATGGCGATGCTAAACTTACACTGATATGTGGTGTATCTTGTGCATAGTTGTGTTGTGGCTCTAGTAACTTCTGCTCAGTCAAGAATTGAAAAATGAGATTTGAACAGATAAATCATAGAAGAAAAATAACCTAATGTAACCTGGACTAAGATAATGTAGCATAATATATAAAATATATCATAGCATAATATAATCTAACCTAACCAGGAAACCATAATCATTCCAAACAAACTTTTTGGCCACAATGTCATCAAATCTAGGTGCCATTGTTAGAGCTGCTGTTAATGCTAACAGCATCGCAAGGAACTTCTGGCTTTTGTTGAAAGTTAAGAATGTGTCTGGCTGCAAATATTCCTTGTCATGAATAAATATGTAGTTAAGCCAGAAACATAAGGTTTTTGATGTCAAAGAGTATTGAATTGAGCACATGAAGTGTTGTATTTCTTCTTTATCATGTCTGTTACACACCAGGGATGGATAATTATACATAATTGGCTATATTTGTGCAGTTAAGATTATGATAATATATTTCTTTGTCAAATGAAAAGTAATCATTTGCAGATAAAATGAGTGGTTACATCATCTTTTTCATGTTAAAATACATTGTATTTAAAAAAAAATCCAAAGAAACAAATTTTACCTTGATCTCCAATAATACTATCTGTTGGTATGCCAGTTGGACTATCTGTTGGTATGCCAGTCCCCTAGAATACCTATTAAAAAAAAATGGTGCCATCAAATTGACAAGGTACCTAAGTAACAAGAACCGATGCATAACATATAGGTAGGTACCCTCAGCATGATTAAAAATATTCCGAGTAGGGTGAGAGAGGGTGTCCAAGCAGGTTCTGTTTGCAACAGGTCCTGAGCACCTACCTTCACAAGTCATGTTCAGCACATAAATAAATGTAAAGATGGTATTTGTAAACAATGAACATTTACCCAAATATGAAGTTCTGATTGTGCAGTGGTATCACTATTATTGATGTGCGGATGTATATAGAAGCCCACAAACACCATTTTCAGGCTTTCAAGGGAGTTTGGCTTAAGAAAACTAGGTAAGTGACATATTTTTTTTGCAATTCAAATTTCACCTGTGTTTTAGCAGCTAGTAATGACTTGTGCAAGAACAGCTACAGTGAAGCCTTGTGATGGTGTGGAATCATGTTTTATTGGTCTGAGATTTGTTAAGCACTGTATTCATTGCATTATAAGTGTTTGACAAACAACACATGCAATTGTCCGTGTTCCCCAAGCTAAACAGGTGTTTGGAATATGGCAGGTGTACCTGCACCTGTTAAGTAAGTGTGTGTTGAATTCTGAACACAGACCTAACATTCGTTTTAATCCCACAAGGCTGCACTTTGGAGGGGTGGATCCAGTAATTATCATTGATAAAGGGCACATCTCCTCAAATGGGTGGCTTTGGCAGGACAATTTGTTAAGTGGGGAAGGGGTACACTGGGATATACTGAAGGTACACCTTTTCATCCCCATGCTGCTTCCAGCAGGCTAAGCACAAGTTAAGATTGGTGGCCAACTGGTAACACCATATGCCACAAGCCAGTCACAGTGGTGTCCTTCACCTACTGTCCTCAGCATTCTGCATGGCTCAGATATTGGCCAAAAATGGAGTAGGCATTTGCCTAGCACTTGTTCATGCCAACAAAACAGTGTATGTTGATTGGGAAGGGGAGAAGAGGACACCTTCCAGCCTGCATCTTGGTGCCCGTCTGGTGCCATTATGAGCAGCAGAGGTCGCAGGAGGCATGCCAGCGAGGTCGTGGCCTCCAGCCATTTGGAAGGCATGGTCGAGCAGCAGCGATGTCCCCGCCGGCTAAGTCAGCCGAGCGTCGGACGGCTACTGAGTGCTGGTGCAGCACCGTTCCCATCTACTTCCCGGCGCACATCGGCGCGCACAGCACTCAGGAAAGATGCAGATTGAATTTGCATCAAATGTTCAGTGAGCTGGTGCCAAGAACATGACACTTGGGTGGACACCCATGAAACCTGTGAATGTCGGCCTACCGTCGGCATGTGTCGGGGCGAGCTCAGCATCTTGTAAGCTGCATGACGACAGTGGGCAGCTCTCGGCCCGACATCGGGAAGCTAACATGAAATATCAGCATATGTCAGGTTGAGTTCTGCATATCAGTAGCGGCCAGCCAATGTCGGGTCGTTGTTCGAATCAAATTTTGATGTACATTGACTTCCCCATTAATCGCACATGTTCAGTTCAAATTTGACCCTACAATAAAACAGTTAACTTAGTGATTCTCACATGTTATTACCTATTATTTAATAAATAACCAGGAACTTCTAATATCTAGTATGCATTGCACTAAGCAGGGCATGAATGGTCATAGGTTATCTTATTTGTCAGTGATCCAATACATTCATTTTCCAGGGATACATTGAAACGTCAATACAACCTTCAGAAGTACTTCCTTGAAGTGCTCATCGAGGATGTTGCAAGCTTTGATGAAGGACTGGCTGATGCTCTGTACAAGAAACCATCTGAACACCTTCCTCTGGTATGTCATTGAGGCATTCTATGGAAGGGAGGTAGTTGCATTCCTTAGGCTGTAATATGGCAGTATTTGCCAGCCCATTAGCTGGTGGGCTTATCAACTGGTGATATACCCATCCAAATAGCATATCTGGAAGACGAATGGGCATTTGTGGGGAACACTAGGGTTCTCTGCTGTCCTAGCTCATGTAGGGAAAACTCGACTTTGGAGGAGGCAGGTCAAGGACTGCTTGGCAACTCGGCGGGATTTCGTGATCGTCCAGTCTTACTTTCTCAGTCTGATGAGCTTGCGACTGCAATGACTTCTCAGTCTGGGAACACTGCTGCTCTACCAAGCCATCATATATGTGAGCAGTTGCACGCGGTGTGAGCATCATTATGTAGCAATTGTACCCAGTTTGAGCATCATATGCTGGCAATTTTACTCAGTGTGAGGACAGCGGTGCTTGACGCCCTGACGTGTCACGTATGTCTCAGTTTGAAGAGGCAGCTCGCGAGGTTGCCGATGAGATCACGCGGCCTCGTCCTGAGGGTGAAACAGACCTGGAAGACATCCAGGTGTGTCTCATCTCTAATGCCAACCCATCCAACATCCGGGATCTCAAGGTGAGCAACTTCCCATGTCACTTGGCAGTACCAAAATTCAATTGATTTGTGATATTCAGTTGACCAGGATGCACCTGGCTCAACATGCGCGAATGAGATGAGTACTCTATGGGTAGGATACTCGTCTACCAGACCAATCGGCCACCTTGGCGACGCCACGTGACAAGAGTGGTTGGTGCATCATAAAAACCAATAACCAACAAACCAACACAGTTGATTGTGAATAGTGGAAGATGATAAAAATATTGGAGATGCACTCTATAAAAAAAATCAAAACCAGGTTATTTGTGTTTTTGGACTTCAGGGAGCTTCGACCAGTCTTTGATCATTAGCGCCCACCAGAACCAGCTTGAGAAATTGCATTACCTATGTAAAACAATGGGATGAAAGGATAGATTCACATTAACCATGAATTTGCATGTCAGGTGGTGAATTGTTGTACACTGGTTGTCAGATGTGTACTGCATGGCCTTCAATCAATACTCATAATACACTTTTTCTTACAAAAGCCAGCAACATTTTCAGAAACACAGCTTTGATGCAGATGCATTGATGTTCTTCCAGTGTTTTCTAGGATGTCGTAAGGCTTTTCATCCAGTCAATGTTTTTGTTTCTGTATCTCCAGTGCACAAAGGGCCACCATAGGAAGTGACGAGCTTTTTGGAGACCACCTTACAAATGGTGTGATTCAACTTGCAACTTGAACTGCGACTGTTTTTTCTATTTTCGTTTGCCAATCAGGACAACTGCATTGTGGTATGAACCAACTGTACTCCATGCTGTGTGTTGTATGTATGTGTGTGTGTGTGTAACGTGACCGCTGTGACGGCCCAGTCGGACGCCGTCAGCTGTCTGGTGAAGATCCCGGGCATCATCGTGGCCGCGTCCGGCGTCCGTGCCAGGGCGATCCGACTGTCCATCCAGTGTCGCTCCTGTCGCAACGTCATCCCCAACCTGGCCGTGCGGCCCGGCATCGAGGGCTACCAGCTGCCCAGGAAGTGCAACACGTGAGTCGCGCACTGATTCGGAGCCGTGGAGGGGTTAATCAGCCCTTGGCGCCTTGCCTGCTAACCGAAAAGTCGCAGGTTCGTTGCGATGTTCACGACGCTGAACTTGATGACGTGGCAAATCGGTGGCTCGATGACGACCAAATAATTTCGATAGTTATTTAGTCGCAGAAATCATCGGCTTTCTGCTCTCCTCGGGTCTGCTTAGGCCTCAGAATGCTCAACTGGATTTCAATATGGTTGTGTGGTACGATGGGTAGTTTTAGATAGAATTGGCTTCTGATATATAATTGTTTTGGTTGTATTGGACTGAGTAAATACTATTTTCAGTGTGCAGCAATCATATAAACTGACGACAAAGCATTTCGTTCGTGTTTTGCTGTGCGTAAACGATGGTCGTTGTGCCTATGCTGATTTCGTAATGCTCTGTCAGCAAATAATATTCAGAAAGACATTGTCATTCGTTCCACATAGCAGCGTTGCCGATGCTCATCTGAACATGCCATTGCCGACATGTGACGTGTTATGGGTGAAGTGGCGGCACCATTGTCTTCACTGGTGGCTTAGCAAGAAATGGCTGTGATGAACGGTTCTCCAGAGAACGGTTCATCAAAGAACCCTCGCCTCATATCCTCGTTTTAAATGTATTTTATATTAAAGCGCAATTTCGTCGCCTGGCAATTTTGTTGAAAAGGTTAAAACGACTCCCGCTTCATCGCTGGACGAAGGAGACGACTTTGTTGTCGAGGGGGGTGGGGTGGGGGGATATAGCTAACATTTCCGAGTGCAAAACGGTATGCATCAGCAAATAGTTCAATCCTATAAGTTCAAGATGCCCGCGACGGTCGCTGACTTTAGCTCTACTGGACTTGATCATGTCATCGTCACCGTATCTCTCTCCACATGGACGAGCGTTAGCAATCGAACTTTCGCTCCGTTCACCGAGATACAATTATTTATGCGTCGAACTTCTGGATTTTATGGGTTTGTTTTTGAGCTCTTGGATTCGGTAAACCTCGTGCTCCTTTAGAATCGGACGGTATTTGTCATAATTTCGGAGAGCTGAGGACGATATTTTGATTTACTATTTAAGAACAACGAAAGCTTTCTTCAACGGGGAATATTTCAGTACAATAATTTTAGCATTAATTTTGGTGTCCATGTATGGTGTTTTATTGCAAACCTGGTAAGATGAATACACAGGCCATGATATATTTTAAAAGAATAGTTCCGTTTAGGCATATTTTTTTCGGTTACGAGTGTTAGTAACTTTTATGTTTCAACCAATGAAATCACTATTGAATATGCCATGCGGAGAGGATAAGTTTCGGTGGAGGTATGCTCTTCTGGATGATAAATCCACGAAGGTATCGGTCAGGGTTTGATTTGTACTTTGCAATCCTGGATGCTGGGAGTAAAATGTTTGGGTATTCGAATGAGAGGATGTTTTGTATTCAAATATGTTGCATCAGAACTCAGTTTGCAGTTTCAAGTGAATCTTGGGCACCTTGTCACAGAGCAGCTCACTGGCAAACAACATCATTCAACCTCAAAATGAGACAGTTGAGGGGATAATTTTCTGCAGAGGATGATCTTCCATATTCCAAGTATCCAGGAGCAGCCTATTTTTCGACCCTGATGTTGGTATTCCGGCCGTTACGGAGTGTGTTGGTTTTGCGGCCGTGGACCGTTGTGACCTTGTCCACCGCACGCAGGGAGCAGCCCGGCCGGCCAAAGTGTCCGATCGACCCCTACTTCATCATGCCGGACAAGTGCCGCTGCGTCGACTCGCAGGTGCTGAAGCTGCAGGAGCTGCCGGAGAGCATCCCGCACGGCGAGATGCCGCGCCACATGCAGATGTTCTGCGACAGGTGAGGCGCGTGACGTCACTGCACACCAGAGGGTGACGTCACTCGCGCTGGCGGGCGTGCGCGCCTCCGGAGATGCTTCGGAGGAGGACGATATGTTGTGTTGTGACGTTGTTTGACCTTGGTGTTTGAAGGATGCTGTTCAAGAGGTTTCGTGGCGGAAGCGCCGGGACATTTCTTGGAAATGTTTCATGCCCCGTTGAGTATCATTCGGGCAAATGTTTCGGCTGCCCGATGGGATTTATGACGTTGGTTGAAGGGAAGTGACTTTTATGGCCAAAGCTTCCCAGAGACCATTTGTATGTAGTGTATGCCCATAGGCCCAATGGTTAAACTTTAGCCTGATTGAATGGGGAAAATTGATGATTGAGGGCTCCAAGTCAATGATTGATGGGCCAGTAGCCCCCTTAGCATATACAAAGTGACACCCCTTGTTCTAACAATAATCTGCTACATATTCCGTGACTTTTATCTCCAAGCCATGTTTGTCTCTTTGTCATGGTGATTCTGCAATTGCATCAATGCTCACTGCCACACTCCATTGTTTTCGTTGCGTTAGGGCCTCTCTGTTGACCAGCTAATGCTCTGCATCTCGTCTCGCTGTGTATGGTGTTGTATTGACCCACTATGAGTGTCATTGTCGCATGCTGCCTGATATGTGCGCAGAGTGCTGAGGACGTCATCCTCCGCCAGTGTTCTCAACTTAATTGTGTGTTGGTTGTCCGATATACGAAAAAAAAATGTGAGGGATGAGGACAAAATGTAAATTGGAGGTTCTTAGACATATGTTTGGGGGGCATATTACATGTTGAATCCAATTAGAGCTTTAAAACTTGATTGAAGCCATTCTTTATTCGCCATTTTCATCTGCGAATAAAAAAGTATGCAAGCATTTTTAGGGTGCAATATCTACAGTTAAGAAAAACTGGATGCATCCTGCATGATCCTATTTGCTAACATCACACAATTGACAAGTTGCTTGGTGCAGGGATGTATAAAATATGTGTGAAGCAACGTAAGAAGAAGCTGCGCTCGGTGTCGATTTGCACCCAACTGCGGGAATTTGATAACCCTGTCCTCGGCAGGTACCTGTGTGAGCGGGCGGTGCCGGGTAACAGGGTTACCGTCATCGGACTCTTCTCCATCAAAATGACCCAGGGCTCCAAGGTAGGAGTGGGCGGCGACGTGCCTCACCGCTGGGACGTGTCGCGTTCGGTCATCGCGTGCGCGTGCGCGCACAACGTAAACACCACTGGTGCTTCGCTTTGGGCAGTGCGTACGTGCTTTCGCATGAGGTGACGGTGAGTTGAAGCACTGACTCACTGTCCTTTGTGACAAATGGTGGTGACTGACTGTGACGGTGGGGGTGACTGGCTGTGGTAGTGATGGTGACTGACTGTGACGGTGGTGGTGACTGACTGTGACGGTGACTGACTGTGACGGTGGCTGACTATGGTAGTGGTGGTGACTGACTGTGGTAGTGATGGTGACTGGCTGTGACGGTGGTGGTGACTGACTGTGGTAGTGATGGTGACTGACTGTGACGGTGGTGGTGACTGACTGTGGTAGTGATGGTGACTGGCTGTGACGGTGGTGGTGACTGACTGTGATGGTGACTGACTGTGGTAGTGGTGGTGACTGGCTGTGACGGTGGTGGTGACTGACTGTGGTAGTGATGGTGACTGACTGTGGTAGTGGTGGTGACTGGCTGTGATGGTGACTGGCTGTGACGGTGACTGGCTGTGACGGTGGTGGTGACTGACTGTGGTAGTGATGGTGACTGGCTGTGGTAGTGATGGTGACTGACTGTGACTGTGACGGTAACTGACTGTGGTAGTGGTGGTGACTGGCTGTGGTAGTGATGGTGACTGACTGTGACGGTGACTGACTGTGACGGTGACTGACTGTGACGGTGACTGACTGACAGTGACTGACTGTGACGGTGACTGACTGTGACGGTGACTGACTATGGTAGTGGTGGTGACTGGCTGTGACGGTGACTGACTGTGACGGTGGTGATGACTGACTGTGGTAGTGATGGTGACTGACTGTGGTAGTGGTGGTGACTGGCTGTGACGGTGGTGGTGACTGACTGTGATGGTGACTGGCTGTGACGGTGGTGGTGACTGACTGTGGTAGTGATGGTGACTGGCTGTGGTAGTGATGGTGACTGACTGTGACGGTGGTGGTGACTGACTGTGGTAGTGGTGGTTACTGGCTGTGGTAGTGATGGTGACTGGCTGTGGTAGTGATGGTGACTGGCTGTGGTAGTGATGGTGACTGGCTGTGGTAGTGATGGTGACTGACTGTGACGGTGACTGACGGTGACAGTGACTGACTGTGACAGGTGACTGACTGTGACAGTAGTGGTGGTGACTGGCTGTGACGGTGACTGACTGTGACGGTAGTGGTGACTGACTGTGGTAGTGATGGTGACTGACTGTGGTAGTGATGGTGACTGGCTGTGGTAGTGGTGGTGACTGACTGTGACGGTGGTGGTGACTGACTGTGGTAGTGGTGGTGACTGGCTGTGGTAGTGATGGTGACTGACTGTGACGGTGGTGGTGACTGACTGTGACGGTAGTGGTGACTGACTGTGGTAGTGATGGTGACTGGCTGTGGTAGTGATGGTGACTGGCTGTGGTAGTGATGGTGACTGGCTGTGGTAGTGATGGTGACTGACTGTGACGGTGACTGACTGTGACAGTGACTGACTGTGACGGTGACTGACTGTGACAGTGACTGACTGTGACAGTGACTGACTGTGACAGTGACTGACTGTGACGGTGACTGACTGTGACGGTGACTGACTGTGACAGTGACTGACTGTGACAGTGACTGACTATGGTAGTGGTGGTGACTGGCTGTGACGATGGTGGTGACTGACTGTGACGGTGGTGGTGACTGACTGTGACGGTGGTGGTGACTGACTGTGACGGTGGTG
>JAOTOM010003948.1:0-202456 GCA_034440615.1 Ashinkailepas kermadecensis | reverse complement strand
ACCAACTGCAAACTATAAGTAAATACATGAGCATAATAGTTTCCACGCCCAAACGCTTTTGCACTGATTAACAAGTCCACTAATTCCTCTCTGCTGGCAAGCACCTCCATTTTCACTGTACGCAAAATCCAACCACACTGACCGGACCATTACAGGCAAGTACAGCTCCCCTGCCATGGGATACGCTGTACGCGACCTATCTCGACTTAGTCGCCTCGTCAGTTAGGATATTTTTTGGCACAGCGATCGCTGGATCAGGCTGCCCGGTCAAACCACCCGCCAGCCGGCGCGTCGCGGCGTCCGACTGGGACTTCCCCGTGCCGGCCACCGCATCGCACCGCGACCTGCCGGGATACAATTGATCACTACCTGTGTTAGAGCAGATAGGTGCAGCTGAAACTTACGGTACATATAGTCAAAGGATCGCTGATATCATTGGGATTGGTCTCTGGTTGTGCGCTGCTGTGCGTTTTTTTTCAACCTTAATCGAACTTGGAGGTACTAAAAATTTTACGACTGTTGTAATGACTTATTTTTTAATAAAAAATCAAATATTGTGGATCGTTCTATGCCTTTTTGAATTGCTTATCGCATTGAGAATGTTCTCAGCTATCATTTCATACCCCACCTATCCAGGTTTTTAGAATGCATCTTATCTTTATCAGTCGTCAAACTACGACAACATTTGTGCACGCGTGCATCGTTTTTTTTTCCACACGTAATGTTGTCCATGTCCATGGACTTGTTACTATATAAAATTTTGTGAAAATTGTCCTACAAACTGTGACCTGGTGTGCGTCAAGCATTTGCTGATGCCATGGCGCCACGAATATGGCATCAAAAAATGGTCGAGAAATGCATTTCTGGCCAGTTTTTCCCTTGAGTTATCACACTGTGTCGTGGTTGGAATACTCTGGACCTCGTCCAGTCCATTCAGCTCGATATCAACGTCACGGTACGCGAAGGTATTTTCGAGTTCGACCACGGCGGGATAGCGTGTATTGTGAGGGCGGTCCTGCGTCTCGCTGGCCCTCAGCACCACCGCTTTTAAATACAAGCAGGCTGACTTTCAAGGCGTGAGACGGTCCTTGAAACTGCTTCCCTGGTCCATATTGGATGACATGGAGGTAGACAACGCAGTTGACCAATTTTGCTGCCTGTTCGGTGAGAGACCATCAGATATTTTATTGCTGTCGTTTCACTGGCGGCTGCAGGAACCATGTCCCAAAGAAACCGGTTTGTGACAAAAGTTTGCGTTGAAATAACATTTTTGGGAAATATAAAAGCATTTTATGAGATGCGTGTTATCTTAAGCAGACCCGACGAATGTTATCTTTTCAAATCTCAGGAGGTTTTGGAAATATAATATTTTCCATTTGTTTTAGTTCCCTGCCTCCCCAACCGGTCATTCTGGAAGCGCCCCTGTGTCATCTGTATCACGCGCTTGCTCTAATGGAACACGTGATCTCCCATATCGCAGTGGGCATAATTCAAAGCGGCACATATACAAAATAATCAGTTTGGAGACTCCGTTCAGGAGACCAGATGACGAGCGTACGACCTCCAGAATTTTGCACATTTGGCTACACCCTGTCAACTCGCCATGAGTCGAAGTGCAAGTAGCCATGAATCACATCGATTCTTAATGCCCCTCTGAGGGCTGAAAATTTCCCTCTACTAAATCACTAGAAATGCTCTTATCGGGGCTTCATATAAATAAATAAAATTATATATATATATATATATATATATATATATATATTAAGTCCCTTTTTCAATTATGAAAAACAGACCTTTTAGCACAGCTTGAATCTAAATACCTTTGGGCAACGTTTCATTGTTTCCTATCCTGACGGACCTCTCGTGAAGACGTCTTGCGGCGGCTGCGATTCGTTTGAAAGGTTTCCGTTCACGCGATATATGGGTCAATCACAAATGAAGATGGTCCATTTGCAACACTTTGTTGGATCCGAACACGCCCGTAATTTTGTAAAGGAGTTTTATTGCGCTTTTGGTACAATTCTGACAACCATCGACAACCATTATTTGCTGGAGCAAGAAACATTGGACACAAGCAAAATGAAGTGGCTCAGCCAGCGCAGTCTCCATTGTTTGGTTTTTACTCGTGTGCCAAGGTGGTGGGTACTTTGTAACGTGGTAGCTGGGTACACAGCAAATTATTTGCATTTACATGTGTAGGGTAGAGGATGCAAAATATCATCACAAGGTGAGATTGTGTACTCATTTACCTATGCACGCGAGCTGTAACCTACTGCTTATGTAAGATTCAGACTATTGCCTACCTGTTGCAGCTGGCGCCATCCTAGCTAAGGATTTAATATTGATTTCGAACGCTGTTACAATTTTCCCATAACGGTGTTACAATTGACCCCAGGTGCCGAGTCAGTTGCAACAGCGGAGGAGACGTTCTCAGCGGTACAATTATATGTTTCATATGTGGACTTTCAAATGAATTTTAAACGCATATTGATGCAGAAAACCACCAATATTTGTGTGGCGTACTGATCATAATGGATCATTGAACCACTCGATAGTTATTGTCAAAAATATAAAACATAGATGCATTGGACACCGGTCTCCCCAGACCAAATGATTTTCCTCTCCCAATGTGTTAAAATTGAAAGCTATTATCGACTCTCGGCATGCTCTACACTTTGTGTAGCTCAAACTTAATCCATGACTTCGTGCAACAGATGATGGCAGAATTGAGCAAGAGGCTGATCGGAACCGATCACAAATTTAAATAATCTTATGCATGAGCTCCGACATGAAGAGCAGCAGCCAGCTTGCCATGTAGGGGAGGTTCGGGTGGTACCGAACACCTAAATCTGTGCCCCTATGATTTGGGTCTTGTAGACAAAATAAACAAGGATACACTCCGATGATGGGATACATTTTTTTCTTTCATATTCTACCTGATAACTATTATATTTGCCTCCGGTTGGATTCACCACTTCTTCTGACAAGTTTTAAATCTGATTACACCGGTAAAGCTTCTTCAATATCGGACTAACCGTCCAATACAATACCAACCGGTGTCATGCTACCTATGTGCATGACATTTGTCCGGAGATGTGGGAACTATAGGGTGGACGGGCAGATATATATATATATATATATATATATATATATATATATATATATATATATATATATATATATATACATATAAAAAATAAATATATTTATATATATATATATATATATATATATATATGCGGGCCCTTTGAATATAAAGTGACCCAAATCCGAGGAGTTTCGGAAAAGTTCTGGGGGTCTGAGTAGGAAGGGGGCCCTCTTCAGATTTTCGCCCTCCCCAGGATCAAATCCTGGCTACGCCAATGCTTGCACCACCGCAGAAGCCGGCTTAGCGGAACGTTTTAAGTTGAGCGTCCAATCTCTAGTAGATGGCACCTTTACTCAGTTAAGGGGGAAAAAGCACTTGCTCAGTGTTGCGCTTTAGCAACAGCCAACAACCGTTGATGTTGCGATTTTGTAGAGGGTTGTTTGGGATGATCTGCGTCTTCTATTAAATTCGATGAAGAAGTGACTGCGAGGCATGAACCTGCTTGACGCGAAGAGCCACAATGCGTGGTGTGGTAACACTGGATGCAGTGGTGAACTCAGGCTTTCACCACGGGGAGAGTGGGTGCATCCAAGGTTTCGGCGTTCTCTCGACTTTAGTGTCCTTTCAAATTGCGTCCCCGTGAGCGCAGGCAGCAGGGTAATTGAATAAGATCTACACCATGAACTATTTTGTTGAGCATGGAGAGGAGGAGGAGTGCGCTCTGAAGGCGCAAATCACCTCAAACAACCCTCTACAAATCGCAACATGCAACGATTGTTGGCTGTTGCTGAAACGCAACACTGAGCAAGTGCTTTTTTCTTTTTCCCTTAACTGAGTAAAGGTGTCATCTACTAGAGATTGGACGCTCAACTTAAAACGTTCCGCTGAGCCGGCTTCTGCGGTGTTGCAAACATTGGCGTACCCAGGATTTGATCCTGGGGGAGGGCAAAAATCTGAAGAGGGCCCCCTTCCTACTCAGGCCCCCATAACTTTTCCTGTACATATATATATATATATTTATATATATATATATATATATATACCGCCCGTCTACATTATAGTTCCCACATCTCTGGGCAAATGTCATGCATTTAGGTAGCATGACACCGGTTGATATTGTATTGGACGGTTAGTCCGATATTGGAGAAGCTCTACCGGTGTAATCAGATTTAAAACTTCAGAAGAAGTGGTGAATCCAACCGGAGGCCAATATAATAGTTATCAGCTAGAATATGAAAGAAAACACTTTCTCCGATCATCGGAGTGTTTCCTTGTTGAATTTGTCTACAAGACCCAAATCATAGGGGCACAGAGTTAGGTGTTCGATACCACCCGAACCTCCCCTACATGGCAAGCTGGCTGCTGCTCTTCAAGTCGGAGATCATGCATAAGATTATTGTAATTTGTGATCGGTTCCGGTCAGCCTCTTGTTCATTTCTGCCATCATCTGTTGCACAAAGTTGTGGATTAAGTTTGAGCTACACAAAATGTAGAGCATGCTGAAAGTCGATAATAGCTTCCAATTTTGACACATTGGGAGTGGAAAATAATTTGGTCTGGGGAGACCAGTGTCCAATGTATCTATGTTTTATCTTTTTGATAATAGGTCTTCAGTGGTTCAATGATCCATTATGATCAGTATGCCACATAACTATTTGTGGTGTTTTGCATCAATCTGCGTTTAAAATTCATTTGAAGGTCCACATATGAAACATATAATTGTCCCGTTAGAACGTCTCTTCCGTTGTTACAACTGACCCGGCACCTGGGGTCAATTGTAACACCGTGATGGGGAAATTGTAACAGCGTTCGGAGTCAGTACTGTATCCTTGGCTAGGATTGCGCTAGCTGCAATAGGTTGGCAATACTCTGAATCTTACATAGGCAGTAGGTAACAGCTCGCGTGCGTAGGTAAATGAGTAAACAATCTCATCTTGCGATGATCTTTTGCATCTTCTATCCTACGCATATAAAAGCAAATAATTTGCTTGGTACCCAGCTACCACGTAACCACGTTACAAAGTACCCACCACTTTGGCACACGAGTGAAATCCAAACAATGAAGACTGCCCTGGCTGAGCCACTTCAGTTTGCTTGTGTTTGTGCTTGTGCTTCAGTTTATTGCTCCAGCAAATCATGGTTGTCGATGGTTGTCAGAATTGTACCAAAAGCGCAATAAAACTATAAAATTACGGGCGTGTTCGGATCCAACAAAGTGTTGCAAATG
Source organism: Ashinkailepas kermadecensis (assembly GCA_034440615.1). Lineage (NCBI taxonomy): Eukaryota > Metazoa > Arthropoda > Thecostraca > Neolepadidae > Ashinkailepas > Ashinkailepas kermadecensis. The sequence goes on along the minus strand of JAOTOM010003948.1, from coordinate 197,141 downwards.
GACCATCTTCCTTTGTGATTGACCCATATATCGCGTGAACGGAAACCTTTCGAAAGAATCGCAGCCGCCGCAAGACGTCTTCACGAGAGGTCCGTCAGGATAGGAAACAATGAAACGTTGCCCAAAGGTATTTAGATTTAAGCTGTGCTAAAAAGTCTGTTTTCTTCAGAACTGAAAACGAGAAATGTATGTATATATATATATATATGAAGCCGCGATAAGAGCATTTCTAGTGATTTAGTGGAGGGAGATTTTCAGCCCTCAGAGGGGGCATTAAGAATCGATGTGATTCATGGCTACTTGCACTTGGACTCATGGCGAGTTGACACAGTGTAGCCAAATGTGGCAAATTGTGGAAGTCGTAATCTCGTCATCTGATCTCCTGAACGGAGGTTCCAAACGGAATATTTTGTATATGTGCTTTGAATTATGCCCACTGCGATATGGGAGATCACGTGTTCCATTAGAGCAAGTGCGTGATACAGACGACACAGGGGCGCTTCCAGAATGACCGGTTGGGGGAGGCAGGGAACTAAAACAAATGGAAAATATTATATTTCCAAAAAGTTGCGTATAAAGATTGAAGGGATAATTTTGGCACGACCAACCAAGGTTTAGGATCTTGCGATAATAATGACACTTGAGCCATACGAAGTGATACATTGATGCGGTGTAAGGTCAGGTGAAAGATGTGATCACAAATGTTAAGCAATATTACCATACCACTAAAGTTTCTAATTTATATATATGGCTTTATTCTGATGTGCATGCACATCATTACAAACCATGGGTGAACTTCTAGTGCTAGCAAGTGGTGCTTGGGCACAGCATGTGGCTGGGCACCACCTAGTTCTTAGAACATAACATCAGTGCCTATGGGATTCATGGAAAAGCGCCACCTAGAAGCCACAATGCCATGCAGAAGCACCACCTGTAGTTTTCGGAAGACTTTGGACTAGTGTTCAAAATTGCTAAGTACCTACATACAATCAACGTTGCATTTATTTTGCAGTTTTATCTTAAGGCATCAATTGTACGCTTCGCCAGCTTGCTTCACCTCCTCCCCCCCGCCCCCTGAAACTGCCGATACTGATCTCAGGGAGGTTCATCAGCCTCACCCTCCTCCCGGATCTCCATCTCTGGTCAAAGAACCTGTTTTTTAAGCTAAGATTACGAGTAATTCGGGGACAATCGGTGATGCAACCTGGTTCTTTAAGAGAGGATAAAGCCTGAAGGGAGGAGGGTAGGACACGAGACGGTGTAGCAGAAAGTTCTTGAAGCTTCAAATCACGAGAGGGGACGTCGAGAAGTGGGAGCAATACTACTCTTAGGTCAGCTATTTACCTGCACCACCTGTAGGCTTACCCGTTTTGGGATCCTACAACAATTGAGTGAGGGAGGAATAGTTCTCGCAGTCTCAGTTGGTTCCCGCCGGACCACTGATATCATGTTTTCGTCGCATAATATAATCGACGTCGCTCAGGCCGCTCACTCGCATAGTAAGAAGTAAGAAGCAAGGGTAGCAGCAGTAAGAAGATATTGGACATTGACAGTTTTCCCGGAAGGTTTACCTACTGCCCTGGAACCTTGAAGTGGCTCATCCCCAGGAAAGAGTTCAGCGTTCGGGAGCCTGTGGTGAGCGTCCCTAGATAAGGGGTTAAACCCGGAGGAAGCCCCTCCACATACACAGCCGAGGGCCCGGAGCCGGGCCTCCGGGTCCGGTCGCATCCTCCGACGGAGCACCAGACGCTCCAACCCTCGGATTTCCCCGCCCCTCTCCGACACGGGAACGGAACCGGAGGCGGGGCCCTGAGGAGCCACTGCTGCGTCGGTGCGGTGGACTTCGGCCGCAGAGGACTGCGCCGTGGTGATGTATTGCAGCCGGGGCGCCACACCGTCACTTCGGCGCGCCTGCTGGCGCGTCACAGCCGCCGCGGCAGCAGTGGCGACGCCAGGCGGCCGGTCCGCAGACGCGGCCGTTTCGGCCGCGGCGAACACAACGTGCTCAGAGCGGGCGACGGCGGCGCATCACTGAGCTTCCGGAAGCTGGCCAGGCCCGGGACACTGCCGGCGCGCCTGGCCGTCAGCTCGCCAGGGCTCGCAGCACGAGCCGGGACCGCCCACAAGACCTTGTCGGCGAGCGCAGTCGGCGCCGATTGGTCGACAGCGCCGGTGACGTCTGTGTGGGCGTGGCTTGCGTCAGACTTGCGTCAGGTTTTCGTCAGCGCCGACGCGGCCGATCTGGGTGGACGCCGACGCTGGATGCCTGTTTGGGGCTGGTGGGGCCGCGACGTCCACCTGATATTGGTCGCGAAATGGAATGGCCATGGAATAGGCCAGCATGCCGCAAGATGGTGATGTCGGCTGTTCTGTGGTGTGAGATGTGCTTTCAGTTGGCGTTGGTTTTTGGTTGGTTGCAGATGAGTTGTATGAAGAGATAGTGTTCGTTTGTGGAGTTGGTGGGATCAAGAGCAGGGCAGGTCTTGAGTTCGGCACTTGTGAAAGGCTTGAAGATATGAATAATAGGCACTTGGTCGTGATGGTTTTGAAGTGTTCAATAGTACCTACTGGAATAGAAAGCTTGTAAGTTGTTTAAGAAAGGCGCCTTAAGAAAGGCGTTTGAAGGAGGTTTGCAAAACTCGAAGATGAAGTGGAGATTCAGTTGGAACGTTGTGAAACTTAGTGATGACGAATAGAGTAGAGTAGCTTGAGCGGGATTAGTCACGGTCGGTGTGGTGCATCCCGGGCAGTGCAAGCAGAGTGGTGTGAAGAGGGGGATTGGGCCGCCGTCGTTTTCCTCCTTTTCATTGCAAAAAGACTAAGCGTACAACATAACAATGCGGAAATTTGATTTTTTTGGCTGTCGTTTTCTTTCTTCTGTTCTTCTTCTATCTAGTATTTTCTGTTCCTTCTTTTCAGAAGATGTGCTAGGTAGGTACTGCCTGCATTTCTTTTCAGGGGCGATTTTGAAGTTGTGGGAGGGGGGGGAGGGGGTAGAATTGCTGACGGCAGATCCAGTGGGAAAGCATTCCGAAATCCCAAACCCCATCAAAAACGACACATGTTGACAAAGAAATGTTACAAAATTATTTTTCCCATAAATCTTTGCACATCGTATGACAGAAATATTATTATAAACGACTTGTTTTCGTTGGAAACTGTCGTCTGATCAGTTTTTTAAGATCTTTTTTTTGGGGGGGTAGGGGAGACCGCGTCCAGTTGATACAATTTTGGCGAAACTCAAAATGACTCATGACTTTGGAGGGGGTAGCAAGGTGATAGCTACACCTACGCCAAGCCGAAATCTTCTGGTGTCATCTACCATATTTTTTTCCGTGGCATCCTCTGGGCTTTCCACCAGAGAGCAAGATAACGCGCAACTACCGCTTCATCAACCTATCCCGCTATAGGGGAAAGTTGTTGCTGTGCTGCCGATGAGGTAAGTTGATAAAATGCATGTTAATTGGAATGTATTATTTATAGGTGGCACTAGCTTACGCCATCTGAAACGTCCATTTCCACGCTTAAAGTAATGTAATGATACTGGTTTGAGTCCTGGCTGACCATGCTTATGGCTTATGCCACTTATGTAATGCGAAAAAGTTCATTCCGTAGCTACACCTCTTCCTTCGTTCAGTCTTTTCCGTCGGGTGAGAAATGCCCGTAGAAGTATTGAATAAGATTCTCTTGAGACAGTCACAGCAAATACCTTAATAAAAGAAGCAATTCTGTGGTTGTTTTATTCCAATCAACAGTCCGCAAAACATTAATACAGGCTGATGCTGATATCGGCTGATGAAGTTGATGCCGGCTGTATCACGATTTTGAAGTTGGTGGGGGGGGGACTGCTGATGGCCGGTCTAATGAGAGGGCATCCCGGAACCCCAAACGTCCATAAAAATGGCACGTTGATTAAAATGAATCGTGCAAATTTTTTTTCCTAGAAATCTTCACACGTCGTATGATGGAAATATTATTCGAAACGTTTCTTCGTCGTAAGCTGTCCTCTTTATCAGTTTTTGAAAATCGTCTATTCATTGGTACGCCCTCTTCTGCCAACCGAGTTGGCCCAAACCGACCCAAGTGGACCCAGACCGAGCCTCTCGATCCGCCCTAGGCTTCTGACCAATACTCTCGCTGCAAAATGGGCCATGCTTGCTGGGTGAGCGGCAGGGAGACAGCGGCGGCGCCGGACCACTGCCGGTGCGCCGGACCACTGCCGGTGCCCCGGACCACTGCCGGTGCGCCGGACCACTGCCGGTGCCCCGGACCACTGCCGGTGCGCCGGACCACTGCCGGTGCGCCGGACCACTGCCGGTGCGCCGGACCACTGCCGGTGCGCCGGACCACTGCCGGTGCGCCGGACCACTGCCGGTGCGCCGGACCACGCCGGTGCGCCGGACCACCCGGTGGCGCCGGACCACTGCCGGTGCGCCGGACCACTGCCGGTGCGCCGGACCACTGTGCTGTTAGCGCGCGCAGGCGCCGGACCACTGCCGGTGCGCCGGACCACTGCCGGTGCGCCGGACCACTGCCGGTGCGCCGGACCACTGCCGGCGGCGCCGGACCACTGCCGGTGGCGCCGGACCACTGCCGGCGGCGCCGGACCACTGCCGGTGCGCCGGACCACTGCCGGCGGCGCCGGACCACTGCCGGTGCGCCGGACCACTGCCGGCGGCGCCGGACCACTGCCGGTGCGCCGGACCGCGGCACCTGCGCCTGCTCGTCGGCGGGCTACCGGCAGGCACTTGTCTGCGCGACCGTCGCGACAATCAACATCTTCTTCACTCTTGCTTTTGATATTTGTCACCATATGTGACATTGTGGCACAGATTCCATAGTGAATATGGGTTTTATTTTTTAATATTATGTGCCTTATATTAGTAATATCATTGAACACACATCACTTCATTCAGGCTGCAGATTTCCACCCAGTTTGCTTCAAATATATTATTTTGTTATATGATATAGCAATGAAGTCTTCTGACGAAGTATGACTTGGCCTTAGTCATTACTTGGTGTTAGGTTTGGCCTTAGTAGCACCAGATCTCTGCCTGCTGCATTGTGACTCTGACTGCAATCAATATCACAGGCTTGTACAAGATGTTTGGAGCAGCGAATGTTCTGCCCAGGCAGGCTGCAAGTTTCCCCATGTGAGGCTGCCTTCAACAATGCTGGGTTAGCTTCGGATATCGATATTACATATTACAGCGAACAGGATGCTTACAGGTAATATACCTTTTTAGCGCATTCGTATGCCAATAGTAATGCAAAGGATACGCATTTCCTACTTTGCAAATAGCAAAGGAGACATCATATATATATATATATATATATATATATATATATATATATATATATATATATATATATATATATATATATATATATATAAGCAAATTAAGTGCTTATCACAGTGAAGTCAAGCTGTTTGGATGTAAACAAATCATAGAACGAGCAAATATAAGGTGAAGAATTCGCTGCCTTCTGAACGCAGAACTATTCCGTACAATCTGGAAGATATTAGCATCCGTTCAATATCGACCTTCAGATCTGAGGACCTTCAGATCAGAAGGTCTGAAGGTCCTCGAATCTCTACATATACATAATCTACGGCCGCAACTAAACACGCAAACGACGTCTTGGTATATCACATAAAATTACATAAACATAAATTATATATAGTATGTATTACGCGTTATATTGGATATATGTCTATATATGTGCGTGAGTGTATGCATCGATATGTATATGGACCATCGGCTCGGGCTTCCTCAGAGGATTCCTTCTTGACATAGTTTGTTTATGGGTTGGAGTTTCTGTGAGTGTCTGCACCACCGAGGAGGCTTTTCTGCATTCCACGTGTCTTTTTGCACGCTTTTTTCCCGCGTGCTTTTTTCAATTTTTTAAGCTTGAGCTTTTTTCATCACTCCTGACGATGGCCCTGGCCGAAACGTTGAGTAATAAAGTATAATCTTTTTCGTTACTTTTGATGTCAACTCAGCACCTCCTGGTATATTGAAGGTCGTATATTTTCTTTGCACGCAAGATGATTTTTTACAGTGCGTTTACCAATCTCTCTAACACCATTATATCTTTCTCTTCTTTTTGCTGCTGCCGCATGCCAATATCACAAAATCAGAGGCGCAGCCAAGGGGAACTTAGCACCCGAAAATGCACTAGATCAAACGAGTCGTTTTGAGATCTTCACCACGCAAACACTAAAGCTTCCGTGAAAGCCAGAAGTTTTCTGTTTCAACACATTTTTGTCGGGACCCCCTCGGAAAGATCCTGGCTGCGCCACTGTCAAAATATTCAAATTTGTAGATGAGATGACACCTCAGATGAAATAACTTTGTACCTTTCTCTCACTATTTCATCTCAGATGAAATCATGTTCTCTTTTTTTCACTTTCACTTCTCACTATTTCATCCATCATGTTCCATTCTTGAATGCAAAGGAATTTTTAAAAGCTGACTGAGAAAGCGAATTGACTATTTGCTTTCAAAAATGTTTTGCACATGTTTCTCCCGATTTAACCAGGACATTCCACTCGCACACCACATCTTGGAGGATGATTGCCCACTCTGACACCCAAACACAAAACTGATTTTGGGACACTATCCCAGGCCAGCAGCCAGTCTGCAAAGTATGACATAGGAGTTCACTAGAGCACCATGCTAGGTGGCTATTTGCATATTTCTAGTTGCTTCCTTTGCTATTTTTCTTGCTGTTTTCCTCTTAAATGTGGTGCATTAGACAGCACCTCACCATATCAAAACACGGTGCAACACACCACACTGCGCCTCAACAGAGGCGCAGCCAAGAGGGGGACCGAGGGCCCGTGCCCCCGCCTTAACAACTAAAGTTACATTGGATCAAAGAAGAAATGTTAGATTTTCACCATGCAAATCCAAAAACTTACCACGCGTTTCGCGCGCTGAAAACATTCTTTTTCCAGGACATTTTTTGTGATCGGGCCCGAAGCGGTTTCAATTACCATAGTTTGCTTTTGATCGGGCCCTTCCCTCAGGGCAAACCCTGGCTGCGTCACTGGCGGCAGCCTGTCCCGGGTCCACTCCTGCTGACCGATCGTGGCGTCAGCAAATGACAACAGGGAGCTAGTTCCACAGCGTACTCCGCTGCAGCCGAGCGGCGGCGCACGGTGACGCAGGAGGTGGCTGCACGTGCTGAACACTTGCATCAACTAGTTCCCGGTCACCGATCGGGGCCAAGGATGGCTCCATAGCGGACAAGGAAGCGACAGCGCTGAGATGGCCGCTACCAAAGCCAAACATTTCAGTACGTACGGACGTTGGGCCGTTAGGTTCCAAGCTGTGTCTTAGTCACAGAGTGCGTTCGGTATGTCTGAGTGCACCGACATGTGGTTGCCCTTCTCGAAGTTCTCAGCTGGGGTGCTTCCTGCCGCGTGTGCTTATCCATCGGTGTTCGCAGCTGAAGAGTTGTCTTTTAAATATTCCTTCATAGCAAGGCCATTCCTTCTCATTTATTCATACATTGATAATATGCAGTGGCAGCATTAGTTATGACAACAATGCAAGGAGCGCATTCAGTGCGTCACAGCGGCATGATATCTGTCGTGGACAGTGACGCAACCATGGGGAGGGGGCTAGGACCTCCTAGAATGCCAACTGAGAGCTGTGACCCCTCCTCAGTTATGATCGACCGCCCCCTCCCCCAATCTGGTCAAGTCGCATCTCACATTGCTTAACCCTCGCCCGTATAGTGGGAGGGGCGAGAGGGGTGGATCAACCCTGCTCAGGTTTTTCGGCGGTAGCAGAAAACACGTGCCCACAGTGCGCTGAATTGTTGGTAGGTTATGGGGCATCCATTGCGTGACTTTTAACATTTTGCGCTGTCACTTCAGGTCACTAACCTATACTGTCAGACGTGGGGCGACACTTCGCCATGTTTTTTTTTTGCAAAACGTGGTTTCGCGTGGAATGCACAAAAAAATGATTGGGCTTTGGTGTGCCATGATGGATGTTGACTATAACGGAATATGATAACCTAAGTCGAACACTTCTCCAAGGTCATCTGAGGTCAATGGACTCAGGCCACCTTCGGTCACTTTTTATTTATATTTTCATTCGGGGGTAAAACTAGACGTTGGTGTCGAATTCAGCGTCATTTGCATCAAAATGCATACAAATGAACTTTATTTTCCTGGTGTCGAACATCGAATCGCCATGTTGACCTGACTTGGTCTTTTAATTATGCATACAGATGCATCATGTAAATGCGAATGCGCTTTGCAGAAGTGGCACAAGAATACCTGCTCCAAACTTTGTTTAGTTGTCCTCGCTTTACAAAGTAGCACGAAAAAAGGGGCTGAAGATTATCCCTCGGCAATATCAAACTGCTTTGAAAGAAATCATGGGCCAGAGATCCAATCAGTATCTACCTTGCCCTCAAGCGTATCCGCTGCAGCTTACCCGAAGCGGTCAGCCGACTGGCTCCGACCAGATCGCCTCCATCTTCTGCATTCCGTCTGCAATCCGGCTCAAGGGTAAGAAAGTGACACTCCAGTCCACACAGAGTTCCCGTGGATACATTTTGATCCCACCCTGCAAGAACTATTGGGCTTCCATCGTGCTCGTTCCGCAGAAATAAGGGAGTCATACACAAAGAAAAGAGGGCAACATTCGTAGATAGGTACTGAATTTAACAAGTTGAAGCGACGAGGGAGATCATGGCAGAGCACGCCAAGTCAGAACATTATAAAACAGTTGCTCATGCCGTCCTCGAGTCTCGGGAGACAGCAACTGCTGTGTCCTAAGCCGTGGCCAATGACCAGAGGCAGAGAGGATGTGCGGGTGTGTATGGAAGGGGTCATAGCGAGTTTGATGCTCCTTGGCAAGCGAGACCTGGCTACACGTGGCCATCATTCTGAGGATGGCAACTGAATCGGGCTAGTGAAACCGCGATGCACCGATGATCCGGAACTTGATGCGTAGTTCACGCGCAAAGGAAGCTCCACGAGCCCATCCATGCAGAACGAGCTGCTGCTTGACCTGCTCAGTCTTCCGTCTCATAATCGCAGACGTGCGTGGCGACCGGACCAGGTAGTGTTCGGAGTTGCTATGGACGGCACACAAGACGTCAACGGCGTGGAGCGGCAGGGAATACGCATCCGCCACCTGACGCTCGACCCGGACATCGGCGAAGAGCTGATAGGGTTTCATGAACCCACAAACACTACGGATGAGGAGGAGCTGGCGTGCATCATTGAGGATTTGTGCTGACGCTTGGGCTTACCATTGAGCCACCTGCACGGGACGGCATTCGACAGTGCCTCCAGCATGGCTGAACGTCACAGGAAACAGGCGATCTTACCCAAGGAACAGATACTGACACTATTTGAGCACTGTGGTGCACACTGTTAGGATCTAGTGGTGAAGACAGCCGTGACATGTCGCCAGCGATGCGGAACGTGCTGCATAGCCTGAACGAAACGGGAGGAGCGACTCGGATGTGCATGATGCCCAGTTTGGTCATGAACTTTTCAAATTTTGTTGCACTCAGCTGTGGGCCATTGTCCGTAAGCACTTGCTCGGATACCTCATCTCGCGAAGATCTTTGATGGTAATTGTGTTGTTGCTTCCGTGGTTATGTCTCGCGTCGTTACAATCTCGAGCCACTTGGAATGGCCATCTACCGCCACCAGGAAGCATCTGCCCCTGAAAGGGCCAGCGAAGGCAAGGTGTAATCTTTCCCATGGCTTCTGGGTACGCTCCCACGGATGCAAGAATATTGCTGGTCACCCCTTTTGTGCAGCCTGACGCCCAGTACAGGTATGAACAGTCTTCTCGCTTTCTCGATCCATATTCGGCCACCACACGCAACTCCTTGCTGGGCTTTTCATGTTAGTCACGCCTACGTGGCCACTGTGGAGCTCCTTGAGGACTGTTTCTTGGAGGTCGGGTGGTATGATGACACGGCCACTCCTGAGGCTACAGCCACTGTTGAGCGACAGCTCCTGCTTCCTGCTCTTGTAGGCCTGCAACTCTGCTGGTGTCCGTGCTGGCCATCCAGCGCGCAGACAATACGCTACTTATGAAATCACGGGGTCTCGGCTCTCTGCTTGACATATGTCTACAAATGTTAGCGGCCGTATGTTTTCCATCTGCTTGCGGAAGCATGCGAATGCCTCGTCATTCTCCCCGGTCGGCGTCATGCTGCGGTCATGTGGCAGTCGTGATAAGACATCTGCCATCAGGAATTCTCCAGATCTCTTGCACTCCACGTCGTACGCGTATTCATCCATGGTGTGTGCCCAACGTTGCACTCTGGCTGCTGCCATAGCTGGTGCACTTGCCACTGGCCCCAGTATTGTTGCTGGTTGCTTATTGTCAGTGACCAAGGTAAACTGACGTTCTCATAGGCACTGTCTGAAGCGTGCTACTTCGAAGATCACTGCCAGTCATTCACGCTCTATCTGTGCATAGTTTCTCTCAGCCTTGGTTAGGCTTCTAGAGGCAAACCGTACTGGCTGCTCCTCTCCATCTCCACCTCTCTGCATCGGAACGGCTCCCACGCCACAGGGACTTGCATCTGTCACTGGACGTACCGGTCTCTTCCCATCATAGCGAGTCAGGGTGGGCGCTGCTGCCAGTCGCTTCTTCAACTCTTGGGGCTGTTGTTTTCAACATCAGTCCATCGTCATTTCTGGTTTTTCTGCAGCAACCGATAGAGTGGGGCTGCCACCGTGGCCATGTCAGTCGCAAATCGAGTGGTGACAGCGCCAAGGAAGCTGCGCAGCTCTGATGTTCTCTGGTCATGTGTTTAAGACTGGATCAACCTTCTCAGGCACGGGGCTGACTCCTTCGTTAGTTATTGTGGTTTATGGGCGCATCGACTGCACAGGTCATATAGCGCCCATGGGCTGACTCCTTCGCTACCCGCTTCCACTCCAAGGTACTTGACAGCTGTCATCAGGAAGTTGCATTTACTTCTATTTACTTTCAGGTTGCACTTGAAGAACCGGTTCAGCGTTTCATCCAGCCTCTAGTGAGTCTCATCTTTACTTTGCTCCTGCCACCAAGACAGCATCCAAGACACATGTCACACCTGGGAGACCTTCCAACACTTTCTCTAGTGTTGTCTGGAAGGTGGCTAGTGATGATGCAATTTCATACGGCAACCTCTTCAGCTTCATGATACCTATGGGGCTACTCGGCTTGGGTCCTTTTACGACGCATTCAACCGCTAGGTTATATAGCGTCGCCAGCCTCTCACGCCGATTGGTCGCGGGTGGACTCGGTGAATGCCGTCGGTTGCGAGATTCGAACCCACAATCTTGCGATCAAGAGTCCGACGCTCTACCAACCGAGCTACCGCGGTCCCAACTACCCGCGGAGCGCAGCTTGTGACTGGGATATGGAAGTCGGAGCTCGGAGTTGGCAGATTGGTGCATCATGGAACGCTGAGGAAGCGGGAGAGGTCACAGCCCCCAATATGGAGGCGGCGTCCACGCCGCAGAACAGGGTGGCGGCGCGGCGCGAGGCTGAGAGGCCCGTCCGGTGCGGTTACCGTGTCAGCGATCACGGGCCGAGCGGCTGATCACCGCTGGATATGCAAACCGGGCGGCAGGTGGGTCCACACCAGTAGACTGTGTCGCAGCCGAGTGGGCCGGCCCAGACCCGTGCTCGTGTCCGATGTCCCCCCACAATGGAGACGTCGGACGCCGAACCGCCACACCTGCGATGTTGGCTCGGCGCTCGGTGCAGCGCTGCGGTGACTCGTCGCCCGGTCGCCGGGCTCGGCGCCCACTCAGTTGGCACCTCGTCCGGCTGCTGGCCGCCGCTCCGTCCGGCCGAGGGAAGTTATAAATTGGGCGGCGGCCGGCCGGGCGCCACTGCATCTCCACCAGCCGCCGACGGCCGTCCGTTCTTCCCGCAGCTTCCCGTGCTGAGTCTCGCTGGCCGCCGGTGACACTCCCTTCTTCCCGCAGTCTCCCGCGCACATTTGAATGTCCAGAAGGTTCATCTGGCCGCCGCGACTCGATCTCGAGTAAGTGACGCATGGCTCCACTGCGCTGTGCACGCCATCTGTGTGTGTGTGGAACATCTGCCGTCATGTGGCACGTCTCTTGCCGTAGTGTGGCACGTCTCCTGCCGTCATGTGGCACGTCTCTTGCCGTAGTGTGGCACGTCTCCTGCCGTCATGTGGCACGTCTCCTGCCATAGTGTGGCACGTCTCCTGCCGTAGTGTGGCACGTCTCCTGCCGTCATGTGGCACGTCTCCTGCCGTCATGTGGCACATATGCCGTCATGTGGCACGTCTCCTGCCGTCATGTGGCACGTCTCCTGCCGTCATGTGGCACGTCTCCTGTCATAGTGTGGCACGTCTCCTGTCATAGTGTGGCACGTCTCCTGTCATAGTGTGGCACGTCTCCTGCCGTTGTGTGGCACGTCTCCTTCCGTCATGTTGCACGTCTACCTTCATGTGGCATGCCTTCTGCCATAACGTGGCACGTCTCCTACCGTCGTTTGGCGCGTCTCAGGCCGTCATGTGAACTTCACCTACTTCTCAGTCACCTTGCACATCACTGAACTCGCAGCTACACTATCCGTCACCTGTCTCAGCTACACTATTCATCATCTGTCTCTCAGCTAAACTATGCATCACCTGTCTAGCATCTACACTATCCGTCACCTGTCTCTCAGCTACACCATACATCACTTGTATCTCAGCTACACTATACATCACTTGTCTCTCAGCTACATTATACATCACTTGTCTCTCAGCTACACTATACAACACTTGTCTCTCAGCTGCACTATACATCACTTGTCTCTCAGCTACACTATACAACACTTGTCTCTCAGCTACACTATACATCACTTGTCTCTCAGCTACACTATACATCACTTGTCTCTCAACTACACTATACAACACTTGTCTCTCAGCTACACTATACATCACTTGTCTCTCAGCTACACTGTCCGTCTCCTGTCAATGCAATGCCACTAGTCGGTTTTACAGCGGCAATTTACTCTCCCGTCTAGTCGCTTTTCATCCTTCCAAGTCATTTCTTGCTTCACCTAAATATTCCAGACATGAACTAAAAAAGTACATCGAAGAAAATTTATTAGTAACAAGAATTGATCTCACTGAATTTTCTCAGCTTTTTCATCGACAAAACTTGTTTCTTGGTGGTGAGAATAAAACGATTTTAGACCGATTGTTTTAGTATAATTTTTCTTACACCATTATATATTCCGAAACCTATATCCCAGTACGCGGCAGGCAACAAATCAGTCGGTGCACGAGCGTCCTACTCGTGGGGTGTGTTGTGAATATGTATTAGTTGTGCGGCGTGAGCATGTCGGCAGTATCAGGCATGGATTTATAAACTTGGTTGACATCGATTAAGTGTACTTTTGTTATCATTTTCTCTACCGTTGCTAAGGAAATTGGCTTATAACTTCATCCTTCGCTAATTTAACCACAGCGCCAATTTGTCATCTGGCAGTCATCCGTCGGCTGCCAGATACCGTAGAGCTGAGTGCAGTCTCGACGTAAATTAGAAAGCATATTGCAATTTGCTGATATTCGTAAGTTTAATTCTACTTATTTCAGCAGCGTTAGTAGTAAAACCTATTTCGTTGTTAAAACTGATGTGATAATTATATTTGGTGGTCGCTTTTAATTTATGCAGATCACTATGCCGGGTCTTCTCCCTCTATCTTGTTCCTGAGACCACGTGACCTGGGAGCAAAGTACCGCTGTAAAACCGACTACTGTCTGCAATTGGTAATCGAAATTGTCACGGCCATGCCGACTGGTTGTTGAGGGTCAAATATTACCTACGGCTTGCACACCTGGCTGGTGGCCGAAGTAGTCGTGCGCGCTCCAGAAATATTTGACCTCTCCATGAAAATTGTGCTGTATTTGTGATTGTAAATGGGAATTTAAAAAGCGCGCCTCCAGTGCGAAACATTTGTATTGTTAACCTGCTCAAATTAGACATTTTGAACACTTTAGTTGTTATCATGCACGTTCGTTCTCCCCAAAATCGTTACCATGTCGTTGTAAACCTTAGCCCATGTGAAGCTCTTTGTTTGGTTTGACCGCGCTCAGCTCGATTTTCAGCGGTGGTGATGTCTGGGCTGCTCAGGTTATTCCCCTGCCAGCCTACACTGTGAGGCTAGTTCACTTCTGCAGCGCTATGCCCACCATGGCGTCGTTTCGTCACAATGCTCTGTTGTGACGAGAGCCACCCCATATTGCAGGCTCGGAAACAGCTTGGCTTGCAGCAAGGGCAGCAGACAGGCCAACTGCGGAAACAAGCTTGAAAGGGAGGTGCTGACGCTAGTCCACAGAGTGCATTGATAGGTGAGTGCCTTGTCGGACATCAGTGGTCCAACGAGTGCCTTGATAGGTGAGTGCCTTGTCGGACATCAGTGGTCCAACGAGTGCCTTGATAGGTGAGTGCCTTGTCGGACATCAGTGGTCCAACGAGTGCCTTGGTAGGTGAGTGCCTTGACGGACATCAGTGGTCCAACGAGTGCCTGGATAGGCGAGTGCCTTGTCGGACATCAGTGGTCCAACGAGTGCCTTGGTAGGTGAGTGCCTTGTCGGACATCAGTGGTCCAACGAGTGCCTTGGCGGACGTCAGTGGTCCAACGAGTGCCTTGGTAGGTGAGTGCCTTGTCGGACGTCAGTGGTCCAACGAGTGCCTTACCGGCGTGCGTGCAGACTTAAGGTGTGTGGCGAGTTCTTGACTCTCCCTACCTGAAACCAATTTAACATTTGGCCTATGGCATTCGCACAGCAGATATTTTTGGTGCAAATGCTAAGCGATGGCCCCGATGCGAAGCGAGGTCTCTACGTCGGTCTTTTGGGCTGATGCCCGTCGCCGGTGTTTTGTTCCGACCGGGACCCACGCGGTACCAAAGTGTTCAGTCTTGGAATGGCGCGAAAACAGCACACGTCTCAACGACCCTGAGCCAAGATGTGATGGGGTTAAGTGAAAATACGCGTTAGGCTCGGCGGCTGCTTCGTTATCAGGTGAGCAGCAGCCGAGGTCGGCCCCCAGGACGTCATGGCATCACCTCCTCGGCCACCGCCAATCCAGCATGGAGTCAACGCTGCCTATCCGTTGTCCACAATGTCGCAATATCAGTCGCTGCTGGGTCGTGGGAAGCGATGAATATTCCAACTGTTCCAACGCCAACTTGTATTCCGTATTCGTCATCGCCTACTCGGCGATGCCAAACGATACGATACGATGCGATGCGAGGTGCGGCTTACAGGTACCGACGACGGCTACTGGGCCACGAGGTTATTCTGCACGAATCATAGCCACTCTGCGATCCCCTGCCGACCTCAGTTTGCTTGTCCAGATTGAAAGACTGGTGAACCGGACTGGTGGTGGGAGAATGCTCGGTTCGGCCGAACAGTGGTTGGTTGGTTATTGGTTTTACGACACGTCGCGCCGGCGAGTGGCGTAGTTGGGGCACGCCGCGGACTCACTGGCGGCTCTCATTGGCCACGCCCCGACCACGTGATCGCAGCCGGTTCTGATGGAGCCGGAAATGACGCCGACGTCAGCAGCACACCAGGCTGGCAGCTGGCTGCGTGCTGCTGCTGCCAGCTGCCGCCGCCTCCGCCGATCGCTGCTCTCCGGAACCGGCTTTGCGCTGTTCGCCAACAGAAAGATCCGAGATCTCGGCAGCGGACTTGTACGAGAGCGAATAGCGGGAGGAGAGAGTAGTTAGTTATTTGGGCTTAAGGGCGCATCGACTTCATTGGTCATGTAGCGCCCAGGGAGGAGAAATTATGCCGGCGCCAGCAGGTGGTGAGGAGTCGAATCGTAACGTCTGAGAAGAGGGAATGCCACCCACACACTCGCACGTCGACCTTGTTGGTGGGTCACAACGGACATCCCGCCGACCGAGGAACGAACCCGTATCCGCTCTCTAAAGAGCTGGCACCCGTCCCCCCATCGACTAATCTACATAAAATTATCAAGGTCATGAACCAGCGTAATATCCATATATATATATATATATATATATATATATATATATATATATATATATATATATATATATATATGACCTGTACGTATTCCCGGCAAAATGGCAGCTGTGTGACAGCAGCACTGCCTCCCGACTTTGATTCTCGCGGGCACGTGTCAAGCACTTCCCCCCAGGCGTTTTTTTCGGGAGCACCAGTGGCATTGCTCCGAAGTGACGCGACAAGACCGTGACGATCCAGTGACTGTCGCTTCCCCTCCTCCGCAGGAACGCCGACAGTCCTCCGGAAAGAGCTTCACATCAGCGGTGGGAGTTCCCCCGGTCCGGTCAGCACTCCGCCGAGAGGCAGTCAGTCGGCTGCAGTCGGGTCAGTCAGCACTCCGCCGAGACCAAGCTACCGAGCCCGCGCGTCAGCCGGCCAGCAACATCCGTCACGATGGTTCAAGGCTCGGAGCCCAAGTTCGCGGCGGCACCCAAACAGGAGCTGCAGGACAGCAAGTCCGCCAAGTGAGTGCCGCCCGCTTTGTGCCCGGTGTGTTTCCGAGGAAGCGGGACAATATATGGGCGCTACATGATCAACATGGTCGATGCGTCCTAAAGCCCAAATAACTAACTGACGAAGAGGGTCAATAATCGGTTTGTTACTCGATGATATGACGGCTCAGCAATAAGATACCATCGCCTACGTGTTCGACAGTTTCGTATAGACATACATTTATCAATAAATGTCAGTCAATGATATGCGTGCCTAATTACCCATTACAAGCACATGAGCGTACTCCTTCGCCCATGTGCTTGTCAATGCCAAATAAACAAACTTGGTGTCAGATGGCCACAATACAGCAGTAGCTAACGATGTGTGGCTGGAATGCTTCAATGCTAAGACGGCCAATCCAGACCAGAGGCCTGGGCGATGGTGTACACGATGCGGAATGACCGAGAGGGCACTGCACTGGCGCTGTCCGTTATCATACCCCATTGGCGACTTCACAAATGTTGGGGTCATCTACCTCCTGCGCCAGCATCCACAATAGTGCTGGGGTTCATGGTTTGTGATGTCCGCTTGAGCAAGCACGGCCTCCCTTTTCAGGAAGCCAGCTTCCAACGCCCCGTCGAAAAGTTCGCAAGAGGCGGCTGGCAAGTCAAAGAGCAAGGACTACGGAGCTTGGGGGCCCACGTTCAAGAACAAGGACAACTTTAAGAACATGCACATGTACTAGAAGCGCGTGTGTGATCGCTGTTGCGATGACCGCACACCCGGCTCGTGTTCGGGGCTGAACGCGCGTCCTGGTGGCGGTGTCACCAGGCACCGTGCCACTATGTGATGACGCGACATAGTGGTGGTGTCACCAGACACCGTGACGGGCACCGTGCCACTATGGCACGGCGCGCCCTGGTGGCGGTGTCACCAGGCACCGTGCCACTATGTGATGACGCGATATAGTGGCGGTGTCACCAGACACCGTGCCACTATGTCACGGCGTGTCCTGGTGGCGGTGTCACCAGGCACCGTGCCACTATGTGATGACGCGACATAGTGATGGTGTCACTAGACACCGTGACGGGCACCGTGCCACTATGTCACGGCGTGTCCTGGTGGCGGTGTCACCAGACACCGTGCCACTATGTGATGACGCGACATAGTGATGGTGTCACCAGACACCGTGACCACTATGTCACGGCGTGTCCTGGTGGCGGTGTCACCAGGCACCGTGCCACTATGTGATGACGCGATATAGTGGCGGTGTCACCAAACACCGTGCCACTATGTCACGGCGTGTCCTGGTGGCGGTGTCACCAGGCACCGTGCCACTATGTGATGACGCGATATAGTGGCGGTGTCACCAGACACCGTGCCACTATGTCACGGCGTGTCCTGGTGGCGGTGTCACCAGGCATCGTGCCACTATGTGATGACGCGATATAGTGGCGGTGTCACCAGACACCGTGCCACTATGTCACGGCGTGTCCTGGTGGCGGTGTCACCAGGCACCGTGCCACTATGTGATGACGCGATATAGTGGCGGTGTCACCAAACACCGTGCCACTATGTCACGGCGTGTCCTGGTGGCGGTGTCACCAGGCACCGTGCCACTATGTGATGACGCGATATAGTGGCGGTGTCACCAGACACCGTGCCACTATGTCACGGCGTGTCCTGGTGGCGGTGTCACCAGGCACCGTGCCACTATGTGATGACGCGACATAGTGATGGTGTCACTAGACACCGTGACGGGCACCGTGCCACTATGTCACGGCGCGCCCTGGTGGCGGTGT
This sequence comes from Ashinkailepas kermadecensis, assembly GCA_034440615.1. Taxonomy (NCBI): domain Eukaryota; kingdom Metazoa; phylum Arthropoda; class Thecostraca; family Neolepadidae; genus Ashinkailepas; species Ashinkailepas kermadecensis. Next base: position 178,857 of record JAOTOM010003948.1, on the reverse strand, counting down.
CACCAGGCACCGTGCCACTATGTGATGACGCGATATAGTGGCGGTGTCACCAGACACCGTGCCACTATGTCACGGCGTGTCCTGGTGGCGGTGTCACCAGGCACCGTGCCACTATGTGATGACGCGACATAGTGATGGTGTCACTAGACACCGTGACGGGCACCGTGCCACTATGTCACGGCGCGCCCTGGTGGCGGTGTCACCAGGCACCGTGCCACTATGTGATGACGCGACATAGTGATGGTGTCACTATGTGATGACGCGATATAGTGGCGGTGTCACCAAACACCGTGCCACTATGTCACGGCGTGTCCTGGTGGCGGTGTCACCAGGCACCGTGCCACTATGTCACGGCGCGCCCTGGTGGCGGTGTCACCAGGCACCGTGCCACTATGTGATGACGCGACATAGTGATGGTGTCACTATGTGATGACGCGATATAGTGGCGGTGTCACCAAACACCGTGCCACTATGTCACGGCGTGTCCTGGTGGCGGTGTCACCAGGCACCGTGCCACTATGTCAATTCGTGACACAGTGAGCAAGGTGTAAAGGCTCGACATATGACGGTGTAGCAAAGCGACGGTATCACCAGGTACCGTGACGGGCAACGTGCCACTAACTACGTCACGGCGGGACACAGTGGCAAACGCAATACCAGTGGCTAGTAGCACCCCACTGTAATCCATGAATTCATTATTTCGGAACTTCTCCGTATCATGTTGCATCGCTCGCTGCTGTTGCCCCTCCCCCCCTCCACTCGCGTTTATCCGTTGTATTTTCCTGCAGCTCAGTGCCTTACGATCGCGCACGTGGACGAATCTGACCGGCGCAGTCGGCCTGCAGGGTACGTTATGGCTGGCAGGCGTACTTACGACCAACGGCATTCCCTGCGAAATTCGCCGACATATCAATGTCACGTTTCCGACTTCTGCGACCAAACGAACAGGTGAACCGTGGCGACAGGTTCGTACCGCCACAATCGTTAACGCATGTGGTTTCCGACCGTGCACACCTTCCGGCTTCCCGACGGAAGTAAGCTCCACACACGGCCGGTCTCGTTCGCCCCGCCATGTGCCACGTCCACGAGAGCAGCGACACTTTCTGATACGGTGCGATGTGAAAATATTGCTCAGCTTTTTGGATGTTTTGGCATGTCGGAAGCTTGTTACCAAGAGCAGCGGTTTCGCAGTTTTTCAAATCGCATCGTATCCGGAAGTTTCGCTGACCATGTAAACGGGGTAAGTGACGGGCTTCCAACTACTCATGTCTGACGTAACGCCCCGCTGTCCACGAATCACCTCGTGAATCGCTTGTTTCGGTGGTCACTGCCTTGACGTGCTATGCAAAGACGTTTGTCGCTTTAATCTGTATGTGCAATAGATGATAGTTTATTTTACGCCTTGGTCTTTTGTCATCAACTGGAAAGAGTTTTCGCTCATGCATGGCCCATCAGTGAGTACAACGGGATGCAACCACAGCAATTATATTTGTGGAATACGTCGATGACGGGGTCGGCTATGCCAGCGTGGTTAAATAATGCAATGCGGACGGTTATTGTTGGGGACGAGTGGTCTAGGGGTAAGATGCTCGTCTCGCAATCGAAAGATTGTGGGTTCGAATCTCACCTGTCGCTACTCTTCGCCAGCGACCAATCGGCGTGAGAGATTGGCGACGCTATACGACTCCACGGTCGACGTGTCGTAAAACCAATAACCAACCGAACCAACGACGGTTATTGTTTTTAGCTATGTCAAATATCATGACGCAGTCACGCCCCCAATAGTCATTCTTCAGGCAGGCTTCAGGCCGTCAGTGTGCATTATGCTCTGTTGGAAGCGAGGGGTTGCGTCTCATGAAACCGATTGGGTGGTCACACGAACTTCATTTTTGTTTAAATGCTGATAAATTCCTGTGTTGGCAGATCTTACGTGCGTTGGTTGAGGGCTGAGCGAGAGGGGTGGGATTTCAAATTTGCCCACCTAGTTCTTCGGGTAGCCACAATTTCGCACTGGAGGCGCAAGTGCCCCTCCAAGTGTGATCGTGCAAAACCACACTCGTGCAGGAAGTAGATATTGAAGGCGATGCGACAATCGCCACATGGGCGACTCGTGATGCACGAGGTGCCCGATAATCGTGTCTGGTGTCCGTGGCACAGACCAACAAATACCGCTGTAATATTGCAATGCAAAGTTTACAGTAGCACAATCTGCTGCAGAGACGAACCTACCGAACTAATGTCGGCACCAACTTCGGAGTGCGATCGAAGGTGAGGCAGACTTCACCACGGTGTGATGTACACTGCTAGGCCATCGGAGTGCGATCGAAAATTACTCAGCACTAGCATCTACACAGCCGGGTTTCCGTTCCCACTTCCACTTGGCTCGCCCAGGTCTGCCTATAAGATGACTACATTTGACTGTTTGCGAAGTGGGCCGAACACCTACCGTCAACAGACTTTGACTGAACAATGTTCGTTGCTACACAGCACGAAGTGGGCAGAACACCTACCGTCTACAACACCTACCGGCAGAACACCTACCGACTACATTCGACTGTTTGCGAAGTGGGCAGGACACCTACCGTCAATAGACTTTGACTGAACACTGCCTACTGCTACACAGCACGACGAAGAGGGGAGGGAAGATACTGCCTCGACGCGACAGGGTCATAGCAGCCGAGGAACCTGAAAGCCGAAACAATCCCGAACGGACCGACTTTGGCGCACGATGCATACCGCCACTTCGGGATCGAGTTGCCGGTTTCGACTACTCGATGTCATAAGGACAGGATCGAACCCCATCGAATGTTGTGCAGATGGCGTGACCTGTTCGTGACCAGTGTTGCGCACGGCACATTCCGCACGCAGACCGGCGCGACAGAGACGTTTGCCGAACACCGCTCGAGAATAGACGCTCTTGAAAGACGGTGAACCCTCGCGGCCGAATGATATTCGTTGGTAGACACCATGTCAGGTGGGAACAGCGTGGGGAGTCTGGCAGTCCGTGTCAAGACGCAGTCGGAGTGTTCGCCGGCACCTCCACTCAACTGCCTCGAAATACACTCTCCAAATGAACTTCGAATGAATATAGGCAGACGATGAACATTGGCAGAAACATAAAACAAATTGGCATATGTAAGTTGAGTATATTTGATATATGGCACGACGTACATGCTCATAAAGTATCACTTAATAACGGTTCGCAGCCCTCCAATCACCACGACGCCAGGGACAACGCAACGGTATAAACACACTATAAACAACACGACCCAGGTCATACCAGCCAATATAACTGGACAACCTTAAATATCGTAAGTAAATATAAGGTCTGGAACTTGTTGGATATGCTACATTCGCAACACAACGGGTGACACACTAGACATCTCGAGAACGGAGTGTGCTACCTCGCACCATGGGGAGAAGTTTGCTTCGAGCCGACTAGACAGAAGCATCATATCACCTACGCCGAGACAATGCTATCGCATATTGCCAGTATGTACCGGCTGCACTGCCTGTATCGGATGTTTGGCGACACGCGTACAGGGTAGCAAATACATACCACCTGTTCGCACACTGCGCCAGAGCCAGAATCGACCGCCACAGGGCGCGCGGGCACGCGGGCCCGAGCATGCTCCCGTGCCAACACCACAGACAAGTGATCTGCTGTCCGAGACAGAGATGAGAAGGCCCTGTGATACGCCACATGCAGCCTGCCACTGGCCGCGGAGACGATGGAGGTACTGTGGTGCCAGGTCACACACAGGTGGTCTGCCACGGGACATAGAGACACGAGCCGGATACTGCGCCAGACCCGCAGGCAGATGGCCTGCCATCTGCCACGGGGGCGGAGGAGGCCCCGTGCCCACAGGGACGTGGGAGGAACCGTGCGGGACCCACAGGCAGATGGCCTGCAGTCGGTCACGGGGCGGAGGAGGCCCCGTGCCCACAGGGACGTGGGAGGAACCGTGCCGGACCCACAGGCAGATGGCCTGCAGTCTGCCACGGGGGCGGAGGAGGCCCCGTGCCCACAGGGACGTGGGAGGAACCGTGCCGGACCCACAGGCAGATGGCCTGCAGTCGCCACGGGGCGGAGGAGGCCCCGTTCCCACAGGGACGTGGGAGGAACCGTGCGGGACCCACAGGCAGATGGCCTGCAGTCTGCCACGGGAGCGGAGGAGGCCCCGTGCCCACAGGGACGTGGGAGGAACCGTGCCGGACCCACAGGCAGATGGCCTGCAGTCGATCACGGGCACGGAGGAGGCCCCGTGCCCACAGGGACGTGGGAGGAACCGTGCCGGACCCACAGGCAGATGGCCTGCAGTCGATCGCGGGCACGGGGAGGCTCCATACGAGAGCCATACACAGACAATCTGCCGTCGACCACAGAGCTAAGCAAGACCTCGCGCCAAAACCACGGACAGCTGGTCCATTGTCGGAGACAGACACGAGCGAGGCTCCGTGCCAGGAGTATAGACCGATAGTCGGTCGTCGGGCGCAGGGCACGAGGTGGTGTGGAGGTGGACCAGTTGGGATCCATCTGACGATAAACGCGGTGATAAATGGCTAATCATTCTGTGGAAACAGCACCGCCATTCTCCTGCCAAACGTCGGAGCAGCGGAAATTTCAGAGAGAGCCACGAGAGCCACGTCGCACACATTAATGCTCCATAATCTTGCACATTCAGAATATCACACACAAACACACGGGCCGTAATGTGATGCACCAGTTGGCTGGACGGCAGTCCACCGTCCAACAGTACACCCACCCACGGCAGGAAACCGACGGCACGGTGACACCGTGCGTTGTGACAGAACTCACTTTCCAGGAGCGTTGCTTGCCACCTCTGTCGGCCGTGTAACATCGCACCGGTTGCAAAAGATTCGCAAAACATGACGCAAGACGTGCCGGGAAATGTTTTGTGCCGAATGCGCCGAATACCGACCACACACTGACCGCCATGCATTGCTACGCGAGGTGACTCGCATGTCCCGAATACTGACCACAATGAACTGCTACGCGAGGTGACTCGCATGTGTCGAATACCGACCACATACTGACCACCATGCATTGCTACGTCAGGTGACTCGCATGTGCCGAATACTAACCACATACTGACCATAATGAACTGCTACGCGAGGTGACTCGCATGTGCCAAATACTGACCACAATGAACTGCTACGCGAGGTGACTCGCATGTGCCGAATACCGACCACATACTGACTAATGACTAGGTGTTTATTCCAATGACGTTACTTCTACATACTTAAAAACCCTTGCCATCAGTGTCCTCCAGCAACCAGCGCACGGATCAACAACTTACTCTGGTGCTTATAACACGTACTGCACATACATCAAAAGCTACGAGAACAAATACGAGCAGAAAATGCTGCATAGCATGATTGTCCTGCAATTTACAGCGGAGTGGTGGGTGGGGTGGGGTGGAGTGGGGCGGGGGGAATCCGGCTACCAAGACACGCTGGTCCAGTAGTCTACTGTTGCACCCACCAACTGACCAACTGCATAAACACGCCCTAATAATCGCATAATTACACAAATATATGAATTCAATTCTACCCAGAGTACCATCAATACACCTACCTGGTCCCACCAGTACATCACCGAGTCCCACGAATACACCCACCCGATCCCACCAATACATCCACCTGACCCCACCAGTACATCACAGGTTTCCACCAATACACCCACCTGGTCCCACCAGTACAGCACTGGATCCAACCAATACACCCACCTGATCCCACCATAATATTACCGGATCCCACCAATACATCCACTTGGTCCCACCAGTACACCCGCCGGATCCCATCAGAACACCACCTGGTCCCATCAGAACACCGCCTGGTCTGGTCCCACCAGTGCATCCACCGGGTCCCACCAGTACACCTCTCGGATACCAAACATAGCCACAGGCCACCCCTGTTATACGCGTCGGCGCACCGTACTTCAGCGATACGACCCGCGTGGCGGCGGCTGGGTCAGACGAGCACCGCACCACCCGGACTGGGACCCGCGTGGCGGCGGCTGGGTCAGACGAGCACCGCACCACCCGGACTGAGACCCGCGTGGCGGCGGCTGGGTCAGACGAACACCGCACCACCCGGACTGAGACCCGCGTGGCGGCGGCTGGGTCAGACGCGCACCGCACCACCCGGACTGGGACCCGCGTGGCGGCGGCTGGCTCAGACGAGCACCGCCCCACCCGGACTGAGACCCGCGTGGCGGCGGCTGGGTCAGACGAGCACCGCACCACCCGGACTGAGACCCGCGTGGCGGTGGCTGGGTCAGACGAACACCGCACCACCCGGACTGGGACCCGCGTGGCGGCGGCTGGGTCAGACGAGCACCGCACCACCCGGACTGAGACCCGCGTGGCGGCGGCTGGGTCAGACGAACACCGCACCACCCGGACTGAGCTTGACCACATCACATGACTCGAGCCGACACCGCCTCTACACCTCTACACCTGAAGTCATCCTGATCACATCACATAACTCGGACCGACACCGCCTCTACACCTATCTGAGGTCGAGGTCAGTGAACACGAGCGAATCACCTGCACTTTTGTGTACCGGCCGGATGACTCGAAATACAGTAAATCGCAATACCTATTACCTGCACATGACCACCGGGGCTACCCCCCTCTCCCCCCCTCCGTCCTCCAGCAGAGACGATAGATCATCGGAACGCTAACTGGAGTGCAACATCATCTCAAGGTCGCCATCCCGTCTGCTCGTCAGGCTCAGGAAGTAGTTGTTGTTGTTAATGCAACCGCACAGCGGCTGTATGTGGCTCCACGGCCCGGAGCCGTGCCACGGGGGCGTGGGAGTGGGACAAGTGAGACTGGTGTGGCTCAGCACACCAGCACATACCCACCTCAACAGCAGAACCAGAGGTGTCGAAAGGGTACAGCCCTCTCTGCGGCGGACTCAGAGGTACCGAGAGCGTCACCCCACCTACAGCAGGTCCACACAGGTGACGAGAGAATGCCGCCCTCTACAGCAGACCCACAGAGGTGCCGAGAGTGCCGCCCCCCACAACAGACCCACAGGGGTGCCGAGAGAGTGCCGCCCTCTACAGCAGACCCACAGAGGTGCCGAGAGTGCCACCCCTCCACAACAGACACACAGGGGTGCCGAGAGTGCCGCCCCTCTACAGCAGACCCACAGGGGTGCCGAGAGAGTGCCGCCCTCTACAGCAGACCCACAGAGGTGCAGAGGTAGCGCCGCCCTCTACAGCAGACCCACAGAGATGCCGAGGTAGTGCCACTCCATCCACAACAGTCCCACAGAGGTGCCGAGAGGGTGCCGCCCTCTACAGCAAACCTGAAGGGGCCGAGAATGCCATCTCATCCACACCAGGCCGACAGAGATGCCCAGAGGGTGCCGCCCTGTACAGCAAACCCAGAGGTGCCGAGAGTGCCACCCCCTTCACAACAGGCTGACAGAGGTACTGCCAGGGTGCCACCCCATCCACAACAGGCCCACAGAGGTCCGGAGAGTGCCACCCCTTTACAGCAGGCCCACCGAGATGCCGAGAGAGTGCCGCCCTCTACAGCAGACCGACAGCGGTGCCGATAGGGTGCCGCCCCGCAGAAGCCGCTTCACAGCAGGTCGAGCGGGGTGGCGGCCGCGCCGGACACCTCCCACACGGTCCTGGCGATCTGCTGCGACTGCTGCAGCACGCGCGCTGACTGCACCGGACCCTTGTGGATCAGGAACAGCTGGTAGCAGCGCACGCCTTCCTCCGACTCGCCGGGGAAGCAGAGCGAGACCAGTGTGCTGCAGGCGGGCGCCAGGTCAGCGGTCCACCGCATTGTCCGTGTCGGTTGTGCTCAAGTGCCCAATGTGTCCGCGGTAAGCTGGCCGTGTGTCGGTGGTAAGCTGGCCGTGTGTCGGTGGTAAGCTGGCCGTGTGTCTGTGGTAAGCTGGCCGTGTGTCTGTGGTAAGCTGGCCGTGTGTCGGTGGTAAGCTGGCCGTGTGTCTGTGGTAAGCTGGCCGTGTGTCTGTGGTAAGCTGGCCGTGTGTCAGTGGTAAGCTGGCCGTGTGTCTGTGGTAAGCTGGCCGTGTGTCTGTGGTAAGCTGGCCGTGTGTCTGTGGTAAGTTGGCCGTGTGTCCGTGGTAAGCTGGCCGTGTGTCTGTGGTGAGTTGGTGGTGTATTTGTGAGAAGATGGCCGTGTGTCTGTGGTAAGCTGCTGACCGTGTGCCTGGTAAGTTGATGGTGTCGGTGAGAAGGTGGTCTGTGGTAAGTTGGCCGTGTCGGCAACGCTTCCAGCGTGCGACACGCCATCGGCGCGCAAAACAAGTTACCTTGACATAATGACGACCAACACCCCTAAGTCGCCTACCGACATCGTTTGCCTGGCACGTCATGCTCAGCAAAAGCAGGCATAATGGTTGACGCGTCTACTCGACATGACATAAATGCTCAAAATGACTCGCATTGCCTTTTTCGTCATAGGATGGAAAAGTAGAGAATGCAAAACGCTTGGCACATTTGCCTGCCTTAATGCGCGCGTCGATAATATCGGCTTCTCACATTAAAGAAGCACAGCAAGAATCTATACGTTTTTTAATGTGATGGGCCAGGCAAACAGGAGCAGACGCCTCACCTGAAGAACTCCCGCACCAGAATACCGGGTCGCATGTCGGGGTACAGTGCCTTCAGCTTCTTCGGACTCTCTAGTGCCTGCCGCGGGTTGCCCTGGCAACGAAGCAAACATGTTGGCATCTTTACCACATGCCTTGAGCAGGTATGTTCCACACCACAGACCGCGACTGTCAATAACATCACCTGAACCAACCGTTCTACGAGGGACAAACTGGACAATTTAAGAGTCACCCTGCGATGCAGTGTTCTGTCAGCCATTGTGCCGACGGCTGCAACAGCTCACCATAGCGTCCTCGAACCAGAGGAAGTGGCCGTAGCTGTACCGGTCGTCCCGCCAGATCATGCTCATGTGGCCCTCACACAGGTACCGGTTCGCCAGGTCGATCATGTTCCACACCTGCCACACCACGGGTGTGTCATGCTCATGTGACCCTCACATAGGTACTGGTTCGCCAGGTCGATCATGTTCCACACCTGCCACACCACGGGTGTGTCATGCTCATGTGGCCCTCACACAGGTACCGGTTCGCCAGGTCGATCATGTTCCACACCTGCCACACCACGGGTGTGTCATGCTCATGTGGCCCTCACACAGGTACCGGTTCGCCAGGTCGATCATGTTCCACACCTGCCACACCACGGGTGTGTCATGCTCATGTGACCCTCACATAGGTACTGGTTCGCCAGGTCGATCATGTTCCACACCTCTCAGACCACGAGTGCGTCATGCTCATGTGACCCTCACACAGGTACTGATTGGCCAAGTCGATCATGTTCCACACCTGTCAGGGTGCGAGATGACACACAGCAGGAATCAATTTTGCACCGTTACAACGTGTCACGAATGAGCTTCCACTCATCACCTATCGCGATGAGTGGATATGTAGCAGACTCCGGAAAATGCCCACAAAAATATGTTCACATGTCATAATAATTCACAACATATGGATCTCTGTTTTAATTTTCAAGTATTCACAGGGTCGGTAAATTCAATTCAATTTGTGGCTAATTCTAAAGGAACCGGCTAAAGTATGAAGTGTTCTTAATTTTCACCGTATTTCGCTCCAACTGCCAGACACCACTCTCAACAGGCTGCCGTTTGATCATCAGCAATTTTCCATCCTGGCAGCCTGGTGCAAAAACAAATGGAGGCCACTGGTATGTCCATACCATTTCCATAAAGTCGTGGACACTGGCACGTGATTGCCCATATCGTGTCTATAATGTAGCGGACACCGGTGTGTGATTGCCCATACCGTGTCCGTAATGTAGCGGACACCGGTGTGTGAATGTCCATACCATGTCCGTAATGTCATGGACACCGATGTGTGATTGTCCATACCGTGTCCGTAATGTCATGGACACCGGTGTGTGATTGTCCATACCGTGTCCGTAATGTCGTGGACACCGGTGTGTGATTGTCCATACCGTGTCCGTAATGTCGTGGACACCGGTGTGTGATTGTCCATACCGTGTCCGTAATGTCGTGGCGGCTGTGCGGAGGCCGCGTGCCCGGAGCCGTCATCAGGTGGGCGCTGCGGTCGACGTAGATGAAGTGGACGAGGTCGGCGAAGTTGTCCAGGTAGCGGCTGATATTCAGATGCGCGCGCGTCTCCACGGTCGCATTGCTGACGGCGCGCGCCAGCAGGAAGCTCCTGCAGTACGGACGGACCGACACGTGGGCGACAGGCCTTGTTGGGGACGCTGCCGGCCAGCTGGACGCATTATCTGGTGCCCACGCATACGCCAACATCCTGACACAATCACGCCGGATGGCTGCGAACGGTACACGAAACAATCCCAATACAATCCCTCCGGATGGGTGCAAACGGTACCTAGTCAGATGGAAGCACCCTGATGCCACACTAACGGCGACAACGCAAGTGACATAACAATGTATTCGGGTGAATAAAATTACATCACGGTGGGAGGACGGACACTGCTCTCGTTACCACAAAACACACAGTCCTGGAAGAACAACGCAGCATTGTCACCCATGAGGTTCGTAGCTCACGCCATCGTAAAATTAAACTTATTTTTGGCCCAAATCGCACTTGAGGACTTTTGCACCTGGAGTGCAAAACTGGCTCGGACTCCAGCCAAGCACATGCCAATGGCAGGCGTCATTAGGGGCGCTGGACGCAAGAAAGGAAAGGCTTAAGTAACGCAGTTACGTGGGATGCATATCGGGTAGGCTTTCATGCCGCCATGTTCTCATTTCCATCACGACGCGGCGACAACACTGGTTTCAAATAAAGTAATTGTTTTTTTTAACTTTAATCATATTGTGACATGTACTATGTCAATGTGCAGCAGATAAATTTAGTAATACTTATCACATAGTGTCTAATTCCAGTGGAATTGGCCGTGAAACGCCACGCGCGATGGCGTAGCATTCATGCGATGTAGCATTCATCGCTGTAAACGCTACATAGTTGAAGAAAAACATCACTGAACAACAACATCCAAATTCGAAAGCATGGCTCCACACAAAATGACTTAGAAACGTGGACAGACCGGGACCTCGGGAATTGGAATATGCAACTGAGGAAAACCTTGGATTTACTTACGAAGCCTTCAACTGCTAGCTCATATAGCGTCACCAACCTATCACGCCGATCGGTTGCGGGTGAGTCGGAAATCCCGCCGTTGTTGGATTCGAACCCACAAGGTTACGATCACAAGTCAAACGCCCAACCAACTGAGCTGCCGCGACCCCGCAAATTAAGAGAGCGAAGTTCCATGTACATGCCTGTTCGGTGAACTAGTGAGTCGCTGTTAAGCTACAAGCCTATTTAAACCGTGATGGTGGCGCCAGGTCATGTGAACGTTTTGGTATGTTCAGGGTGGAACATTCGCTCGAGCTTCGCCCTCACTCGCGAGTAACCAATAGTCTCACCAAGACAAAAAACGATCGTGACACCATAGTTCAACAATAATGGTTCCAAATTTCAGAAATAGCGATCCAGCATGGTCTGTGTCCGGTCCAGCAGTGGGTACCTGTTGTGGTCCAGCAGTGGGTACCTGTAGTGGTCCAGCTCGGTCTGTGTCCGGTCCAGCAGTGGGTACCTGTAGTGGTCCAGCATGGTCTGTGTCCGGTTCAGCAGTGGGTACCTGTAGTCGTCCAGCTCGGTCTGCGTCTGGTCCAGCAGCCGCAGCAGCTGGCTGGTGCCGATGGCGACCCGCTCCGGCAGTACGTGACAGATGAGCTCGAAGGTGGCCTCGACCAGGCGCGAGAGAGCCACCAGACCGTGCTCCACGGCCGGAGGCATCTGCTCCATCCGACTCAGCGCCGACTCCACCTTCAGCCGGCGCAGCTTGTCCCACTGCGCGCGCAGTCGGCTTACCAGGGAGCGCACCTGCCGCACACCAGCACCGAACACTGAGGCAGGTCGCCTGGGGAGAATCTGCTGTGCATTAGCACAGTGCACCGAGGCAGGTCGCCAGGAGAGAACCTGCTGAACATCAGCAGTGCACTGAGGTGGGTCACCGGGAGGTAACTTGCTACACACCAGCACAGTGCACTGACGCAGGTCACCAGATGACCTGTCGAACATCAGCTCAGTGCACTGAGGAAGGTCACCAGAGAGAATGCTTAAACTCATCACAGTGCACTGAAGCAGGTCCGCAGAGGAGAAGGATTAACTCCACCACAGAGCACTGAAGCAGGTCCCCAGAGGAGAAGGATTAACTCCACCACGGAGCACTGAAGCAGGTTCACAGAGGAGAAGGATTAACTGCATTACAGAGCACTGAAGCAGGTCTGCAGGAGAGAAGGATAAACTTCATCACAGTGCACTGAAGCAGGTCACTAGGAGAGAACCTACTGCACACCAACGCAATGCAATGAATCAGGAGAGAACCTACCATACACCAACAAAACATTGATGTCGGCTACCAGGGAGATGACCAGCGATATGCACTGAGTCTGGTCGCCACGCAGATGAGCTGCCACACAAGGCAGGCTACCAGGAAGGGGACCTGCCAAAGATCGATGCACTGTACTGGGACTGGCGAGTGGAGAACCCACTTGGATGTACCACCCACAGTCCCCCTCCCCCACTCCAGCCACACTCATTCTGGTGAAGCTCGTGCTCGTTCATAGCTGAATGCATGTATGAACATGATTGGTGGATAGGCTGTCAAGACCAGGGCAAGTTACAAGCAGACACCGCAGGAATATTGCAGTGAAAAAGCCTTGCTGGCAGAACTTGAAATCACTCCGGTATGTCTATGTGCGGTTATTCTAATCAGACCTCTGTGGTGGATGGGGGTGCCGATTCATCCCCCGTCGAGATATCTCGAAACCCCAACGTCCGACTTTCTCGCAAGGTGGCGCAAACCAATCGTGACAAAAGCTCCCCGTCTACGTGTTCAGCACTCACGACAGGAGGAGCGGACTTGAGCAGGGAAGCCCAACCTCCGCACTGACATGGTCAAATGGGGTAACATATCGGAAATAAGGGGCCAGGTTGGTGCAAGGTATTTATAAATGGAGCCATGAGTCATTAGTCATTCCTCCCCACCCCCCACCCCCAAAAGAAAACACCAAAAAAACAACAACCATGCATGAGATTATGATGGTGAGCTGAGCGTGGTTAGGAACTTTCGGTGTGCAGCATACTGGGGTAGGTGGGTGCTGGGAAGCTGGGTTCTGAGAGGGTGGGTGCTGGGAGGGCTGGTGTTGGGAGGATGGGTGCTGGGGTGATAGCACTGTGTGACTTAGCTAATACATTTGGCTGTTATTGCATGTATCTTGTGTGATTGTTCAATTAATGGTTTGCAAGTTAATTGTTCATAACATCGAGTTATCGCGTGGGCACTGTTAAGAACTGTTTGATGCCGTGGATAAAATAATACCTTTAGGCTCAACCATTCTTCAGCTGATCAACAATGACATACCGCTTACAACGATCTTCAGTTCAAGAGCAATGACACGTCGCCTACAATTTGTAGTTCCACCATGGGCAAATTCGAAGAAAAACACTAAAAAAACGAAAATAAAAACAATGTCAGTGCAATGGACATAGCAGAGATGACCCAGCCGACGGGCGACGGCTGGGCAGACGGCACACTGACCTCGGCTGATCGACCCAACTGTTTGGCGTACGAGAAGACGACCGCCAGACCGTGCTTCAGGTGGCCGTGGATCTGGCTGCGCTGTGTTGACGTCACGGCCTGCTGAAACTTGGCCACGCTCTCGATGGCCTCGCACATTCCGCCCGACACGTCCGTCATGCACAGCTGCCGGGCAGACGTCGGGTCATACACAGACCGCCCGACACGTCCGTCATGCACAGCTGCCGGGCAGACGTCGGGTCATACACAGACCGCCCGACACGTCCGTCATGCACAGCTGCCGGGCGACGTCGGGTCATACACAGACCGCCCGACACGTCCGTCATACACAGCTGCCGGGCAGACGTCGGGTCATACACAGACCGCCCGACACGTCAGCCATACACAGATCGCCCGACACGTCCGTCATACACAGCTGCCGGGCAGACGTCGGGTCATACACAGACCGCCCGACACGTCCGTCATGCACAGCTGCCGGGCAGACGTCGGGTCATACACAGACCGCCCGACACGTCCGTCATGCACAGCTGCCGGGCAGACGTCGGGTCATACACAGACCGCCCGACACGTCCGTCATGCACAGCTGCCGGGCAGACGTCGGGTCATACACAGACCGCCCGACACGTCCGTCATGCACAGCTGCCGGGCAGATGTGACGTCATACACAGATCGCCCGACACGTCCGTCATGCACAGCTGCCGGGCAGACGTCGGGTCATACACAGACCGCCCGACACGTCCGTCATGCACAGCTGCCGGGCAGACGTCGGGTCATACACAGACCGCCCGACACGTCCGTCTTACACAGCTGCCGGGAAGATGTGACGTCATACACGGACCGCCCGACACGTCCGTCATGCACAGCTGCCGGGCAAACGTCGGGTCATACACGGACCGCCCGACACGTCCGTCATGCACAGCTGCCGGGCAGACGTCGGGTCATACACGGACCGCCCGACACGTCCGTCATGTACAGCTGCCGGGCAGATGTGACGCCATACACAGACCGTCCGACGCGTCCGTCATGCACAGCTGCCGGGCAGACGTCGGGTCATACACAGACCGCCCGACACGTCCGTCATGCACAGCTGCCGGGCAGACGTCGGGTCATACACAGACCGCCCGACACGTCAGTCATACACAGATCGCCCGACACGTCAGTCATACACAGCTGCCGGGCAGATGTGACGTCATACACAGATCGCCCGACACGTCCGTCATGCACAGCTGCCGGGCAGACGTCGGGTCATACACAGACCGCCCGACACGTCAGTCATACACAGCTGCCGGGAAGATGTGACGTCATACACAATCGCCCGACACGTCAGTCATACACAGCTGCCGGGCAGACGTCGGGTCATACACAGACCGCCCGACACGTCCGTCATACACAGCTGCCGGGCAGATGTGACGTCATACACAGATCGCCCGACACGTCCGTCATGCACAGCTGCCGGGCAGATGTGACGTCATACACAGACCGCCCGACACGTCCGTCATGCACAGCTGCCGGGCATATGTGACGTCATAGACAGATCGCCCGACACGTCTGTCATATACAGCTACCAGGCGGGCGTGACGTCATACACATATCACAGGCTGGATGCCTTGTCACGGGTCATTTTCAACAAGACACACTTTTTGGCCACATCTAGGTTTGTTCTTCTCACATAATAACACATGAAATAATGTTTTTTGTCCTTTTTGTATCTTTCTCTTCCTTTTAATAGGTAAACCTAACTAGCAATCTCAAATAATATACCGATCAGGTTATCCGCCTGGTCAAGACGAACTGAAGGACACCAAAAATTATATTTTCGAAAAATAACGCCCACGCATTTCTTTCCTTTCCACGGCAGAGGTGCCGGGCAGACGTGAGCTCATAGGCAGCTGCCGAACAGACACGACGTCATGCATATATACAGGGCAGACATGACACCATCAGCACCTGCCAGAACGACATGACGTCACACACAACCGCCAGTCATGACGTTACATAAAACTGCCCGGTGGACGTGAAATCACACCAAACTTACAGACAGATATATGACATACATAACTTTGAGAATGTACTGCTACTGGTGAAAAGTAGCAAAATACAAGTGTATGCAGGAAGCAGATATAATGTCGTATATCAGATGGCATAGCACACCAACCTATAAAACAAATTTTAAGTTCTCGGGGATAGCACAAAACACCAATTTGACAATTGGGCACTAAGATAGCAGTGAACGTTCCAGTTCGGGCAGTACTGCATACTGTCCCTCGACGTCCTTCTAGCACCGCCACACCCCACGTTGCGTTCTATCCGCTCCACCTCTCCGCCGTCCCTTCCCCTAAACGGCGGCTCGGTCTCGCGCGTCGCGGCGCCGACGTACGTCGCAGACAATGACCAGGTCGACGCCTTGCCAGACGTGCAGCACGTAGACGAGGTGCGGCGCCAGCGGCGACTGGGCGGCGCTCAGGAAGCAGAGCACCTCGCGGACGACCGCCGAAGGCGGCGACGTGTCGTCGCACGACGAGCCGCTGCTGGTCCGGTCACCTGTCGGTTGGTTATTGGTTTTACGACACGTCGACTGTTGAGTCATATAGCGTCGCTAATCTCTCACGCCGATTGGTCGCGGGCGAAGAGTAGCGACAGGTGAGACTCGAACACACAATCTTTCGATTGTGAGACGAGCATCTTACCCCTAAACCACTCGTCCCCGGTCACCTGTCGACACACACCGCACAGCTGCACTCGCCTGACAGCACCTCACCCTCCTGTCGAGGTGGCCGAGCCACCCGACACACACTCGCCTTGCCTGACCTAACCTCCCTCACCCTTCTGTCGAGATGGCCGAGTCACCCGACACACACCAAGACTGACGCCACGACGCAGCCTCTCAAGTCAGAAGCCTTCTGAAGCCTCAGATGTATGCCGGGGATGGCCGAGTGGTTAAAGTGTTGAGCTCTGGGTACCAAAGGTCCCGGGTTCGACACTCGCACCACTCGGGACATTTCCCAATCCCGCGGTCCGCCGGCGAAACAGTGTGGGCGGTGCCATTAGCCGTGATCGTGCATAAAGCGCGTCGAGAACAACCCAATAGACAAACAACAAACAACATCAGCTGTGATTGCCGCCGGTATTGTTTCTCATATCCAACGACGGTGGTTGGCATATGTGTGTGATTCGTAGTCTTTCCTTTGTGAGACTAATGGATGCACATCACAGAGAAACTCTACAGTGGAGTCTAGCTGTAGATGTTGCTGGACGGATCCGATCGTCTCAGGTGCCGGCGGCAACCCATACCACATGATACCATAGCACACAACCCATAACACAAGCCCCAGATGTCAAGCTTCTAGACGAAGCCTGACCCTAGTTCTTCTAAATTGTGACACAGACACCTGGATGCTAATCGCATCCAGGCTGCAATGTTCCAACATGCACCGTTCGGCAGAAATGTTGGCTCACCCATGCTCTTCTGGAGGCCAGACACCCTACGGCGACCGGAGACGTGTTGCGTCCTATCCCACACACTCTCCAACGACGAAATTAATCCGAACCAGCGTTGGAAATACCGGGCCGTTCTGGATTTCAGTTCCGAAGAGGATGGGCGGACAGATAAGCTCTTCTTGCACGTTGTGGCCTGGTCAGCCAAATCAGACTGGACCGGTATTTCAACAGTCAGTAGTCAATAGTATTTCTGTAAATCAGTCAGACGGGGACCGGCCACCACACGACTCCCTGGTCGTGCGAATCAGCGGGCCGGTCGGGTGGCAGCGCGCAAGAAGGGATCATCCGGCCACTTTCGTTCTCCGGAAAGCGTATCCAGTAAAGCTAGGTAATTCCGACCCTGTGTCAGCATCGCGCGTACTGAAGGGTCATCAGCAACACTTGGACGGACCATCCTGATAGGCTAGTCGTCAGTTATTAGTTGGGTTTGAGGGGACTTCAACCACGAAATTGTGATAGCTTAATGCGAAGAGACTCCAGGTTAGGTCAGAATCTCTTTGGAAATATCAAAGTGTAGATGTCACACTATACGTCACTGCTGAAAAACAATCGAACACGTTTACAGGATGAAATGATGTTTGGTGGTTGCTTGAGCCTGCGTTTTAAAATGATGGCGAGATAATTCAGGAGGAATATTTAATCTTGAAGACACGAGAGAAGTACGTCAATTGCGTGGAATATCGCATGTCCAGGGATCAACAATTATCGGGCATGCATCAATTACAGGCGCCGGTTTTGCTCTCATAAATGGACTGACAGACATGCAGCCTTCACTGATTCGATAACCACATTTTTAAAGGTCAGTTCATCTTTGTGGGATGTGTTCTTGACTTACTTATGTAGCATTAGATGCACATCCTGTAGCATTAAATGCTTTGCTGCCACCTGCCGTCGACGGGCCATGGACCGTGCCAGGTAGTGCTGCCACCTACCGTCGGTAGGCTGAGGACCGTACCAGCCAGGGCCGCCACCTACCGTCGACGGGTTGTCGACCGTGCCAGGTAGTGCTGCCACCTACCGTCGGTAGGCTGAGCACCGTACCAGCCACAGCCGCCACCTACTGTCGATGGGTTGTCGACCGTTAGTCATTTGGGCTTTAGGGTGCTGCCACCTACCGTCGGTAGGCTGAGCACCGTACCAGGGTTGTCGACCGTTAGTCATTTGGGCTTTAGGGTGCTGCCACCTACCGTCGGTAGACTGAGGAGCTGCCGGCTGAAGGGCGTCCACCAGCAGCAGCAGGTGAAGCAGCGCAGCCGGCGACAGCTCTGCCACCTGGCGGCCCGAGTACAGGCTCACCAGCCGGCTGTCCACCGTGAGGAAGGCGTGAGAGCGCGCGCCAGACGCCAGCGCCGTCACCACCCGCTGAAACGGCGCGCGCTAGGTCACCGACGGCCATCGGTCGTCACCACACCGGTCTCTGCCGAGGTCACCACTTCACCACACAGACCACCATCAGTCGTCACCACACCGGTCTCTGTCGAGGTCACCACTTCACCACACAGACCACCATCGGTCGTCACCACACCAGCCTCTGCAGAGGTCACCACTTCACCACACAGACCACCATCGGTGGACCTTGGGTTCTACAGTGAAAGGCATGCAGGGATACCGTGGAAACGTATGTAGTTGTGCAGCATCGCTATTATGTTTAAGACGGACAAGAAAAAAAAGAATCTGAAGTTCACGACTGGCAGGTAGAATTCCAGCAAGAACAAAGCGCCTGCGGTGCTTCCTTCGTGTTTCGGATGACATTAAGTCACAATTCACTGTATTGTTTTCTAGTGCCAAGAACCAAAGACAGCCATTCCAGGCTGATCCAGGTTAAAGTCGCTTTTAATAACTACCTGTTTATGGTCCCACAATGATTAACATGAAGTAACGCTGACTTGTGGCCTTGTCAATCGCATGCTACTGAATTTCCATGAGCCAGACCTACTGCGAAACTTCCATATTATTGGCACAGTACGAATCATAGGTATCTATATTTTATCACTTGTGCCCCCCCCCCCCACACACCATGCAGTTGATCGGGAACAATCCACTGCACGTACTAGAAACATACACGAGGGACGAGTTGACACTCGAATCACAATACCGGAAACTGATTGAAAAGCCCCTTAGGTTGTCGCTGTCAGCGACGAGCTCAAAGCTGGCTGTGAGCTCAGTGCACAGCTGCGGCCTGAGTCGTGGCCCAGCCCGCTGACCTCCTGACACGGGCCGAGGTCACCGACCTGCAACACGGAGACCATCTTGCTCTGGGTCTCGTCGCCGATGATGAGCCGCTCCACGGCCTCCACGTGATAGGCCTGGTTGTGGCGCTGCAGCTGGCAGTAGGACGTCAGCATCGACGACAGCAGACTGGAGAGAGTGCAGTCACTCGACTTCAGTCTGCAGAAGGTCACCTGACGTCACGCCACGTCACGATTGGGGGACAGCTGGGAGCCAGCTAATAGCAGGGTGGAACGACAAGAGCGGTGGCGGGGTACAAGAGCACGGACGAGTTAGTGGCAGAATAGAACGGCATGGACGAGTTAGTGACACGGTAGAAGGGCACGTACGAGTTAGTGGCAGGAAAGAAGAGTACGGACGAGTTAGTGGAAGGGCACAAGAGCGCGGGCGGGTTAGTAGAAGGGCACAAGAGCGCGGGGGATGACAGGTGCCTAGAGACAGGAGATGAATTACAGTGGCCAAACTGATATACTTGGTCGGGCGGGTTCAAATCAGTGTGGGCTTCAACTGGCAGAGGACCAGACGTACAATTTCCGTTGCAGCATTGTCCACCAAATAACAGAAGGAACTTGCGTTCTTTTACGATGCGCTCAACGGCTCGACCATAGAATGCCCGGCTGGTAATCCTGCCGGCTGCGATATTCCAATCTACGATCTTGCGACCACGTCCTACCAACTGAACTGCCGCGATCTCATCCATTAAGACCAACAGTAGCTGCATAACGCCAAATTCTGGCAAAAGATCCAAATAGAACCTACCATGTGGTGTCCCCACGTCCATAAATTAGGCACCACATGGCGAGTTCAGGTGCACGCTGACATGGTGAGCTCAAGCCTCCACAGCAGCTCTCACCTGGTGAGCACAGGTCCACACAACAGCTTGGCCAAGCTGACAGATACTGATATGTACTTCTCAGGCTTCAGAGACGAGTTCTGACCCAGGCACAGGAACTGATATGTCAGGTACTGCAAGAAATACTGGTGCATTACGTCCTGTGCACAAGCTGGAGTATCAGGTACTTCAGCGAGACAGTGATGTGGGAGGTGCAAGCGCCACGGATGCTGAAGTGACAGGCACGGCTGCTGTGGCACTTCTGACCTACACTGTAGGATGTTCTCCAAAAAATTGCCGTGGTTGGTGCGTATGTCCTTTTTCATGGTATGTGCATCTTGAACAAGGTGACGACAGAGGCCAATTTCACTACTGTTTCGTACCCATACAGTTTGCTAACAAACGGTGTGATACAAATAACAAACTGTGTTAAATCACGTTTCACAGGTCTTGGTTTGCAATCACAAAGTGTAATTCGGACACGATGTTGTGATTGTTTTACAAACGATGTGATTTTGCGATGCCTTTCAGTGATAAAACACCATACATATTCCATAATAATGTGATGTATTTCCAACAATGATAGTGACAGAATACTGTTACACTAAGAATATAATGATCAACTAAAATACATGAGACCAGACGATGCAAAATATATTTCATTATAAATAACATGCCATCAACCCCTGATGAGAAAATCAGCCCAGATCGAGATGTAAACAAACAAACCCGCATTCCATCACAGCCGCCGTCACTTTCGTATATTAAGATTGACAATGGCAGTGTAAACATGAAGATCAACGTCGAGAACAGACTTCAACTGTTGAAATTAATTACAAAGACAAGCACGTAAGTATTCCGCACACTAATTCATTGGTGCATAAATAAGTACAAATTATATGACATCAATAAATTTCAAGCTATTATATGCCATAAATAGTGAGGGCCTATAGCAGCACCATGGGTAGAGAATCCGACTCGGTTGGAGTGGGGTTCCACCAAAATTCACACAACCAAGAACGTGTTATCACAAGCGGTGTATTTACCACGATTGTTGACAATCAACAACCTTGGTGAAATACATAAAAGGATGTAATAACACATTTTTCCATACTTTGTGATTAACAAACGAGGTACTTCTGATCTTGTAGCTTTGTTAACTCGCAATGTTAGTGAAATGTCTTCTTTACAAATAACAACACAAACCGTGCATTAACACTCAATTCGGCATCAACACACAGCTGGTGATTTTAGTGAACTTGACCTCAGGTTGCTTGGGGGAACAACACCCCGGAATTGTGCCCAGCACTGATTGGTGGTTAGGTTAACAACACCCCGGAATTGATCTCTTCCCCCCTCCCACTCCCCTTGTTGGGGGGGGGGAGGAGAAAGGGGAGGGGTTGTTTTAACCCAAAATATTTTTTTTGGGAGGAGAGGATCTTTTCCCTAGACCACTCGTCCCCTGCCCAGCACTGACCTCGGCGAACACCATCAGCAGTCCGTTGTCACACTCGATGCAGTGGTAGGCGTTGTGGAATTGAAGACCCATGATGCGCTGCGATGCCAGGAAGGGCGAGAACAGCTGGACCAACACGTCGACACGCTCACCGTGCGTTTCGGGCGCCTGGGGTCAGGTCACGAGGCCAGCAGCGTCAGCAGAATTACCGCAGTCAAGAGTGAGGGCAGTGTCCTGGGATTTATTTTTCGTAGAGTGGAGGGTGGAGGCGAAGAAGACGTCAAAACACTTTGATGGTGTTGAGACCACTTCGCAATGTTAAGAAAAATGCGGGAAAGCTGACAATGACATAGTAACACATTATCTCCAACCAAGTTCGTGGCGGCACAGACGCCAGGAATCGATTGCGATGAAGAAGTAACAGCTGCTACAGTTGTGTGTTGTCAAGTTGCGTAGAAACCAATTCATGAAGTGAAAACTCCGCCCAAAGGAGGTCAAACAACAACAATGTCCTAACAGGCGACGGTTTGGATATCGGGCCTGCCCGGGCCTGTCGATTCACTAGTCTACCCCTACACTCTTCAGACTGAGTCCACCCCTGCACTCTCAACTCAGTCCACACCATACTGAATTCAGGTGGATTCAGTCTAGACTCTCTAGACTGAATCCATCCGTACACTCTCCAGACGCCTCACACGCCACCTACCTGCAGACGAGTTCACAGCTCGGCCACTGCCAGAAGAAGCGTGGTCACCACCTGCCACGCAGGGGACCTCACTGACAACAGCACAGCATTGGCTCGCAAGCCCAGCTGGATGCACCTATGCATTCTGGAGACTCTCCTCATTCGCGGAGACAGCACCGACGCTAAACACTCAGCTTGGTTACCCAGGTGTACGTAAGCTGTTGGACTCACTCCGAGGAAGAAAAAAACAGACTATCCGCGTCATTTGGTCATTGCAATGTGGCTGCTCTTATGATCACAGGTGCTGATTTCCAAAAAATTATAGGGGTGGGGGCAAAATACATGAAGGCAATGGGCAGGCCAAAATGAATTGGAGCCTATACATGAAGAGGGAAGAGCTGTCGGCTACTGACCGTCTCCGACGATGCCGGGTAGAACAAGCCGTTACGGGCGGCCATACCGCGCACGTGCTGCTCGAACTGGTGGTCGCCATGCGAGAACACCACATCGTTGAGTCGGTCGAAGATGATCACGCCGAGCATACTACCCTGCGGCAGTTGTCGCCTGGAAACAGCGAGCATATGCTGTTCACCAGACATGCTGCATTGACGTTACACATAGAACCTGTCGGTCTTAAAACTAAGATTTAAACTCTAAAAAGGTTGACTTAGTTGAACCCATTCCACTAGGCTCTAGAAGTCCACTGAGTACAAGGGATATTTTCAATATCACATTCCACAGATGATTAATGCCAGTTGCAGTATGATTTTAACCATAATTGGACATAATAAGCATAATCATGACGGAAAAATGTAGCATGGGTACCCATTACTAGTCATTTGTGTCGTATTACAGGTACTAGCATAAGACACCATTCAGGGCCCAGGACAAGCAAGGACAAGCAAGGAGGCTATAGTTCATCTTATGCAGGTATGTGGTATGTTCATCTTATGCAGGTAAAATGTCTGAACATGTGAGATAAAATGTCTGAACAGGATACAAACTGTCCTCTTTTGGTGACCTGTGCAGCCAAACTCGTGGTCACCATAGATCTGAATGTGCAAGGGTCAACACATAATACTTTATTAAATGAGGGTGTGAGTGCCTCAAAGGAAAAATTGTGATGAAAAGTATACATATAGCAACTGATACTCGGTGAAAATGGGACAGATTTGGGACCCGTTTGTCGTCTGCCTCCACCTGTGCCACAATTCTGGGAAGCTTCTTTGCACAAAGGTAGCTAGTATCTAAAGGAACCTTGTATGCATAAAATGAGGCCAGAGTTGGAAACATGGCCTTGTCCTGAATGTTCATCACCCAGGACATTTTACTCCCTGGAGCATTACCCCATTTTTGTGAGAAGATTGAACAAAGCTGTTTTAAAATAACTGCAAACATATTGCTGTTCAATACAAATGTTCAAAACTGATTGGAAAATGCAAAATAAAAACAGTATTGATGTAAAATGAAATAATCCTTTCCCAGTAATGTTCGAAAATTGTCTTCACCACTTCAGGATTCCAACACATAAACATAGCACTGCTCAAGGTTCTTAGTTTTTGAGATGCCAGTTGAAGTGAAGCCATCCTTGGGAAACTTGTGACTGTGTCAATAGCTTACATGTCAAACAGTACTGCTGCAATAGCTTGAAAACAAGTCTTTTTTCTTGTCTTATAGCATCTTTCCCTGATGTGCTGGGCTAAGATGGGCCCCTGTGGCTCTTATTGAGCCCCTTCACTTTATGATGAGATTAAAGGGTGACATGATTATAATGTTTAAAATTACAAAAGGGTTAGATAGTGTCAATCTGAATGATGCTCTTCAGTCATACATTCAGGTTGGACAAGTCAAGGTGTAGGACAATTGCATGCCAAGTTTCCAGTCAAAGGATGGCTGATCAATGGGACAGGCTGCTTGGTGTTTTGGTGGAGAATCCCTTCTTTAGGTCGCATAATCTTCTACATTAATTATAAGATGTGCAGTGGGAAGATGGGAAATTGGGCAGATGAAGTGGGATTGATAGTGGGTCACGCTTATATAGCAAGTATAGCAGTACATAGTACGCTTATATAGCAGTCATGCATGTGTTACAAGATCACTCGATCCATGAGTGTGTTAAGCAAGATTAAGATGAAGTGAACAGGGTTAGATATGCTGGGGTAAATAGGTAGGCAGATAGGTATTGGTAAGAAGGCAGGATATGTATAGGTGCGTAAGATGTTGGTAGATAATTATTCTATTATTTCGGATGTATCATGGATTAGTGTGTTGAATACCTTTTCTCTAAGCCTATTTATCTTCCTTTTATCAGCTTAACCCAGATGGGCCCCTGTTGCTCTTATTAAGCCTCACCACTTTATGACTTAAAGAATATATGCAAATATCTATAGCACACAATGAAATGTTTACTAACAATAGTCATCCTTACTTACCATGGACACCAATATTGTCCATTCTGGCTAATTCATCCTTCTTGGTATACCTGTATTTTAATACCAGGTAGGTAAGATACAGTTGTGGTAATTAACATATAACTAATAATAATAACTAAATAATAGCTAAATAATAATAGCTAATAATAACTAAAGCTATAAAGCTATCAAACAAGAGCCTACGTTCACAAATTAGGTAGAAGCAGGGCTGTAATTTTCGTTTAAAAAAAATATTGTAGGTAGACATTATACAATGTATTTTGTAGCACTCCAAGTTCATCTCTTCACACATACTTTTAATACTTGTAGTTGGATATACTCACCTGGTGAACTCGCTTGGTCAGGTTGTGGGAATTAAAGCACACATGATGGGACAGCAAAGTAATAAAAAGGAACACATTCGTTGGGGGATTTCAACATAACAAGATTGGGAAGCAAAACTATAGGTCTAAACAAATCAGGAAGAAGTTTCATGGATTGTTTTCAGGAAAATTCCTTCTTTCAAATGATACATGAACCTACAAGGAAAATGAAATATTAGATCTTGTGCTTACTAATGAGGACAATTTTGCACATGTGAACATAGGAGAGACCTTGGGTAAGAGTGATCATAACATTATACGCTTCTCATTGTATGTTGGAAGTGTAGGAACCAATAAGGCATTGATTCCAAATTTTGCTAAAGGAATAACAATGAGTTCAAGATCTTCCTGAATTAAATTCATTGGGAAGACTTATTGAAGGGCTTAGATGTTTATGAAATGTGGAGAATGACAAAATATAAACTATTTCAAGGTCAGGATAGGTTCATTCCCAATAGGTAAATTAGATTAACCAGGGTTAAGCACCCTTCATGGCTGACCAGGGAAGTAAAGCATTTACTGGAGTCAAAGAAACAGGGATTCAAGAAACTAAAATATGCTAACTCTGAGGTAAACCTCAAATCATATAAAATAGCTAGAAATAAAGTTAGGAGGTGTGTTAGGGCATCTAAAAGACTGGCTGAAATCAAATTAGCTCAGGAATGTCTAGCAGGTAATGGTAAGAGATTCTTTAGTTTCTACAAATTTGAGGCTAAAAAGTGTAGTGTAGGACCACTGGAGGTAGATGGGGAATTAGTGGTTGATGATTGTGATATTGTGGAATCCCTAAGCAAGCAATTCTCATAAGTCTTTACTAAAGAAAATTCTGGTAGAATAGAAACAACTGAATCTTATGCCATGGCAGGAGATGGGTTGGAGTATCTTACAATAACTACACAAGCTGTAGAAAAGCAACTGCAGAATATAAAACCTAATAAAGCTTCTGGACCAGATGATATATATGCTAGGGTCTTAGTAGAGTGTGCTAAAGCTTTAACAGTTCCCCTAGGTATAATTTGCAGGCGGTCTATGGAATATTCTGAAGTGCCTGAAGATTGAAGAAATGCAAATGTTGTACCAATTTTCAAAAATGGAAGAATGAAGTGTGTAGGGAACTACAGGCCAGTCAGTTTGACCTCAATAGTTTGCAAGGTACTAGAAAATCTGGTTAAACAGAATGTTCAGATTCATCTTGATAGGCACAATCTTTTAAGGGATACTCAACATGGATTTCGATCTCGAAGGTCTTGTTTAACTAACCTTTTGGAGTTGATTGAGTATGCTACTAAAGAAGTAGACAATCAAAGCAGGATAGATGTTGTGTACTTGGACTTTAGCAATGCTTTTGATAAAGTTCCACATGGGAGGCTAATTCATCAGCTACAGCAACATGGGATTGTTGGAAAAGTTCTAGGTTGGATTGAAGCATGGTTGAGGGGAAGGAAACAAAGGGTAATGTTAAATGGATGTAAATCTGATTGGAAGGATGTTCTGAGTGGAGTACCACAGGGCTCTGTTCTAGGGCCACTTCTCTTTATCATCTTTGTGAATAACATTGAGGTAGGGCTGAGGAATAGAGTGTTCAAATTTGATGATGACATCAAGCTGGAAGGAGTGGCAAACAGTTGTGATCAATCTATAAATATTCAACTAGACAAGTGTAAGGTTATGCATCTGGGGTCTGGAGGTGAGACTTTCAGATATACAATGGGAGGGAGGGAACTGGATGTTATTGAAGAGGAAAGGGACTAGGTGTGTTGGTTTCAAAAGACCTTAAAGCAGAAAACCAATGTAGTTCAGCTAGAAAAAGGGCACTCAGAATGCTGGGACTCATTAATAGAAGTGTGAAATATAAGAGCAAGGAAGTCAAGAAAAACTGTACTTAGCATATGTGCGACCCCACTTGGAATATTCTGTACAAGCATGGAGCCCCTACCTAGAAAAAGATATAGACATGTTAGAAAGAGTGCAGCGCAAAGCAACTAGACTCATCAGTGGAATAGGTAACTTAGAATATGGAGAAAGGCTTGTGGCATTAGATATGTACTCACTCAAGTATAGGAGATTAAGGGGGGACATGATTGAATTGTACAAAATTGTTAAAGGACTAGATCAGGTCAATTTGAATGGCAATCTTCAGTTTAGAGTATCACATAGGGGTCATCAATTCAGGTTAGACAAGTTGAGGTGTAGGACAGTTAAGCGACAACAGGTCTTCAGTCAAAGGGTTGTTGATCAGTGGAATGGGCTGCCTGCTGATGTGGGGAGTTCCTCATTGAATGTATTTAAAAGGATGGACAAATTTTTTAGGCAGGAAAAATCTTGTTTTTGAGTTCTAATTTGTGATGGATGGGGTGAGATTTATGTTAAGAAAGTGTGCACGGCACAGACCCCTTTAAGCAGGCATGGATGCAGTTTGAAAATTATTGATAAGGCATTCAATCCACATGTGTTAAGAGAGATCAGGGGAATAGGGCTGGATAGCTAGGGTAGGCATTGATAGGTGTGTGGGATATTGGAGGACTGGTTTCTTCAGGATGTGCGATGGTTGGGGTGGGTCTTTTTACCAGGCTTATGGTATCTTCCATTTACAGACTTAACTGGATGGGCCCTTGGGTTTCTTATTAAGTCTAAATGCTTTATAACTTTATATGGGGTGTACCTAGCAGTGGACTCAGCACCTTCCTTCGGGATGTGATACTGATGAGATTGTCTATGGTAGCACAATGGGCATGATGGGAGGAGTTTGTAATTGTTGAGTGTGTTATGCAATAGCAAGTGAATGGTGCTAGATAGGCTGGGATATATAGCTGCCTAGGAACTTGAGATAAGGGATTGATTGGGGTGAGAGTATGTACATTTCTAGTACCTTTTCTAGATAGGCTTAACCCAGATGGGCCCCTGTGGCTCTTATTAACCAGTGCCATCTCGAGGTGGGGGGTTATGCACCTCCCCCCTCAGGTTTTCCGCAGATAGTGAAAGAATGGCATGCAGCAGCACAGCAAAATTTTGCATACCTTTTCCCACATCAATCTGGCATGTTGTGTCAAAAATTTGAGGTCATGTCATCTGGGATCAACGAGTTAGTGAAGGTCAAGTGAGGACACCTCCAAAAAAAAGTTAAAGCAGTCGTTACACTTTAACGGATAGATATTTTAATGAAACTTTCAACATTTGCTGATCTTTAGGGACACAAAAAACGCACCAGAGGATTTTTTTCCCCCGTTTTTTATTACTTATTAGTTTTGCATATTTTCCCATTAGAGTTAAAATCGAAGATTCTGGCTAAAGTAAGCATTTTTTATTAGAGCAAGTTGACTTCGAACAGTTTTTCGGTCCGCTCTACCCATTAGAAAAAAAATTAAAGAAAAGTTTAAAACTCAAAATTTTGAAATTTCCTAAAAATACAATTTTGACTTTTGGGTGGCCAAAAATTGTATGGCCCTGGTTAATTTCGTCTTCCTTTTCTTAACCCAAATAATTTTTGGTTTTTCAAATCTCCCCCAAAATGAACACCCAGAGCCAAAAACATGATGTAAATTGTGAAAATCTAGGCCCCCTAGTGACGTCACTTTGCGGGGGGAATTTGGGGGTGGTGTCTGGCCCTACTCGTTGAGCGCTTTCCGATGACACCGTTTTCGTTTTTGTGCGATGCTTAGTTTGGAGATTAGAGGGGGTGTTTATCAAATTGCATGGGATTTCATGGGAATTTCCCATGAAATCCCATGCCAAATTTAATGGGAAAAGATGTCAATTAATTAATTGATAAGTGGTAGGTGAGGTCACCCTTCTCCACAAAAAAAAATATATTACTGGACCTACCAACCCTGAGAATATTCTGTAAACATTATATCTAATGAAATACCTATATGTTGCAGATTAGATAATTCACAAGGTAAGGCTAGGCTAGTAATTTATAAAAAATTTAATTATAAAAAAAAAAGAGGAGGGGGGGGGTGGTTTATTTATTTTAAAAAAATAAAAAAAAAAAAAAAAAAACCCCCCCACCAAAAAAACTCTATCCCAAATTATAAGAAAGAAATAAACCCCACCCCCCCCAAAAACACCCCCCCCCCCCCCCCCCCAAAAACACAAAAAAAACCCCCCCCCCCCCCCCCCCCCCCCCCCCCAAAAAAAACAACCACCCCAACAACCCCCAAGGGAGGGGGGGGAACACCCCCCTGGAAACCACCCCCAAAAAATATAAAAAAGTTTAGATTTAAAAAGAGACACGTGCATTGCATAATACACCACAATACAAACCCCCCCAACTAACACATATACACCCGAAGGAAGGTCAATCCACCTAGGTGGACTAGGTTAGGTTTTTGTTAAAACTGGGGGGAGGCTTTAGGGTGCATAAACTGCATAGGTCACATAGCTTGTTAAAACTGTTAAATTTTGGAACAAAAGTTGATTTGTATTGCATATTTTTTTCTTTCAAATGCCTTAGGCTAGGTTAGGTGGTAATCTTTACCTTTCGGCCAACATATACTGCCAAGGTTAGTGATTTGTAAAGAGGTGTACAGTGACGTCACAAGAGTCAAGGAAGTGACGTCACAGGAGTCGGGTGTCGATGATGGTCACGAACATAACCTAACCTAACCTAAATTAACCTAACCCAACCCAACCTAACATAACCCAACCCAACCTAACCTAAGCTAACCTAACCTAGCACATCGACACCCAACTCCTGTGACGTCACTTCCCTGACTCCTGTGACGTCACTGTACACCTCTTTACAAATCACTAACCTTGGCAGTATGTGTCGGCCGAAAGGTAAAGAAAGCCGGTTAGGTTAGGTTAGGGGTATTGTTTTGTGTTTCATATACTATAAAATACAAAACACAAAATTTATACTGCAAAATAATTGTTTTAAAGTTGCTCTTTGCAAGTGGTTAGAGGGTTTTCATCAAGAGGAACTAGGTATTGGAATATGGATAGTTGGCTTCTTCATTTTTGCATTAAATAAACACAGTACAATTACCGGTTCGGTCATACAGAAGCAGCAGTAGAGCTATTTGTTGCATGATGTCTTAAGTGTTTGGAAACCACCCTCTTGCCCTGCATTAAAATGCAATAATACTTTTCACCATTAATACCTAGCTGTATCCTTTATGATCTCAGGTTGATGTAGCATATCTTGACTTTAGTAAGGCCTTTGACAAGGTACCCCATAAACGGTTAATGATGCAGCTTCAGGTCCATGGCATTGCAGGTAGCATCCTAAAATGGATTGAGTTGTGGCTTTCAGATAGACAGCAGAGAGTGATGCTTAATGGTACATAGTCATCATGGCAAAATGTTCTTAGTGGAGTCCCTCAGGGGTCGGTACTGGGGCCACTGTTGTTCATTATATTTGTGAATAGCATTGAATGTGGCCTGAGCAGTAAGATTTTGAAATTTGCAGATGATTTGAAGATCTTTAGGGCAATAACAGGGCACAATGAGCAGGTTTTGCTGCAGAACGACTTAGACGAGCTTGTGAAGTGGTCCGAAAAATGGCAAATGAAGTTTAATTTTGATAAGTGCAAAGTCATGCATGTAGGTAGGCAGCATATGAAGGCACCATACTTGATGGATGGCCAAGTACTATCTGTGACTGAGCAGGAGAAGGACTTAGGTGTTATTTTGAACACAAAATTTGGGGCATCAGAACAGACCAAAGAAGCCAGGAAGAAGGCACTAAGAATGCTTGGGGCGATACAGAGGAATGTGTCATACAAAAGTGAGGAGGTCATCAGGAAGCTTTACTGTGCATATGTCAGGCCACATTTGGAATACTGTGTCCAAGCTTGGTCCCCTAGTTATGAGAAAGATTGTTGGCTTTTAGAGAGAGTACAAAAGAGGGCAACAAAAATGGTTAATGGTATAGGCAACCTGGCATATGAGGTAAGATTGAAGAAATTGAATATGTTTTCACTTAGATATAGAAGGCTGAGAGGAGATCTCATCGAGGTTTTTAAATTTGTTCATGGTCAGGAGCAGGGATATCTAAGGGAAATGTTTGAATTTAACAGAAATGATGCAATTAGAGGTCATCAATTCAAAATTAAAGTTAATCACAGCAGGACAAGGTTAAGACAGTCTTTCTTCACCAACAGGGTAGTAGAACACTGGAACCAGCTTCCAGGAACAATTGTCAGTAGCAACACACTGAACATCTTTAAAAACGGCATAGACAATCATTATAAGAATAGGGGGCTTGTTTTTCTGTATTCCAGGGTGGGTTGATTGACAGATTTGGTGGGAAACTGGTTCAGTGTACCAAGTGCAACCAAGAAGGGCCCTTGTGGCTCATAGTTGCACTGATCTTTTATGTCTTTATGTCTTATGATCTCAGTTGAACACGAAAAAAGACCCAAACACTTTAATAACTTACCACTATTACGCAATAATCTTCGGAACCGCGAACGTGTGTGTAGGTACCATCCCAGAAGGTTCCTGGCAAGGCGATCAACTGTTATTTGCCTGTAATAGTCAACCTTGGATCTTGATTTCTATCATATCATATCATATATCCGTAAATACTTCCTCCGCGTTCCACGTTCGTGTTCCTACGGTTCGTAGGCGCCGCCTTCCGCACACGGCCTTGGTTTGTACTCAACGCGTCCTTGAGAAAGTTTAGTAGGAATATTTACTAAGAGGGAAGGAATTTTTTAAAAGTAAAATACCTACTATAGTTCCAGAAATTTAATAACATTCCTACTAAACTCCTCTATGGGGTTTCAATGCAATACACCGGAAATAAGAAAAATGGGTTCTCTGACGGACGAATCGGAATATTTTGTATTTTGACAGCCATCGAGATTGGGGACAAACGTTGACCGCCATTGCAGGATTATTTGCGCGAAGCCTGTCCTGCGCAGTGGTGTTTAGCTGTTGATGGGAGTTTTCTGGCTCTGCCAGCTTTTTGATATTGAAATGATTCATCATAACATGTGCAGATGCCACGCCCGATTGGCGGCAATCAATGTTGAGTTACCTATTCAATGGTGTGGAAAAGCACACTAGTAAATTTCTATGAAGGTGCTGAATTTTATTTCAATTTCATCAAGGCCTCCACCAACCTCAGAGTGGTAGGTACCTGACCTACCTACCTACCAACCTGCCATTCTCACGACATATATTTCACGAAAGAAATGTCCTACCGTCATTGCATATGCAGCACTGCATGTGCAATGTCTCTCATTGCACATGCCTTCACTTCACTGCATTCATTGCTCATACCTTCACTGCATGTGCAATGTCTCTCATTGCACATGCAGCACCTTGGAGCATCCCAGTTGGTGAACTGGAACCCGCGCATGGTGTACTCATGTCAAGCCCCAATGTGCCAAGTACAATTTCTTGCAGACATGTTTTCTTCAAGACCGACCTCGCACATACATCTCTGAATGCAGAGGCGTAAGAACGTCTCAAAAAGTGGTAGAGGGTGAAAGCTCCTTTTGATGTTCATTCTTACAATGCATCGCCAGAGCATTAATGTTAAACCTTCATGAAAATGGTGCGGGGGGTATGGCCCACCTGGTCCCCTTATTCTTACACCTATACCTGAATGTGTTATACAGAATATCCCATCTTGTCTGACACTTATTCCGGACATATTTTAAGATGATTGGCTTAAGAACACTTGCAAGAATGTTGAAAAGTATTAATCGACCTACACTCGCTTGCAGAATTTTTGCCGAGGTGTTCGTTTTTCATTTCCTCGAATGTTACCAACACTGGGGATACAAATGAGTACCACGCATTCGATTATGTGCTTGTTCGATACTTCCTCATCACATAAACAGCTAGATTTCGCAGAGGTGACATGATGCCAATGGAAACCTGCCACTGTAAGAGAAAACCACATCGTGTGCTGGGCTAGACCTACATTGTAATAGTAATTTATGGTGGTGCAATTCAGTTTTAACTTCTCTCGCCATTAACATAGCGGCGGGCCCCTTGCATCTGCCAGCATGTCCGTAATGCAGGAAGTCCACGTCATGAGATGCTGAGGCTTAATAAGAGCCACAAGTGGCCATCTGGGTTGAGCCTATAAGGGGAAGATAGTATCGAACTAGAAAAAAAGACAATGAGACACCCCGATCAATCTGTATCCCAAGTTGTAAAGAAACTATCTACCCCAGCATATCTGGCCCGTGCACCCGGTCCAGATCGATCGCGAGAACACGAAGTACGAAGTGCTCCCGCTGCAAATCACATACCGACGCGGTGAACAGGGCCCAGGTGTTGCTGCACAGTTCTCAGTGCCGAATACCGACGCGGTGAATAGGGTCCAGGTGTTGCTGCACTTACTGCACTGCACTCGGGTCTCAGTGCCGAGTCAGCCGCAATGCTAACCCGGTCGATGAATGGCGTGACGTTAAAGTGCGTGAGCTTAGTTTAAATAAACAGGTATGTTCAGCCCGCGACTGGTCTGGCCTCACAACCGCGTGGTAAGCGATCAATGTTAGAAACATTTTCTGGAGCATTGTAAGCCGTCTCAATCAAATGATGGTAGTTTTCGCTGATTTGCTTCCTTTGAGTATGGATGGCTACCCGGCATTCAACGTTTTTTAAAGGTCGGTCATTCCCTTAAATTAGATAATTCCTCACTCGATGTGATCAGGCTAATGGCTAGTATGTTTTCAACAGGCAGTCCCTTGGGAACGTTTAGCAAAGTTCGTCAGTTTGAGTGTGTTTAAATCTCGCTGTTTCGTGAAATGCCTTGCTGATGAATGGGAAGCCTTATTCGTACTGGAAGCGCAGTAGTCATACGGACTTTGCGTCTCGTGCGCAGGCGGCACCACGTCCAGTAGTTTCCAGGTGAGATCCAGCCCACGAGTGGCGTTTGGTATACCTTTGGAGAGGCACGTGCCCCTCCAATGCCATCGTGCCTACCCGAAGTTGAATCGGAAAACCTCAGAGCGCACCCCTCCCATTCCCTCTCCCAGGGCGGGGATGGCTGAGTGGTTGAAGTGTTGAGCTCTGGGTACCAAAGGTCCCGGGTTCAACACTCGCACCGCTCGGGACGTTTCCCAATCCCGCGGCCCACTGGCGAAACAGTGTAGGCGGCGCCATTAGCCGTGAATGTGCATAAAGTGCGCCGTGAATTACCCAATAAATAAACAAGCAAACAAACAAACGTCCCCGCTTAACGGATTTGTCCTCCGGCATCGCAAACAAGATCGCCCTTCAACCTCGATTTGTGTTGTGCTGAATGAACTTGATGTGCCCGCCTAATCGTTATCATAAACGACACCCTGGTCAAACCCAAAGACGCAGGCACACCCTGATCAAACTTCAGAGACGCAGGAACACCCTGGCCAAACTCCAGAGAGGCAGGAACAATCCTCAAGTAAATTGGTCAGACCATTGCCGTCTGCGTGCATCTTTTCTTTTAGCCACCAATAAAGTCGTTTTCGTTCTGCATCCTATACCCGGACAAAAAAAGCATTGCAAGCGCTCAGACGACGATATATTGGGATAGGTTATTCGTTTTCATTAACTGAGTCACGAGATCGCAGAAGTATGCGAGTTTCTGGTGCATTTCCTATCGCTAATTTGTGCATCAACTTTTGAACATGAGAATTGGGGTCAGGTATCTTCCTGAAGTTTATCAGTTTTCCAGGAGACATTGGATCACACGAAAAGATCCCATGTGGGTTCCCTTCCAGACGCGAGAAACTCCAGCGGTGCAGTGGCGAAACCCATGGCCTTATGCTTACCCGCCTCCATGTCATTACATAAAGTGAGCTTGTGTTGGTACCCACTGCAGGCATGTCCGTCTGTCTGTCTGTCTGTCTGTCTGCCTGCCTGTCTGTTAAACTGTCAGTCTGCCTGGCGGTCTGTCCGTCCGTCTGCTTGTCTGCGCGTCTGCTCGTCTGTCTGTCTGTCTGTCCGACCGCCTGCATGCCCGTCTGTCCTGTCCGTCTGTCCGTCCGTCTGCCTGCAAGTGCGCCTGTTCAGCACCGTCGTGTTCGCGGTGGCCGGTGCGTCGTCCCGACAGATGGCTCCACCGGTCCCGGCTGCGGTCGGCTGGCGACCGGCCGCCGTCCGCTTCGCGTTGCGCCCCACCGCCGCTCGTGCCGCCTGGCGGTGTTGACGACAAACCACGGCCAGCGCGCTGCCAGTCTGACTGTATTCTCCACCGGACACACGGTAGTTGCACGGAATCGCACGGAATCACACCCACACACACTCACACACACACACACACACACAGGTAGGATCTGTTTGTTGTCCGCGTGCGGCCGACCGCCACGGCGTCCGCACGTCGTCGCCATTGCGGCGGTGCACCAGCACATCGACGGTCACCGGGCACTGTGCACACAACGACTCATTGTACATACATGCCGTACACATCTGCATCGATTACATTTCGCATGGCAGTTGTCAGCTACGAAGACGGAAAACGATTGGGAAATTGGCCGAACACAAACCAAATTCGATGGTTGCTTTTCGGCATCCTCTTGAAATAATATAATGATGAAATCTATACAGTATTCTCATATAATTCATTTTGCAATATCAACTTGCAAGAACATAATGATGCAGCGTACTCATGTAATTCATCTGTGCTTGGTTTCTGACGTCAAATAATCGGGCAGTCGTATATCTTCCCTGCCTGATAGCTTCCACCTCATCTTCGGCATGAACATAGCAATAAACGGAGGATTTTGCATGAGGCCTCGAACATCGGTGTTGCGTTGGGGTGTTGTGGCCTAGTGAGGTCAGGGGTCAACTGTGCGGACGCTGGGGTGTTGTGGTCTAGTGAGAGGACAGAGAGCCAACTGTGCGGACGTTGGGTGTTGCGGCCTAGTGAGGACAGGGGCCAACTGTGAGGACGTTGGGGTGTTGTGGCCTAGTGAGAGGACAGAGGGCCAACTGTGAGGACGGTGGGGTGTTGTGGCCTAGTGAGAGGACAGGGGGCCAACTGTGCAGACGTTGGGGTGTTGTGGCCTAGTGAGGACAGAAGGTCAACTGTGCGGACGGTGGGGTGTTGTGGCCTAGTGAGGACAGGGGTCAACTGTGCGGACGGTGGGGTGTTGTGGCCTAGTGAGGACAGGGGTCAACTGTGCAGACGTTGTGGTGTTGTGGCCTAGTGAGGACAGAGGGCCAACTGTGCAGACGTTGGGGTGTTGTGGCCTAGTGAGGACAGAAGGTCAACTGTGAGGACGGTGGGGTGTTGTGGCCTAGTGAGAGGACAGAGGGCCAACTGTGAGGACGGTGGGGTGTTGTGGCCTAGTGAGAGGACAGAGGGCCAACTGTGCAGACGTTGGGGTGTTGTGGCCTAGTGAGGACAGAAGGTCAACTGTGCGAACGTTGGGGTGTTGTGGCCTAGTGCGAGTACACAGGGCCAACTGTGCGGAAGCTGGAGTGTACGAGTCACTGCCAGATGGCCAAATGTGCGCAAGATGGGGGTGTTGCGGCCTAGTAAGGACAGAGGGCAAACTTTGAGGACGCTGGGTTGTTGCGGCCTCGTGAGAGGACAGAGGGCCAACTGTGAGGACGCTGGGGTGTTGTGGCCTAGTGAGAGGACAGAGGGCCAACTGTGAGGACGCTGGGGTGTTGTGGTCTAGTGAGAGGACAGAGGGCCAACTGTGAGGACGCTGGGGTGTTGTAGCCCAGTGAGAGGACAGAGGGCCAACTGTGAGGACGGTGGGATGTTGTGGCCTAGTGAGAGGACAGAGGGCCAACTGTGAGGACGGTGGGGTGTTGTGGCCTAGTGAGAGTACACAGGGCCAACTGTGCGGAAGCTGGAGAGTACGAGTCACTGCCAGAGGGCCAAATGTGCGCAAGATGGGGTGTTGCGGCCTAGTGAAGACAGAGGGCCAATTGTGAAGACGTTGGGGTGTTGCGGCCTAGTGAAGACAGAGGGCCAACTGTGAGGACGCTGGGGTGTTGTGGCCTAGTGAGAGGACAGAGGGCCAACTGTGCGGACGTTGGGTGTTGCGGCCTAGTGAGAGGACAGAGGTCCAACTGTGAGGACGCTGGGGTTTACGAGTCACTGTCAGTCATCGGTCACTGTCGGTCATCCGCATCGTCATTATCTATCACACGTGCTAAGTCGGACAATAAACAATCCATGAACACCGCGACATCTATTGCATACCAAGCAACAACAATGTCTCAAGATAACTTGCTACTCAAATTGGAGAGAAGGCCGGATCAGACCGAGTCGGAAGTCGAGCGGCAGAGCCCAGTCGTCGTCCGCACCGGACTCGGGCAACGAAAAACTCAGCACTACTTCAGTAACGCGCTGGCAGAAGTCGAGTGGCAGAGCCCAGTCGGCGTCCGCACCGGACTCGGGCAACGAAAAACTCGGCACTACTTCAGTGACGCGCTGGCACCAAATGCGAACCCTAAACTCGGCAAGGTACAGCGCACGATTCGAGCCCGTCCCGTTTGAACTAAAACAACGTCAATAAACACCGAAGCGTGTGGCATTTTACACGGCGTGTGCGCCCTACCTACGGCGTTATGCAGCACGACAGGTGATATCACAGACTTCCGACGCCAGCCCGGTCAACGGAGCCGACGAGTCGTATCACGAACCGAGCTCCGCCACACGGCGGCCCACGCTCCCACACTGTCGTGCGACGGGCCGACCTGGCCTGACCTGACCTGGTGCCAGGTCCACCGTCACGTGTAGCGCCCACGAGGTGGTAGCCTGCAACACAGCAACGGACGCGTTATGACGGGTGGTAGTGCTGAGGAACATGTACAGGAATAGGAATAGTCTTCAGGAAAATTGCAGTTGTGTCCCGCCAGTCAGCGTCAGAATTGAACGGGGGGGGGGTTGCGAGCATACGTGTTCCAGTATCCCCGAAATGAATCCTGGGTCATGAAGGATCAGTAGCAAAAACAGACATTGAATCATGTTCAGCAAGATCTGTGGGAAGCTGACACCTTGATCTGGTATACCGAACTCTTCTGCGATGGACTAAGATCTCGACCCGATGTCCTGGAATATATTGTCATAAACTGGCACTTAGACTTTGTATCCTGGACAGTCCTCGGAAGAATTGTCTTTCGAATCCGGTATACGGTACAAATCTTCAAGAAGTCTAACGTTGATATCGATCCTTTAACAAATGTCATATGCACATAGCGTCTGCATATCGTTCGAAGGAGCTAGACAACTGAAACCCACCAATTAGCTTTATGTTTCAAGCATGATGCGCAAAGTTGCAAGGGATGAACGCCAAGCTTGAATCCTGAATTATGTAGAACTTTTGGTTAAAACAGATTTCTACGTCTTCGAGCCGGTATATTTTCACGGTAAAAGATGATCTCAGCTCGTTTAGTGTGGTGTCTGTTAGCAATCAAATTATACTTATTGAAGGGACTGCAGTCTAAATTATTTGAACTGTAGGATGACAGGACTATCTGCAGTTTCTGAATTGTAGTGGGTATTTCAATACAATAGTTTACTTAACTATTGACAAGCGCTGGATCTATGGATCCAGGATTCACAATAGCATGCCAGCATCCAGTTGTGTGATCCAGGGCCACGGAGGTGTCTGCATACACGCCTCGCAAGTTTAAAGCACAGCCCATGTTGACATGAGTGACTGTCTTGTCACATGCATATTGGCAAGTTCATGGTTCACTTCAGACATCGGCAAACCATACACGACTGAGATAAAACGGTGAACATCGACGGCAGCTGCGATATACTGTCACATTGACACCTGCCAGTGAACGGCAGATGAGATGCAAACACATACACCGCACAATTCATCCGTACACTGCTATCAGGATGGCATGGTCACGATTGTTATTCCGAAAAGTATTAATGATATCTGAACTACACCCGACAAGGCGCTTGGAGGCAGAAGAAGGCAGGAACTCAACGTAGCAAACGGTTCGGTGCTCGTCCGTTTCGCAGTGCCCTTTCTCTTCCACTTCACTGTCAATTCGCCATGAACTGTACAACCGATTATAATCCAACTCCAATAGGCGGGTCCAGACCCTCGTGCGGATGCTATTTATCTTTCACTATTTGTTTCACACCATTGCTTGGAGGAGGTTGTATTGCCGATGTGAGTAGCCTCATGTCGGCAGTTAATTTGTTCTCAGTGCCTAACAGTACAATTAAAATTGCTTCTTGTGTGCGTCGTTTTAAAAGCATAGTTAATCAGGCGTAATGTATCTTGATGTCTTTATCTATATCGAATATAGTCCAGGGCCTTATCAATAGGGGACGCAGTGGTCCATGGCATTCATGTGGCGTCCGAGCCTAATTCAGCACGCCACGTGCGTACCAACGAACGCCAGTGCGGCAGAAGTGGCGCACTGGCGTCGATTGTGGGACTCCCCAGCATGATCGCCACTCGTTGGAACTACTCAAATACCTGCTAGCATTTTTTTTATCTGACGATTCTTCTAGCATTGACCAGTCGGGTGACAGCCTGGGAGCTGATGGCTGATTATCGACATCAGCGAATCGTTCCCCGGCTGATTGATGTCCTTTTCGTCAAGTCAGTGGAGCTGTAAATCACCAGGTTGGGCAAACTTGGATACTGGTCCACCGTAGTGGTTGGCATAGGAGATCTGCCACCTCATCCCACAAACTTGGATACTGGTCCACCTTGGCGAATGGCAGAGGAGGCGACCTCCCACCATCGTCCCACAAACTTGGATGCTGGTCCACCGTGGCGATTGGCAGAGGAGGCGACTTCCCGCCATCGTCCCACAAACTTGGATGCAGGTTCACCGTGGCGATTGGCAGAGGAGGCGACTTCCCGCCATCGTCCCACAAACTTGGATGCTGGTCCACCGTGGCGGTTGACAGAGAAGGCGACCTCCCACCATCGTCCCACAAACTTAGATACTGGTCCACCGTGGCGATTGGCAGAGAAGGCGACCTCCCACCTCCGTCTCACCGGTGATAACACCGCCTCCGGATGAGCAGGGAAGCACGAAGCAAGGAGTGTGGTGAGACATTCTCAACCGTGACCAGCTTTCTCAAGAATAAATTAACACCCGATGTTAACCAGAATGAATTAACATTAACATCTAATTGATTATTAGAGTCAGTGAGATGCAGTCAGCTTTTCCACCTCCGCCGACTGAACGAGCTTCGTGGAACCTCATCAAAAGGACGCGAGAGCCTGCTCGCGAGCTCCTATGTTAGCCGACAGGTGCTGAATGAAGCCACGTGATCTGAGCATCGTCAAATCGGCCTAACCTCCAGCTGAATAGTGAACACACTCGGCGAGGTGTCGCCCCGGCAGCTGTCACGCCCCATCACTTTCCGTCAGCAATCTGTCTGCTTTTCTCACTCAATCAATGCCGCGGTAATTTCGCCGAGCCAGCTGCCGGCCACCCAGGTGGGTACGGGGCTCACAACGGTCTGACGATCAACGTCTGCGGGAATTAACTGCACGTTTCGTGCTGGAATTACAACACAGGACGTCGAGTGCCCTCGGCTTTGTTGCTAGTTCTCAAAACTCCTGGGACTGCGTGTGACAATGGAAGGCTCTAACTCTGTAAGATGCTGCAAGATGCACATTGATGCTGGTAAAATGAGCTTTCTGTGGCACTAGTTCCAATTTCTTAACCAAACCATTTACACAACTCGACAGTATCCTTACACCACCGTAGCGGTACGTATTTTTATATGTAGGATCCAAGCATCAGGCGTGACGAAGGTGTGTTTAAAGTGACCGAGATGAGTGGGTGAGCGGAGCAGCGAGCCAGCAGCGGGCCAGCAGCGGGCCAGCAGCGGGCCAGCAGCGGGCCAGCAGCGAGCCAGCAGCCGGCCAGCAGCCGGCCAGCAACGGGTCAGCAGCGGGCCAGCGGCTGGCCATCGGCGCACTCACCCCAGCCGAGGACGGCGCCGACGGCGACCCTGGGCGGTCGCGGTGCGGCCAGCCGGGTCACGCGACTCACACCGGCGACACGTAGCTGGAGGCGGCGCTCGAGCCCGAGCTGGAACACAGAGGCAGACGGCCACTCAGCACGGCCGCCGCCGGGCCCGACAAAAACCGGCCGGCCGGCGCGCGCGTAAGAGCCACATTGCCGGCGCCGGCGGCCGCGCCGTCGCCCGTGCGGACGGCGCGCGACGCCGTCCGCCCGCGACAAAGA
This sequence comes from Ashinkailepas kermadecensis, assembly GCA_034440615.1. Lineage (NCBI taxonomy): Eukaryota > Metazoa > Arthropoda > Thecostraca > Neolepadidae > Ashinkailepas > Ashinkailepas kermadecensis. The sequence goes on along the minus strand of JAOTOM010003948.1, from coordinate 137,575 downwards.
CCGTCGACCGGACGCCGGACGCCGGACGTCGGACGCCGGACGTCGGACGGCCGCTCGGCCGGTGGACGTGCCGGCCGCGGCAGGCGCCGTCACCGGCGCGAGCGCCGGCAGCAGGCTGAGGCGGTTACGGCGCGCTAATCACGACAGAACAATGCCCGGCTGGTGTCACTCGCTCTCGCGCGGTATTTGACGCGCGCGACGTGGCGCGCCAGCCATATCTGATGCGCGCGACACGTGCGCGCCGGTTCCAGATGGGTCGCGCGATCGCGCCCGCTCCGGGTGACGCCAAGCACGCCGCTCGGCGTGCCCGCGGCAAGCCGTACTGTGCTGTGCTGACGACGGCTCGTCAATGTGCGCCTGGGGAGTGTAAAGTGCACCATTTGTGGTAACGGCAGCTTCCGACCAGGGTCGTGTCAGGTGCCCGATAATTGGCAACTGTTTGCACTCATATCGCGCGGTGTTGCCTCGCTGGGGAAAATGATACGGCGATGATTAATGAGCCGTGGCGTGAGAACACAAGTGTCCGCCTGCGTAAACAACGCGTAGGTTTCGCAGATGGCCGTGGAGCGTCGGTAGCTCAGTGGTTGCTTAGCTGGGAGTCTGGCATGCCAGAGGTACGGGGTTCGATTCTCCGCGGTGCCCGCCCTTACTGCCAGGGTGAGAGGCAGGCGACGCCATGTGGCCTCGGCTGCTGAGTGCGTCATAAAGCTACCCCCCCTCCCCCCTCCGCGGATAAGCCGTCTTATGCCAGCACGCCACGACGGTTTTAGTTGACGTGCCGGCGGCGTCGCGTCAATGTCCTCATTCACCACCTTCCTTCAGGAGATTCCAACTTCAGCCGTGCCGACCGCATTAGCAGTGATCAGTGACATGTCTAACGTCGCACCTGCTCGGAGAATAAGCGGACACCTATCTTCCCGCTTGCCTTGAACGGCGAGTTTCGCGACCAGCATGCAAAATACTCGAAAGTCGCAAACTTTAGATCTTCCAAACGACATTACGTATTGCAATTGTCACCACATCCGACGCGTATTAGCATACGTCCGGCACAACCGTCTGTTTATGCAGCCCTGCTCTGGTTTCGCCAGCACGATCACATGAGATATGATGTATGCATTATGTATCACCTTTTTGCCCTGTCATCTGTCCTTCGATGGTCTTCACACCTAAAACTGGCCACTGCGCAGAGCATCCCGAGTACCCACAAGAAAGGTCCGGCAAGTGGGCCTCTACCAATGTGCGTCGCCACCGCTGGGATCTCTGAGGTCGGTATCCCACTTGGATTTGGGTTTGGGTTCGCTGTTAATGTTTTTTGAAGGCATGCAAGATGCACCATGACAATCATGAGTGTTCTCGGCATTTGTTCGCGGTAAAAATACAGGTCGCACGCAGACGGCCATGGTCTTACCCCTACAACTTGAAACTCGCTTCTAAGCCCCTGGAGTTGGAACCCACCTGGAAATTGATGATCATGAAGCCCTTGGGCTACACCCATGGGCTGTGCCATCTGTGGTGATTGGATATAGATCCCGTTGTTTCACAATGTAGCATTATATGTGCGCGTTTTGCGTAGAAGTGTATAGTTCTAGCACCTCGCCTCCCTCCAAGATGGCAAACGTTTCGCGTTGTGGAACGCCTGTCTCTGTTCTAGTCGCTGCGCTATGCTGTCCTTGAAAGCTCGCCAGTTATGGCTCGGAGGGATCTAAATACCACGAAGACGCATATCACATGGGTAGCGGCACGACAACTGTTCCAAAGTTGGGGTGGGGAGGGGCAAGAGGGAGTTGGAAGTTACTTATTTCCATGTTCTCCTTGCACACAGGTGCGAGTGGAGTTGGCGCCACAGGTGGTGAGGCACGCAGCATCATGCTAACGCTGATAAATATACTAATTGCCACCTGGTAAGCAATGCCTGTGCAAAAACACCACCTTCTGCAATCTTTGGAAAACTTTGCACCGACACAGTGGTGGGCGTGGATTCCGCCAGATTGGGGAGGGTAGGGGAGATTGATCCTCACCAATATGCTGGTATCGAGCATTACACACTTCGGCATCGTTGGCGTTGCTTCTGAAAATCGGCCTACAACAACCTGTGCATTCCTGAATCTTGGTTTTGTGGCTTCAGATATATATTTATATATATATATATATATATATATATATATATATATATATATATATATATATATATATATATATATATATATATTTTATATATGTGCATATATATATGTATATATATATATATATATATATATATATATATATATATATATATATATATATATATATATATATATATATATATATATATATATATATATATATATATATATATATATATATATATATATGTATATGAGTGTGGTGTGTGTGTTTATGTTTGTGTGGGTCTTGGGTAATGTAGGGGACTTCACGAACCTAGTCCTTTCCATTTTTGCTCCGCAAAAGTGCTAGTTCAGATCCGCCAGTGCTCCTTGGTGTTCGACATGAAACAACCATGAAAGATTCATCGGTCACATGAACCGTAGACATTCATCACGCCCAATAAGTTTCTTTGCGTATCTTTGCGCCTAGATTGTCAATGAAATCATGGTCCTCCGACTGGTTTTGGGCGATCTAGAGCTGCACCTGTGGAGCGCGATCCGCGCAGAGCACTTGCCACGCATTGAGCAACGAGACAAACAAACACGCCATTTTGCTCTTCTGCTGCATTGTGCGGCGGAAGACCGTGGACGCGCTCGCAGAAATAATCAACTAACCCACGTCTGGCTCGGCGGGGCTGGCAGCCGGCTCGGCGGGGTTCGCGGCTGGCACGGCGCGCTCCCGATCGCCCGGCATTGTGACAGAAGTGCGCGCGACAGAGTTGCCGTGATTTAGCGCTCGTCCGTGCGCTCTCAAACGGCCCGCGAGCGGCACCAAATCAGCCATCGTGTCAGCGGCCGCATCTCGCGACGCGCCGGCCGCCGATCTTAATGGACCGGCCGCTGATAAAACGACGACAAGAATCGACATGCAGGTGCCTTGCGTAGTAAAACGCGCCGTAAGCCGGGCCGACCTGCGCGCGCGTCGGTCGGGTCGGGTGCGGGGCACATTTGTCGGCGGTCGCAGGTCCATAAATCAGTGTGCCGTCGCGGCCGGTTTGCTCGAGCACGCATGCGTCTGGTGGAGACTGCCGGCGGTTTGGCAGTGAGCACGCGTGCGTCTGGTGGAGACTGCCGGCAGTTTGGCAGTGAGCACGCGTGCGTCTGGTGGAGACTGCCGGCAGTTTGGCAGTGGGCATGCATGCGTCTGGTGGAGACTGCCGGCGGTTGAGCAGTGAGCACGCGTGCGTCTGGTGGAGACTGCCGGCGGTTTGGCAGTGAGCACGCGTGCGTCTGGTGGAGACTGGCGTGCGTCTGACGGAGACTGCCGGCGGTTGAGCGCAGCGTGCAGCCGCCTTGCCGGCTAGCGGCGCAGAAAGGACGCCATCGCAGGTGCACACCTGAACAGCGCTGCACAGCATCAGATAAGGGATTCAAGGAAATAAAGATAAACCGCAGTCTGCGCCGAGCATTCCGTCTGGCTGTTGATTAGCTCCGTTGTGTCGGCTATTTCCGCAAGGAAATAGCCGACACAACCTAGGAAATAGCCAATGAAAAGGAAATCCACCGCAGGGTGGATCATCTGTGCGCCAAATTTGGCGAAACGTGCCGCTGGGGTCTGGTGAGCGGTGGAAAAAACTTGCAAAAAAACCTGTGGAAGGACGTCTCAGCCCATTGTAGCCTTCTGGGGTTGCCGATGATGATATCGATCCTTGGAAAAGTCGCGAGTGCTCAATTGCTAATGTCCTCGTACCGAAATCCAGCCAGACACCGTATCGAAAAACGTACGTTAGTGATCCGGATAATGGAACTGGCTCTAAATATGTGGAGCAGCAGCCACCTGGATACCATGTCCTATCATCCAGGCTGCAATCCCCTGCATAGGGCTAAGGCTAACGTTGCCTGCAATCATTTCGAGGACTACACTCCACATGGTTCCGACACGAAGGAACGCTCAACATCGCTCGGGGAACGCTCAACATCGCTCCGGCGTTGGCCTAAACCAAGGCCGTATACAGACCTAACACCGCCCTGGTGAATCACCGTCACCGGCGGTTCGCCAGTGGCCTGATGAGAAACACCAATAATTCTGACAAGCCTTCACCTACGAAAGAAGCACTGGAGTTCACGAGTGAACATCTCAGCTGAACCATCGTAGAGCATGCCGTTGTTTACACGGTGAGGTTGAGGTATTGCTTAAAGGGGACGGTCGGCCCTCTCGATCCACCACGCAACTCGCCGACATCAGGGTAAGTAGTAGTAGGTAGAGTGGGTAAGTACTAAACCAAGTGGTGCAGCGGCAGTACAAAACCACATTCTACGGTACCTCCTATAATATGTACTACGGCAGATATGCGGTGGTTCTAAGGTGGTCTAAGGTGCTACGGTGTGCGCACCGGTAAGAATTATACGACACGCTCTACGGTAGGCCCGGCGGTAGGTGTATGGAAGATGGTGCGATAGTCACCGAGGCAGATACGATGGTAGGTGGTGCGCACGTGCGACAGATACGATGGTAGGTGGTGCGCACGTGCGACAGATACGATGGTAGGTGGTGCGCACGTGCGACAGACACGATGGTAGGTGGTGCGCACGTGCGACAGACACGATGGTAGGTGGTGCGCACGTGCGACAGACACGACACCCCGACAGCCGGGACCGGCGGCGTCACGTGAAGTTGCAGGTGGCGGCCGGCGGCGGCGGCTGCAGCACAGTCGCCGCAACCGACTGCCAGATGAACGGATAGCCGCGACGATCTGCACACGTGCCCCGCTGGCCGATGACACGCGCCATCACCGCCGTGCCGTGCCGTGTCGGGCCGGTACTGAGTGCTCACCGCTCAGTGTGGGGTACTCACTCCTTATAGCCGCCGGCGTACTGGTTCATTTCGGCCGGCATGGGCCGCGCCGCCGGCTGCTGCAGATGCTGCTGCTGCTGCTGCTGCTGCTGCTGCTGCTGCTGTTGGTGCTGCTGCAGGTGCTGCTGCTGGTGGTGTTGCGGCTGGTGCTGGTGGTGCTGCTGCGGCTGGAGCGGCATCTGCGCGGCCGGGTACTGGTCGGGCCGGCGGTCGGCGGGCGCCGCCAGCCGGCCGCCGGCCGCGTACTGGCCGCTGTAGTCCATCGCCGCAGCGCCGGCGGACGCCAGCTTGGCCGGCTTCAGCGACGGCGGCGTCAGCGGCGGCGTGTCGGCGGGCGCCTCGCTGAAGCCGCCGCCGCCGCCGCCGTCCGACAGACCGTAGCCGCCGCCGGCGGCCGCCATCGGGCCGTACCCGCCGGCACTGGCTGCGCCGCCGCCGCTGCCGCCGCCGTAGCCGGCCGCCGCCGCCGACAGGTTGCCCGGGTAGCGGCCGTACGCGCCGGCCGGCGACAGGGCGGCCGACAGCGGCGGCGGCGGCGGGTAGGACGCGCCGCCGGGCGCCGCCAGCCGGTCGGCCGACCACGAGCCGGTCGGCGGCGGCGTCTTGCACACGGCCGTGTCGGCCAGCGACCAGATCTTCGGCTTGAGCGGGTCGTGCAGCGTCTTGTCCTTCCAGTCGACGTCGGGCGACAGCGCCTCCGACTTGACCTCGGCCTTGGTCAGCGGCGACATGCCGTCAGTGTCGGTGGTCGCCAGCGGGTCTGTGACAGGTGGCACGTCAGTGCAATACAGTCGCCAGCGGGTCTGTGACAGGTGGCGTGTCAGTGCAATACAGTCGCCAGCGGCTCCGTTACAGGTGATGTGTCACTGAAATACAGTCGCCAGCGGGTCTGTGACAGGTGGTGTGTCAGTGAAATACAGTCGCCAGCGGGTCTGTGACAGGTGGTATGTCAGTGAAATACAGTCGCCAGCGAGTCTGTGACAGGTGGTGTGTCAGTGAAATAGTCGCCAGCGGGTCTGTGACAGGTGGCGCGTCAGTGCAATGCAGTGACCAGCGGGTATGTGACAGGTGGCGCGTCAATGCATTGCAGTCGCCATGGGTCTGTGACAGGTGGCGCGTCAAAACAATAGTCACCGGGGATCTGTGGCAGGTGGCACGTTCATACAATACAGTCGTCAGCGGGTCTGCGACCGGTGGCGTGTCAGTACACTGTTGGTTGTCGGCAGTAAAACGCGCATACATGCAACCCGAAGACCGGATACTCCCATATTTGCGTATATGCTTAAAATGTAAATTGAAACTGTGATAAATCACCAGCGTAAACAGGTTTCATATATGTTCTATCTATGTTCCAAGTCTTACCCGTTGCATTCGCATTGAAGCAGCAGCGGATAGGTCACGATCCTCGGGTCACCTGGTTTGCCTAAGCTAGCGGGAACCGGTACGTAGTTTTAGAAGCTTTCCCATCGCACAGCCTGTTAACTCGCCTCTAGCGTATGATGCCAATAACCCCTGAGCGTATAAGCTAACATGCTGGCCAGTTGGCAACTGGCCAGGCAAGGTCGGGGGCGCAGGCACCAGGCGGCCGTGCCTTCTATGTGGGCACGTTCAACTTTCGGTCAAAGTTGTGCTATAGAACTGGACTTTCCCGATCGGGAGGTGGGTTCGGGGTCAGTGTAGCAAGCTTCCGCTTACTACCGACTCCGATTCTGTAAAGAATCCCCAGCAACAATTCTGACTACATTTTTTTAGACATGTGACATCTCATTGTCATAGTATTCCATGACAGAGGTGACAAAATATCCCTCCTTGCTCCCACAGACATGGGAACTAAAATCGAGCAGAAACTAAACGTGCTTAAACATTCATATCTGGTGCCCAACACTTTTCATAGTGAAATCGTGCCGCCCGCTAATTTCATAGACTTCGGCTGAATGCGCACCGAGCGAGCGAGCTCTCCTCAGCCTCGGGTGCACAACTTCAACAGATTCGACACACCCGTTCACGTACCCTTCTCGCCATCGTTGTCGTCCTTCTCGGCCTTGTCTTTGGACTCGGCACTCTCGTCGGCCTCCTCGTCCGACTCGGTCTTGTTCTTCGGCTCCCACGTCATCTTGTTCTCCTTCTTGAGCCGCCGCCGCGCGTTGGCGAACCACGTCGACACCTGCGTCAGCGTCATCTTGGTGATGATGGCCAGCATGATCTTCTCGCCCTTGGTCGGGTATGGGTTCTTCTTGTGCTCGTTGAGCCACGCCTTCAGCGTGCCCGTGGACTCCCGGGTGGCGTTCTTGCGCCGTGCGGCGAGGTCGTAAGGCGCGCCGTATCTGTGACAGAGAGGCGAGCTTGGTCACATGCAGCACGCCTGCCTGGATATGACAATGACGTATTGGACGGCATGTCGTATCTGGTCTGGTCTACACAGCAGCGCGGTCGTGAGCAGCATACCTGCAGATAAAAAACGAGGCCATTAGCAGCGCAGTTCTGGCAACAGATGAGGAAGATCGTGAGCGTAGTGTGTGTCGAAGCCGGCACCACGGGCTGTGGATGGCGGGAGGGTGATGAAGGGTTGCTAGGTCGATCCTTTCCATGCATCGCCACGGGCGTAATGCCACGCAGTTTTGGGAGAAGTGTCCCTCCCCATCCACGTTCCCCAGTGCGGCACAGCCCATGGCGTGTGTTTCATATCCGTCGGTGGCGCAGGCCAAGCTTCGCCATGCAAAATAGTTGAAATGATTGGGAACCTCAGCGCATCTTTCTTCCCACCATCGCATGATCTTCTTCCCGTGACGGCACATCTACAGGCATGCTATTTCATGCCATGAACATGGAGTGGACTTCCCTCTTGCCCCCCCTATTGTTGGTGGCGCAGCGCATGGACGCAGAATGAGCACGGCACGACGTGCTCGGAGGTTCACACGGGCAGCTGATCACCAGGAACGCCTGACATCACGGCCGCGAGGCAGACTCCACCGTGTGTCACTGACACCGGCTTCAACAGCATCAGTGGCCGCGATTACAATAACTGAGGCCAGGTGGTCTCCGCTCGACCTGTCTCCGAGATAGCCAGGGGCCTGCGGTTCTACTGCAGCCGGCCTGGGAGGCCGCATGACTGGGACGGCTCGGGTTGCAGTGTACGCCGACTGCACCGACCATCAGATAGCAGCTGTCGTACAGACCATGCACCTGCATCCCTACATTCCTGCCGAATGCCACCACGTCACACCTCTCACACGCCGTCGGTACCCATTGGCTCGTGATGGCTGTGTCACACCTCTCACACGCCGTCGGTACCCATTGGCTCGTGATGGCTGTGTCACACCTCTCACACGCCGTCGGTACCCATTGGCTCGTGATGGCTACGTCACACCTCTCACACGCCGTCGGTACACATTGGCTCGTGATGGCTGTGTCACACCTCTCACACACCGTCGGCACCCATTGGCTCGTGATGGCTGTGTCACACCTCTCACACGCCGTCGGTACCCATTGGTTCGTGGTGGCTGTGTCACACCTCTCACACGCCGTCGGCACCCATTGGCTGGTGATGGCTACGTCACACCTCTCACGCACCGTCGGTACCCACTGGCTCGTGATGGCTGTGTCACACCTCTCACACACCGTCGGCACCCATTGGCTCGTGATGGCTGTGTCACACCTCTGACACGCCGTCACCACCCATTGGCTCGTGATGGCTGTGTCACACCTCTCACGCACCGTCGGTACCCATTGGCTCGTGGTGGCTGTGTCACACCTCTCACACGCCGTCACCACCCATTGGCTCGTGATGGCTGTGTCACACCTCTCACACACCGTCGGCACCCATTGGCTCGTGATGGCTGTGTCACACCTCTCACACACCGTCGGCACCCATTGGCTCGTGATGGCTGTGTCACACCTCTCACACACCGTCGGCACCCATTGGCTCGTGATGGCTGTGTCACACCTCTCACACACCGTCGGTACCCATTGGCTCGTGATGGCTACGTCACACCTCTCACACACCGTCGGCACCCATTGGCTCGTGATGGCTGTGTCACACCTCTGACACGCCGTCACCACCCATTGGCTCGTGATGGCTGTGTCACACCTCTCACACGCCGTCACCACCCATTGGCTCGTGATGGCTGTGTCACACCTCTCACACACCGTCGGTACCCATTGGCTCGTGATGGCTGTGTCACACCTCTCACACACCGTCGGCACACATTGGCTCGTGATGGCTGTGCCACACCTCTCACACGCCGTCACCACCCATTGGCTCGTGATGGCTGTGTCACAGCTCTCACACACCGTCAGCACACATTGGCTCGTGATGGCTGTGCCACACCTCTCACACACCGTCGGTACCCACTGGCTCGTGATGCCTGTGTCACACCTCTCACACGCCGTCGGCACCCATTGGCTCGTGGTGGCTGTGTCACACCTCTCACACACCGTCGGTACCCATTGGCTCGTGATGGCTACGTCACACCTCTCACGCACCGTCGGTACCCATTGGCTCGTGGTGGCTGTGTCACACCTCTCACACGCCGTCGGCACACATTGGCTCGTGATGGCTGTGTCACACCTCTCACACACCGTCGGCACCCATTGGCTCGTGATGGCTACGTCACACCTCTCACACGCCGTCACCACCCATTGGCTCGTGATGGCTGTGTCACACCTCTCACACGCCGTCGGTACCCATTGGCTCGTGATGGCTGTGTCACACCTCTCACACGCCGTCGGTACCCATTGGCTCGTGATGGCTGTGTCACACCTCTCACACGCCGTCGGTACCCATTGGCTGGTGATGGCTACGTCACACCTCTCACACACCGTCGGTACCCATTGGCTCGTGATGGCTGTGTCACACCTCTCACACGCCGTCACCACCCATTGGCTCGTGATGGCTGTGTCACACCTCTCACACACCGTCGGCACACATTGGCTCGTGATGGCTGTGCCACACCTCTCACACACCGTCGGTACCCACTGGCTCATGATGGCTACGTCACACCTCACACACCGTCACCACCCATTGGCTCGTGATGGCTGTGTCACACCTCTCACACACCGTCGGCACCCATTGGCTCGTGGTGGCTGTGTCACACCTCTCACACGCCGTCACCACCCATTGGCTCGTGATGGCTGTGTCACACCTCTCACACACCGTCGGCACCCATTGGCTCGTGATGGCTGTGTCACACCTCTCACACATCGTCGGTACACATTGGCTCGTGATGGCTGTGCCACAGCTTTCACATGCCGTCGGCCCCCATTAGGCTCGCGATGGCTTGCTGCGATAATTTGTGCTCTCAGGAGAGATGGCCAGTCTCGTGGTTATTCCGTATCGGCCGCGTCTGCCATGTCATCCCCGTGCCAGTCGGTCTGCACCATGTCGGCGCGGTGCAGACCAGCCCGCACCACGTCATGTAGGCACATGGTGACAGGTGTGGTCGTCTGACACGGTGGCGGCATGGCGCACTGCTTCATCGTGCTCTCCTGCCGTTCGAATATTTGCGTGTTTATCATGTCCATCCACCACCTCCTGATGGCCAGCGACCCACCCAATGCTGACTAGCATAGTCATATCCGTGGGTGTATCTTTAGTTCTTCTAGATTTCGGTGACGATCCAACAGACGGATCCAGAAGACCGTTGGAGGGAGGGAGGGGGAGGAGGGAGAATAGAATTGTACCCAATTTATACAAAGGAAAACAAATAATTGGCTTTCAGAGATCTCGAGCATTAGGGGAATCACTCTGTGAGAGAATTGCTTTACTAACATTTACAGATATATTTTGCGATAAAAACTTGCGTATTATTTATATGTAATTTGTCAAGTCTTAGGCCGGCATTGGGGTCATGGCCGACATGCCTCCCTCGTTCAATCCGCTCGTGGAAGACAAATTGAACCAGTAGAACTGTCTCAAAATTGGGCGGGGAGGACAAGACCAATTTTAAGCCGATTCTGTCTACGCAACGCCCTATGTTCAATGCTAAAGTCGTCCGAAGTTGGGGGTCGCTGCTCCCCCTGCCCCATCCCCCGCTCCCGTGCACTTGCATGGAACCATTCACTGACGGCCGTCCTGATGGTGCAGCCACCTGAACATCCACCTTAGCAACCACCCGAATAGCCACCTTAGCAGCCACCTGATGGTACAGCCACCTGAACAAGCACCGGAACAGCCATCTGATGGCACAGCCACCAGGGTAGCCACCTGATGGTACAACCACCTGTACGGCCACCTGATGGTACAGCCACCTGTACGGCCACCTGATGGTGCAGCCATCTGCATATCTGCCTATTGGTACAGCCACTTGGGCAGCCACTTGATGGCTTAGTCCTGAGGATACAGCCACATGGACAACCGCCCGATGGCACAGCCACCTGATGGTACAGCGCTGACGATACAGCACTGATGGCACAGCCACCTGATGGCACAGCCACCTGATGGTACAGCGCTGACGATACAGCACTGATGGCACAGCCACCTGATGGCACAGCCACCTGATGGTACAGCGCTGACGATACAGCACTGATGGCCCAGCCACCTGGGTAGTTATGTTAAAATCACTTCCTCAGAACATATCATTTGAGCGAAGACATAGTTTCCCAGTTCTGAGCTCCCGTTAAAAGCTTTGTTTCGTGATCAGGGTCATTCCGTCCATCAGGCCGCGGTGGTAAACGCCGGCGAACAATTCAGTAACTCAGCGTTATTCAAATGTAGGACATCGAATGACTCAGTGGGCCCAGAAACACGCAATTCTACGATTCTTAGATCAAAAGCTACGCCAATTTTCCTCATAGTTACGTGCCCTCCCGGGGGCCCGCATCTCGGTTCCAAGGGCTCCTATGACCGTCCCAGGGACCTGTCTGTCTCAAGGGGCCCTCTGATGGTCTAAAGGGTATCTGACTGCACCAGAAGTCCCTCTGTGAGTCACAGGGGCTCTTCTGGCCATGGGACCTCAGGACACAAAATGGAAGATCGATTACAGTCGGGAGTCTTTCGGTCCCCGACTGTCCCTTTCGGCCTCACAGCGGTCTGGGGCCCTGGGCTGTCTCCGGTCCGTTCACAAGTAGTCATAACCCGTGCTTCCCCCCCCCCACCCCTGCCCGTGGATCCGACTCCGACGTTGGTCTGGCATTTGCTGTGCGTCCATTGTCACTACACGAGTAGGATTGAAGCCAGGAGTGTGCACAGAAATAGGTTATTCTAAGAACGCAGGTGGCAGTACGGGGTCTTGGTCCAGGAACGCAGGTGGCAGTGCGGGGTCTTGGTCCAGGAACGCAGGTGGCAGTGCGGGGGCTTGGTCCAGGAACGCAGGTGGCAGTGCGGGGGCTTGGCTATGGCACGCAGGTGGCAATGCGGGTTTTTGTCCAGGAACGCAGGTGGCAATGCGGGGTCTTAGTCCAGGAACGCAGATGACAGTGCGTGGTTTTGGCAGAGGCATGCAGGTGACAGTGCAGCGTTTTGGCTGTGGCACGCTAAAACATCTTGGATGCGGGCACACAATGGTGGGCCACTGTATACGCCACCTTTGTCATCTGGTGTGGAATCATCCACACCACTTCAATGTAAAAACACACCCGTGATCATATTCACCCCGTGCACTGAAGCAAGCAAAACAGCACAACCATGTCAGGCTAGTTGGCACTAACGTTCAACCTTCCTCACCGGTCACCGAGCAGATATACTACAACATGGTGTAAGGAAGGGAAGCTTTGCTATCTCTCTCGCGCATAAGTGTAGGAACAAGGAAATCATTGGCACATACAGGATCTCAGGAGCCCGTCCTTTCCAGCTAGTGCTCATTGGCCTCATATTAAAATCGAAACATATTGGCACGGAAGGTTCCATACCTGCCCGTTTGGTTCCTACATCCATTCTCTTGCTCATTTTACGGCTGGCGTAGCGAACCATAGTATCATCGCAATGTAGGTATGCGCATTGCACAGTACATACACGAGCTGGTTATGGTGAAGCTGTCTGTCCGTAGTGTATGTTCAGTGTTGCGGTGTGAGCTGCTAGTGAGACGGTGCGGCGTCACCGGTCGAGTGGTGACCCCAGTGCAGCGATGTGGGGGGGGGGGCTGGTGAGAGTCTGATGAGAGGCTGGTGAGACGGTGCCGCGTCACCGGTCGGGTGGTGACCCCCAGTGTGGCAGTGTGTTTGTTTGTTTGTTTGTTTATTTGGGCTTAAGGGCACCTGAACTGCTAGTGGTTATCTAACGCCCAAAAGTGTAGCGGTGTGAGAGGCTGGTGAGACGGTGGCGCGTCACCGGCCGGGTTGTACGCCCAGTGCAGCGGTGTGAGAGGCTGGTGAGACGGTGCCGCGTCACCGGCCGGGTGGTGACCCCCAGTGCAGCGGTGTGAGAGGCTGGTGAGACGGTGCCGCGTCACCGGCCGGGTGGTGACCCCAATGTAGCGGCGTGAGAGGCTGGTGAGACGGTGCCGCGTCACCGGTCGGGTGGTGACCCCCAGTGCAGCGGTGTGAGAGGCTGGTGAGACGGTGCCGCGTCACCGGCCGGGTGGTGACCCCAATGTAGCGGTGTGAGAGGCTGGTGAGACGGTGCCGCGTCACCGGTTGGGTGGTGACCCCCAATGTAGCGGCGTGAGAGGCTGGTGAGACGGTGCCGCGTCACCGGTCGGGTGGTGACCCCCAGTGTAGCGGTGTGGGAGGCTGGTGAGAGGCTGGTGAGACGGTGCCGCGTCACCGGTCGGGTGGTGACCCCCAGTGTAGCGGTGTGAGAGGCTGGTGAGACGGTGCCGCGTCACCGGCCGGGTGGTGACCCCCAGTGTAGCGGTGTGAGAGGCTGGTGAGACGGTGCCGCGTCACCGGTCGGGTGGTGACCCCCAGTGTAGCGGTGTGAGAGGCTGGTGAGACGGTGCCGCGTCATCGGTCGGGTGGTGACCCCCAGTGTAGCGGTGTGAGAGGCTGGTGAGACGGTGCCGCGTCACCGGTCGGGCCGGTGACGCTCGGCGCCAGGTCCATTACCTGGCGGGCCGGCCGGCTGCGCCAGCGGCCCGCCTGACGGATGGACCTGCCGCCGCTGATGGATGCCGTCGCCGGAAACGTGCGGCCCAGCCGGCCCGGCCGGCTCGCTGCCCTTGGACACGGGACAGGTCCGCACAGACCAACTCCCAGCGGACTGCTGCCGGCGCACGACCGCCTGGCCGAGACTCGAGCTCGGCGGCGGTCGTCTGGACGCGGCCGGAGACGACTGCCGGATGGTGTCGCCTCGGTTCGGCCGCTGCCGGTGCGTGGCGGCAGGCGGTGGGGTGACGGCGCCGGACCGGGGCGGCGCGCGCTGCCCCAGCTCCGCTTCCGACGCAGAGGCGGGAGACGGCGGCGTGACGCAATCGGACCGCAGTGTCACGCGCCGACACAACTCGGCCGCTGCCGCCGCACTGTCGCCACACGGCGACTACAGGCGTGAGACGAGGAGAGGGCAGGGGCGGATCCAATACCCTGGCTTGGGGGGGGGGGGGGGTGCAAGTTAAGAATTTCCGATTTCGAAAAGCTCATTGGATTTTATTAGCTAACAGTCGTCGGGTCTGTTTAAGACAATATTTATGAAACAGGAAGCTCTGAGATTTCGAGAAAGTGCCATTTTAGTACAGCTTCGGCAAAAGTCGGCCTATGTGGAGGTGGGGGCATAGCCCCGTTGGCCACCCTGGATCCCCCAGTGGAGGCAACTATCCTGACCTCCACTTCTTATGGTGGTATTGGTTGAGGAGAGACCAGGATTGGCAATTGTCCCTCTCGCGCTTGTCCCAGCTGCCCCGAAGGAGATGAGCCAATGCCCAATAATGTTTTGCGACTGAAGATTATTTACGACTTAGGCTCATGCTACACTACACAGGCTGATGCTACACTACACAGTCTCACGCTACACTACACAGGCTCACGCTACACTACACAGGCTCACGCTGCACTACACAGGCTCACACTACACTCCTATCGAATTCGGTTACGCTCAGTCTCACGCTACACTTCCATCGAATTCGGTTAGTCTACTTACTGTGCGTAGCTAGAGAAACAAGAACATGATGTAAATGTTTCGCTGAATGGCTATTTTACTGCACCTAATGGGTAAAAGTTCATCTTCGAGGTGCGCCCTCGCATAAATCATTAGCCTTTCTTCGGATAGTGGGTTGCGTCGACACGACACGGACCTTTGCCCGGCCACACGCACCTCCCGAACCACTTCTGTGTACGTTCATGGCGCCGACACAGCCCGACTACAGCTGCCGTTGGCTGGATATTGGCTGGATGTTGGCTGAACGTCGGCTGGGTGTCGAGGAAGCGTCCGCCACGGGCATGGCTACAGCTGCCGTTGGCTGGATGTTGGGGAAGCGTCCGACACTGGCCCGGCGCTCGCCGCATCCGGCGACGTTGAGCCGCCGGCGACGTTGAGCCGCCGGCGACGTTGAGCCGCCGGCGGCGCAGCCTGCTGGCCGCCTGCGCCATCCCGGATCACGCTCCAGGTATGATAATTCCGCCTGCGATATCAGATCACGTTCCAGGTGCGCTAATGCAGCCTGCGACTTCGGATCACGCTCCAGGTGCGCCAATGCAGCCTGCGACATCGGATCACGGTCCAGGTGCGCTAATGCAGCCTGCGACATCGGATCACGCTCAAGGTGCGCCAATGCAGCCTGCGACATTGGATCACGCTCCAGGTGCGCTAATGCAGCCTGCGACATCGGATCACGCTCCAGGTGCGCCAATGCAGCCTGCGACATCGGATCACGCTCCAGGTGCACTAATGCAGCCTGCGACATCGGATCACGCTCCAGGTGCGCCAATGCAGCCTGCGACATCGGATCACGCTCCAGGTGCGCCAATGCAGCCTGCGACATCGGATCACGCTCCAGGTGCGCCAATGCAGCCTGCGACATCGGATCACGCTCCAGGTGCGCTAATGCCGCCCGGTGTCGTCACTAATCTACTCAGAGTGTGGTTATCGCTGTCGGAGGCAGCTTAAAGCGCCGGCTATGTCTCCAACTGTCCAGGGCCGGCGGGAACACCAATACCGACCCATCAGGCCGACTGAGACTGGACGGGCGGTCACTGGCGACCGCCACTCAGGTAAGACCAACACCAGGGCAGTGTCGACCCATCAGGCCGACTGAGACTGGACGGGCGGTCACTGGCGACCGCCACTCAGGTAAGACCAACACCAGGGCAGTGTCGACCCATCAGGCCGACTGAGACTGGACGGGCGGTCACTGGCGACCGCCACTCAGGTAAGACCAACACCAGGGCAGTGTCGACCCATCAGGCCGACTGAGACTGGACGGGCGGTCACTGGCGACCGCCACTCAGATAAGACCAACACCAGGGCAGTGTCGGCCCATCAGGCCGACTGAGACTGGACGGGCGGTCACTGGCGACCGCCACTCAGGTAAGACCAACACCAGGGCAGTGTCGACCCATCAGGCCGACTGAGACTGGACGGGCGGTCACTGGCGACCGCCACTCAGATAAGACCAACACCAGGGCAGTGTCGGCCCATCAGGCCGACTGAGACTGGACGGGCGGTCACTGGCGACCGCCACTCAGATAAGACCAACACCAGGGCAGTGTCGACCCATCAGGCCGACTGAGACTGGACGGGCGGTCACTGGCGACCGCCACTCAGATAAGACCAACACCAGGGCAGTGTCGACCCATCAGGCCGACTGAGACTGGACGGGCGATCACTGGCGACCGCCACTCAGGTAAGACCAACACCAGGGCAGTGTCGGCCCATCAGGCCGACTGAGACTGGACGGGCGGTCACTGGCGACCGCCACTCAGGTAAGACCAACACCAGGGCAGTGTCGACCCATCAGGCCGACTGAGACCAGGCGGGTAGTCACTGTTGATCGACACCTGGGGTAAGACCAACACCAGGGCAGTGTCGACCCATCAGGCCGACTGAGACCAGGCGGGTAGTCACTGTTGATCGACACCTGGGGTAAGACCAACACCAGGGCAGTGTCGACCCATCAGGCCGACTGAGACCAGGCGGGTAGTCACTGTTGATCGACACCTGGGGTAAGACCAACACCAAGGCAGTGCAAGACCCATCAGGCCGACTGAGACCAGGCGGGTAGTCACTGTTGATCGACACCTGGGGTAAGACCAACACCAGGGCAGTGTCGACCCATCAGGCCGACTGAGACCAGGCGGGTAGTCACTGTTGATCGACACCTGGGGTAAGACCAACACCAAGGCAGTGCAAGACCCATCAGGCCGACTGAGACCAGGCGGGTAGTCACTGTTGATCTACACCTGGGGTAAGACCAACACCAGGGCAGTGTCGACCCATCAGGCCGACTGAGACCAGGCGGGTAGTCACTGTTGATCGACACCTGGGGTAAGACCAACACTAAGGCAGTGTCAAGACCCATCAGGCCGACTGAGACCAGGCGGGTAGTCACTGTTGATCGACACCTGGGGTAAGACCAACACCAAGGCAGTGCAAGACCCATCAGGTCGACTGAGACCAGGCGGGTAGTCACTGTTGATCGACACCTGGGGTAAGACCAACACCAAGGCAGTGCAAGACCCATCAGGCCGACTGAGACCAGGCGGGTAGTCACTGTTGATCGACACCTGGGTAAGACCAACACCAGGGCAGTGCAAGATCAGGCCGACTAAGACTGGGCGGGCAGCCGCTGTTGATCGACACCCGGGCCACACCAACACCAGGGCAGTGTCGGCCCATCAGACCGACTGGAACTGGGCGGGCAGCCGCTGTTGATCGACACCCGGGCCACACCAACACCAGGGCAGTGTCGGCCCATCAGACCGACTGGAACTGGGCGGGCAGCCGCTGTTGATCGATACCCGGGCCACACCAACACCAGGGCAGTGTCAGCCCATCAGACCGACTGGAACTGGGCGGGCAGCCGCTGTTGATCGATACCCGGGCCACACCAACACCAGGGCAGTGTCAGCCCATCAGACCGACTGGAACTGGGCAGCCACCGTTGACCGTCGCCGGGGCGAGGCCGCGCGACCAGAACGGCTCCGCGCGCTGTCGCATTCTTACCTCACAGCTGGCATGTGAAGCTTGCATTCTTACCTGACAGCCGGCATGTGAAGCTTGCTTCTGCCCTTGTCAATGCCCGTTCCCGCGCTTATTCCCCGTTGCTGCGCCCGCACTCTGCCCACTCGCCTAGGCTGACGATGTTTTGCATTGAAGCTCTCTGAGCTGCGATAAATGCGAACGAAAACAGGCGCTTAGTGTGGGTGATTGTCAGCGAATGAGACGCTAAGCATTTGTCCGTTCTGATCTCGTACACAGTTAAATACGCAGGCAGGGAAATTCGCCGTTGGTGGGTTTTTAAATTGTGGAAATTAATCTGAAATAGGAGTAGGTCTATGTGTACAATGCAGGTCATAAATCTGTGTGCGCGATGTTCCCTCCCTGTCGCCGCCAGTCTCCGCCCTGGTTCTCCGAGATACCTTCCTGGTTCTCCGAGATATCTTTGATCACATCCCTCACGTGAAAATTTGGTTACTACACTGCTATGGTTTTATGATGGTGAGGTGGGATTCTGGTCGTGTGTTGAATGTTGGCAACCGCCGGGCGACTTATGTTGAAGTTCCCTTTGATACAGTCTGAAATGGCCGGAGCGCCTTTGGAGTCTGGCACCGGTATGTGTTTTCCCTGGCATCACGCTTGCTTTCTATGCTTATTATCACTCTCCGCGCCTTTTTGTGCGTGCTGTAGATCAAGCCCTCGTGGTAGCTTAAGTGGATAATTGCTTCCTGAATGTGCGCCAACTCCCCATCAACAAAGTATCGACCGCAACTTCTTAGTGTCCTTATGAAAAACCCCATGAGGATCCATTTTTTGCAGGATAGTTGTGCCCAGAACAGTAATCTACGGGGGTCACTTTTGTTCCTTGACTTCCTGTTTACCGAGCAGGCCCTTTTGCAAGACCATCGTGTCCAGGAATGCAATTCCCCCGTTATCTTCCTCTAACGTAAATCGGTTGACACGATGAATCGAATTCCGTCTGGATTTCACAACATTACGGACACAACATCCTGGTTGCATCGTCACTAAAGCATCGTCAACCTATCTTAGCCAAATTGCATCAGCACCAAAAATGCACTGATGATGATCGGTCTCAAGGGTCTCCATAATCGAACATGCCAAGATCGGGCCCCGGGGATCTCATTGCCAGTCCATGTATTTGGCGATATCCCTCCCTTTGTAATCATAATGGCCAAAATTGAACGCATATCTGCACCAGCTAAATGAAATGACTCTTCAGTAAAGGGAGATCCAAACTATATAGGACTCTCAAAATAGCTCACAATGTATCCGTATACAAGTACGTTAGTAAATGCCGATTTTACATCGAAGCTCACTAGCATTTTGTGACTGAAGTTCATGTCTCAAGCGTGTCTTGTTGTAGGTCACCAGAATTTCGTCAGGTGCCTTCGCATTCCTGCCCCAGCAAGGCCGATGGTGGCTTCGCCAGCACTTTGGCTAGTTTTTGTGCAAGTTTGGCGTTTGGCGTTTGGCTAGTTTGGCGCAATAGGCGGACATTGCACCAAATGCGTCGCAGCGTAGTTCGATCATGGAGTATTTTAAGATGTAGCACACATTTTGACGGGTACTAATTTTAGCGAACAGAACAAAGGAATCGTTGTGCTTCTCTTTTGCGCGGTTTTCACCACACGGTGGGATTTTGCAAGGAGAGTTCGAGGATTCAGAATAAATTTAGCTGAATCCGTGTTTGGAGGAAAAGCATTGATGATCATTGCATGGAAAAAGCCCAAGGTCCACCGCACTGGTAATTTTGGATACTGACACGTACTTGGGGCGGAACGGGTGGGACAATAATGGCAACTATGCGCTGAAATAGTCAAAACAGGAACATAACAAAGCGTTGGTTTATTCCAAAATGTCATGAACGAGTACATTTTTTAATATGTTGAGCCTCGTACACCTCAGATACCAGCTTAGTACCGAAATGGCGCCGGTGTCAGATTAGTCAGCTCCAGCGACAGTTCTGTCTGTTCTGACATCATATATACCCTACCGACGTCATAGACACATCTGCATCGTCGTGGGGCGGGTGTCAACAGTCGACTGTCTGGTCATCTGTAATGTGGATATGCGGCAACACCATCGTGGATATGCTGCCCGTCATACGGTCACGTGGGCTGCCACACCACGTCGTCACACGGTCACGTGGGCTGCCACACCACGTCGTCACACGGTCACCACACGTCGTCACACGGTCACGTGGGCTGCCACACCACGTCGTCACACGGTCACGTGGGCTGCCACACCACGTCGTCACACGGTCACGTGGGCTGCCACACCACGTCGTCACACGGTCA
Organism: Ashinkailepas kermadecensis; assembly: GCA_034440615.1. NCBI lineage: Eukaryota > Metazoa > Arthropoda > Thecostraca > Neolepadidae > Ashinkailepas > Ashinkailepas kermadecensis. Next base: position 117,295 of record JAOTOM010003948.1, on the reverse strand, counting down.
CGTGGGCTGCCACACCACGCCCGTCATACGGTCACGTGGGCCCGCCGCATCATCCGTCAGACAATCACTCAAACTGAGTCGTTATCGGCCATCGCAGGCGAATGATGCTAATTAATTATGCCCCCAATCGGTGTGGAAATCTTTCGCCTAATGCGGCGCTGCCAGCAGCCCGAACAGAGCCCGGAGTCGAAACGAGGCCCGTCCAGCCAGAGACTGTGCCGTCACCAGGACCGAGGACGGGGCACTAGGTGGCCATCGGACCAGTCCCAGGCCCTCCCAGTCGGACCTTGGCCGGCCCACCAGAAGCTGTGCCGTCACCAGGACCGAGGACGGGACACTAGGTGGCCCTCGGACCAGGACCAGGCCCTGTCAGTCGGACCGGGGCCGGCCCACCAGAGGTTGTGCCGTCACCAGGACCGAGGACGGGATACTAGGTGGCCCTCGGACCAGGACCAGGCCTTCCCAGTCGGGCCGGGACCGGCGCGCCAGAGTCTGGGCGGTCACCAGGTCCGAGGACGGGGGTTGGGGTGGCTTCCGAACCAGGCCCTCCACGTTGGATCGGGGCCTGCCAGTCAAAGGCTGGGCCGTCACCAGGACGGGGAGGGCGCAGGATGGGTCAAGGGTCGAGGGTTAGGGTCGCCTAGTCGGACCAGTAACGGCATCTGGAGAGGGAATGGGTGGAATCAAAATCGGTGACTGGGTCATGATCGATCAAGGACGACCAGTAACGGAGCCAGGCACAGGGGTCAGGGTGGGTACAACTGGTACTGACAGATGCAGGGACAGAGGACAGGATGAGTGAAGGTGATGCTGGCAGAGCCAGGGACAGGGGACAGAGGACAGGGGACAGGGGACAGGGGACAGAGTGGGCAGCTGGTACTGAACAGAGGACATGGTGGGTCAGCTGATGCTGACGGAGGCAGGGACAGAGAGCAGGATGGAGCCAGGGAGAGGGAACAGGGCGGCAGGGCGGCAGGTGGCGCCACCACCGGCCGCCAGCGACTTTACTGATAACTGACGGCGACGGTCACTTTCGCCACGAGCCCTGATGGACGGCACAGGGGGCGAGCGTGTCGCGCAGGCGCAGCAGCAGCAGCACATCCAGCCAGCTGAGGTCCCGCACGCGCCTCAACGGGGCGGGTTTCACTCACTCACGCACTCACTCTTTTCGAATTACCAACCACGAACCACGTGGTTAAACCAACCGACCTCAATGCCAACCGACCTCAATGTCAAAACCAACCGACCTCTAAACCAACCACGACCTCAATGCACAACATGTCACCGAACACTTACAATCAAACACATTCTCATATACTGCACAAAGTACAACAACCAAAGACAACACATCACAAACTACTGCACCACAAACCACCTCCCACTAAACCTCACCACGCTTCTCAACAATGAACACCCAACGTTACACGAACATATCTTCCACTTCCTTTCAACAACACGCATATTAGAACAACTGTGAAGGGGAAAAAAGGAACAAAAAGACATGGAAAAAACCGAGTATGTATACGCATACAGACATATATCAAGGAAACCAAAAAAAAAATCCATGATCCCCTAAGTGCATATATGTTTCTTGCAATGTTCACCCCAAAACGGCGATGACCCCCCCCCCCCCCTCTGCACCCCATACCCCAAGCAGCACCGTCCGGACTGCTTCTCTTCTCGTCATTCGCCACTGCTGCGCCTTCTTCAGCATCTGAACAACCTACAGCCTCAACTTCAGGACAGCCCATCACAACTCTACCCAGCTCTACTCTGTCATCTTCAACTACCTAACTTCGGCACCTTACTTCAAGTCAACCTTACCTATCCTATTCCTTCTACCCCCGACCACGTTGTTCCATAAACCATAACCCACCACCACATTCATCTACACACTACCGGAGACAGCCGACATCACCACACGGTGGCAGGCTGGCAAAATTCACTCACTCACTCACTCACTCACGGGGCGGGAATGGTGCCGACCCAGAGGCCGACCAATTAAATGTGGAAATACTCTTCCCAGCGCCGCAGGAAGGTCTCGAGGCCCGGGTCACTCCTGGGCGCTCTTCTGGGGTGACGCAGCAGGGGGAGGGGGGGGGAGCGGTGTCCAGGTCACCATCTCGGTTCATGCTGCCGTCAGCACTTTGTAGGTTTTTTTTATGTAGTGATTGTGATCATTGTCGTTTTGCAAGCTAGCTCGTTAAGCTCATTTCAGAATCCACTGCACTTCACGTGTTTCATTATATCACGTCCGGACTAATGTTGAAACAGGGAGTCCAGAGTTGGATCCTGTAGTGCATTCCTGCCGTAGCCCAGTGCCCGACACCGAGTCTAATGTAGAAGCAGGGGGTCAGCGTTGGGTCATGTAGTTCATTCCTGTCGCAGCCAGTGTTCGACGTCAAGATCCAGACTGGGTCTGGGGTCCTTCGTGGGTCCTTGAGTACGAGGCGAGTCTTGTCGTTCAGCTAGGACCCCTGTGGTCCAGTGATTGTGTGATCCAGTGAGCCCCCTCCATGATCCAGTACGGGCGCATGTGATCCGGTGTGCTCCCTGTGGTCCAGTGTGCTCATTGTGGTCCAGTATGGTCCCTGTGATCCAGTGTGGTTACAGTGGTCCGGTGTGGTCCCTGTGGTCCGGTGTGGCCCCTGTGGTCCGGTGTGGTCCCTGTATGTTCAATGAGGGGCGCCTGTGGTCTGGTATGGTCCTTGTGGTCCGATGAGGGGCGCCTGTGGGCCGGTGTGGACGTGACGGCCAAGTCGCGTCTCACGGCGCCCGGGTGGCGGGCGTCGGCCCGGACTGACGCGGCGCTCCCCGGCAGCCGGCAGTAAAAACGCCACCACTCGCCGGCAACAGTGTGTGTTGGTGATGGAGTGGACGAGCCACTGTGACGGCCGTCACGAGGCTGGAGACAGCGGTGACACAACCCGGACACGACACGGACACGACGACGGACACGACACGGACACGACACGGGCACAACCCGGACACGACACGGACACAACGCGGGCACGACACGGAGACAACCCGGGCAGGACACGGACACGACACGGGCACAACGCGGACACGACACGGGCACAACGCGGACACGACACGGGCACGACGCGGACACGACACGGACACGACACGGACACGACACGGACACGACACGGACACGACACGGACACGACGCGAACACGACACGGATACAGCGCACGGCACGGATACGCCACGGACACGACACGGACACGACACGGACACGACACGGACACGACACGGACACAACTCGGACACGACATGGACACAGCACGGACACGACACGGATACAGCACGGACACGACACGGACACAATCCGGACAGGACGCGGGCACGGCACGGACACAGCACGGACACACCAGAAAACGGCACGGACACAGCCCGGACACGACACGGATACTGAGAGGGAGCAGCACGGACACAGCATGGGCACGGCACACATGCCCACACATGCAACACGGTATATATATATCTGCGTAAATTTACACACATATATATATATATATATATATATATATATATATATATATATATATATATATATATATATGTATATGTATATATCTGTACATATATATATATATATATATATATATATATATATATATATATATATATATATATATATATATATATATATATATATATATATATATATATATATATGTATATGTATACGTGTATGTATATGTATGTGTATGTGTATGTGTGTGTATGTGTATGTGCATGTTTATGTGTGTGTGTGTGTGTGTGTGTGTGTGTGTGTGTGTGTGTGTGTGTGTGTGTGTGTGTGTGTGTGTGTGTGTGTGTGTGTGTGTGAGTCGGATGCAAATGTTGATACTACGAGAATCATCGAGGATGAGCCAACATGCTGAACCTGCTCGTCGTCATAATTTACAAGACAGCCTGTCAGCATTCCGGCTGGATGTAGACGTCTGCAGGTTTCCGTCGGCTCATTTGCAAATAATCTGTAGTATTTCCATCTGCTATGTTTTATTGCCAATTGATACAAAACTACACAATGACAGGTCTGTGAATTCTTGCATCCGGACGGCCCGATTACGCACGGGCGAGCATGCATAAAAAGGCATTCGGGCTTAGGAATTGGAATAGCCATGGGCTGCTTCAGAAGCCACTCGGCTGTGAGGCCCACTGGGTGTGGCCAACCTCTCGCTGCGATTGGTCGCAGGTAGAGCCGGATACACAGCAGGTGGTGAGACTCCACACCACAGCAGGTGGTGAGACTCCACACCACAGCAGGTGGTGAGACTCCAACACCACAGCAGGTGGTGAGACTCCACACCACAGCAGGTGGTGAGACTCCACACCACAGCAGGTGGTGAGACTCCAACACCACAGCAGGTGGTGAGACTCCACACCACAGCAGGTGGTGAGACTTCACACCACAGCAGGTGGTGAGACTCCACACCACAGCAGGTGGTGAGACTCCAACACCACAGCAGGTGGTGAGACTACAACACCACAGCAGGTGGTGAGACTCCACACCACAGCAGGTGGTGAGACTCCAACACCACAGCAGGTGGTGAGACTACAACACCACAGCAGGTGGTGAGACTCCAACACCACAGCAGGTGGTGAGACTCCACACCACAGCAGGTGGTGAGACTCCACACCACAGCAGGTGGTGAGACTCCACACCACAGCAGGTGGTGAGACTCCAACACCACAGCAGGTGGTGAGACTGCACACCACAGCAGGTGGTGAGACTCCACACCACAGCAGGTGGTGAGACTCCAACACCACAGCAGGTGGTGAGACTCCACACCACAGCAGGTGGTGAGACTACAACACCACAGCAGGTGGTGAGACTACAACACCACAGCAGGTGGTGAGACTACAACACCACAGCAGGTGGTGAGACTCCACACCACAGCAGGTGGTGAGACTCCACACCACAGAGACGCCCTGAGTCCCGCACATTTGTCGCCGGGTGGTCGAACTCCCTGTTCGCACTGCAACGCTTCAACCGAGCAGGTCAATTCCATCGTGTTTTGCGGGAGAGATTCGTCACCTCAGAACCAACCGAGCCGCTGCTTGTTTATCCTGCGCGAGCCACCACTGGGATCGAGCCGTCCGGCAGACAACAAAGACGAGGACGATGACGATAACGATGGCGAGCCGCCCACGGCGGGCGGTGACAGTCGCACTCTGTGTTGTGGCCACAATTACAAAATTCAAGTAACTGCTGGCGCCATGGATGGCCGTAAATGGACTATGTCGGTTACACAGCAGTGCTGGTCACACAGCAGCGCTGGTCACACAGCAGTTCTAGTCACACAACAGCGATGGTTACACAGCAGTGCTGGTCACACAGAAGTGCTGGTCACGCATCATTGCTGGTCACACGTTGCACAGCAGTGCTGGTCACATAGCAGTGCTGGTCACATAGCAGTGCTGGTCACACAGCAGTGCTGGTCACACAGCAGTGATGGTCAAACAGAAGTGCTGGTTACACAGCAGTGCTGGTCACACAACAGCGCTGGTCACACAGCAGTACTGATCACACAGCAGTGGTGATCACACATCAGTGGTGGTCACACAGCAGTGCTGGTCACACAGCAGCGCTGGTCACACATCAGTGCTGGTCACACATCAATGCTGGTCACACAGCAGTGCTGGTCACACAGCAGTGCTGGTCACACAGCAGTGTTTGTCACACAGCAGCGCTAGTCACACAGCAGTGCTGGTCACACAACAGGGCTGGTCGCACAGCAGTGCTGGTCACACAGCAATGCTGTCGGGCTAGGTGCGACGTTTGCACTTACGTGAAGTGAAAATGCAATGTGCTCGATCTGCCTTTAGGTAGGCTCGTATTCAGCGCCACGTTCGAAAGCGCCGAGTCAATTTCCCCGGTATTGGTGCATAAAATGCACAACCGGCGATACAGGTGCACTCTCCCGCATGTAACCGTTGTAGAATCCGATGGGGGTAATGGTAATTTGAGTCAGGCATCTAGGTTCAAATTTAGCAGCGCGCCAAAACAGCCAAACATGTGAGCCGGATTGTCATTGGCCATTGACCAATAGGGTACTACAGGGGAATACAGTTGCGCACAAAATGTTCAACCTCCTTCAGTTCTTACCATGCAACCCACGGTAACATGGCATGGTACATCAGCATGACCGATCGGCCGCAGTGGAACAAGTCAAAACATATCAGATAAATCATCACAATCTAATGTTTTAAGCCAACACTGTCAAATCTATCGACGTAAGCAAATGCATCGCCAGTAGGTATATATTTTCTACATCCGTAGCTTTACAGGGAAAACCAGGGAAAAGGTTGGCTGCCTCCAACTTCACGCTCACATGTCGAACACACCCCACCTCTGACACGTTCCGGCGAATGCCGCGCGCGGAGTCGGAGCACGGCAGACAGCATCGTCTCGTTTCTGAGCAGCCGAAACAGCCGGTGCGCACTCTTACAAGCTGCTCGCTCCCACCCGCTTGCATCCTACATCGCCTGCATATGCGTGACGGGAGTGGTCGGTCGACCCTGCCAAAGCCCAGCAGGAGTGGTAGTGTTCGACGGAGCTGGCATCGGCCCGCCCTCAATCGGGACAATCGGGGCGCGACGAATCCATACGACCGTCAGTCTGTCCCTATCCTTTCCATCCGTTTGATGATCATGTTGTCGCAGGCGTTGTTATGTCTCCATCGCATTGTGCAATGCGCAATGATTGCTTCCAGTCGCAGTCGTTTTCGTGCATAACGATCGATTGTATTGTAGTTTAGGGGCGCATCGACTGCAAAGGTCATATAGCTATAAACGGCGAATGACTGACCTGTGCCATATTCAAAGAAGACAGGTCGGCATAGGTATTTCCATTTACTTGTTTTGCACAGAGATGCAGCCCAGGGGGTCCGGGGGCCCCCACTTAGCAACTGGATGAAACAAAGCATTTTTAGATTTACACCGCTCAAACCAAGAAATTTTCGGCGCGAGAAGCGCGCCGAAAGCAGTCTTTGTTTCCTGACATTTGTTGGGGGGTCCCCCATAAGAAAATCTTAGCTGCGCCCCTGCATAGCCATACGATTAGCACTCAGCACGCATACGTTCCTGCCAGAAATATGCAATCGGTGCTATATACATTTGAGCATGGGCGGCGCAAAGGAGGAGACGGGAGGACTTGCCCCTCCCCAACCCAGATGTCATGAAGCTTAGCATTACGCCTACGTTGCATGACAAGAATAGGCTCAAAACGACCGTGCTCCGCCCGCCTAGCCAATGTCGGTGGCGCCCCCGAGGCACTTAGAAATACTTTCGTTTGCAAGCAATATACATGGTGTCCGTTTTTCCCCACAACTTAATTCGTCTAACGACACCCATTGAGGGAAGATGGTTTTTGCACATCTTCCGGAAAAAACTGCTGTCGTGATTTTCAAAAAGCCCGTAATTACCTTTAGGTTCAATACACATAAATGTATGCTCTATAAGATATTGAAAAATCAAGTGTCTACTCTTCTTCATGCCGAAGATATGCGAGTTCAACCGCAAGGGTGTCGCTCATACCCCACTAGTCCCTACTGAGCTCGGTGGACAAGGAAATTAGCTATATTATGACTCCTGCGATCGTTCAACAAACAATTTTGGATTACATGGCACATCCAGTTTTCCAAATCAGCGAAGTGAGAAATGTGTAGCCTTTGAACAAGAATCGATAGGACGGAGTGTGACCAGAGGCGCAGCCAATGTTGGCCCGGGGGCTCAGATCCCCCTAGCAACCAAACATGCACCAGATCAAAGAAGAAAGTTTGAGATTTTCGCCACGCAAAATCGGCTCATATCATTTTTATTTTGGTCGGGCCCCCTTTAAGAAAATCCTGGCTGTGCCCCTGGGTGTGACCTGGGCCAGATAGGCCGGCCAGATGCCCGTACCAGCCGCCCGAGCAGCGTCGGCTGACGGCGTCAGCCGGCACCGGCCTCGCATCCGCTGCTCATCTGCATTTGCTCATCCGCCGGCTGTACATCCGCTGCTCATCTGCATCTGCTCATCCGCCGGTTGTACATCCGCTGCTTATCTGCATCTGGTCATCCGCCGGCTGTACATCCGCTGCTCATCTGCACCTGCTAATCCGCCGGCTGTTCATCCGCTGCTCATCTGCATCTGCTCATCCGCCGGCTATACATCCGCTGCTCATCTGCACCTGCTAATCCGCAGGCCGTACATCCGCTGCTCATCTGCACCTGCTAATCCGCCGACCGTACTCATCTGCAATGCCAATGTGTGGCCGTATCGCCTTGACCAAATGGGTAATACCAGGCCAGTGTGCTGCAAGGTCGCCGACTGCCGACACCCGCCAGCGTGTGACTGACGGACCGGCGCCGACACCCGCCAACGTGTGACTGACGGACCGGCGCCGACACCCGCCAACGTGTGACTGACGGACCGGCGCCGACACCCGCCAACGTGTGACTGACGGACCGGCGCCGACACCCGCCAGCGTGTGACTGACGGACCGGCGCCGACACCCGCCAACGTGTGACTGACGGACCGGCGCCGACACCCGCCAACGTGTGACTGACGGACCGGCGCCGACACCCGCCAGCGCGTGACAGACGGACCGGCGCCGACACCCGTCAATGTGTTACTGACGGGCCGGCGCTTATGTGACTGACGGACCGGCGCCAATACCCGCCAATGTGTGACTGACGGGCCGGCGCCGACACCCGCCAACGTGTGACTGGCGGACCGGCGCCGACACCCGCCAACGTGTGACTGACGGACCGGCGCCGACACCCGCCAGCGCGTGACAGACGGACCGGCGCCGACACCCGTCAATGTGTTACTGACGGGCCGGCGCTTATGTGACTGACGGACCGGCGCCAATACCCGCCAATGTGTGACTGACGGGCCGGCGCCGACACCCGCCAACGTGTGACTGGCGGACCGGCGCCGACACCCGCCAATGTGTGACAGACGGACCGGCGCCGACACCCGCCAGCGTGTGACAGACGGACCAGCGCCGCTGCGCCCGTCATGAGACCGTTGCCAGGACAACAGAGGCTGTCGACAGCCGCAAGTCTGTGCTCTTCTCTCTACACCCGTCCCCAGCTATCGTCTCGTTAGCATGGACTGTGGACACCCTGGCCTCTGAGCAGATCCTCACGTCTAGGAAGAGCCTCACCGTACTCTGGGGTGGGGTGGGGGAGACACTCAAAATACCCTCCGGACACCGACACTCTTGGGAATACACGACTCAAACGGGAATTAACGAGCAGTTGGAGAGACATCGTGCCGATCCATGATGTCATATCAGGCAATTGTATGTCGACATTTGCACTTGGTGCTCTTGGAAATCTGTCATATACAATACCTGTAAATATGAACCTCAAGCAAGGACACAAGACCCAATTTCCTCTTGTAGAAATTGTGCTCAATATCTGCATGCAGAAGTTGTTCGATTTTCTTGTGCGTCAGCAGCTCCGGCGGGGTCGGCCGCCAAAGTCACCGGCCGTTGGGGGGGGAGGTGAACGGGCTGGCTCACGCCTGATGTCGCTTACCCGTACAGCGAGGGGTCGTACGGATTGTATGGGTATCCGGCCGTGGAGCCAATGCCGCCGTAGACGCCCATGTCGGTGGCGCCCGAGTCCTTCAGACCGTAGGGGTTTCCCTGAAGCCAGAGCAGCACGTCAGCAGTGGGTGGGCAACAGGTCAGGACGCATCGCACTGGAGGCAGAGTAGCACGTCAGCACTGGGTGGGCAACAGGTCAGGACGCATCGCACTGGAGGCAGAGTAGCACGTCAGCAGTGGGTGGGCAACAGGTCAGGACGCATCGCACTGGAGGCAGAGTAGCACGTCAGCACTGGGTGGGCAACAGGTCAGGACGCATCGCACTGGAGGCAGAGTAGCACGTCAGCACTGGGTGGGCAACAGGTCAGGACGCATCGCACTGGAGGCAGAGTAGCACGTCAGCACTGGGTGGGCAACAGGTCAGGACGCATCGCACTGGAGGCAGAGTAGCACGTCAGCAGTGGGTGGGCAACAGGTCAGGACGTATCACACTGGAGGCAGAGCAGCACGGCAGCACTGGGTGGGCAACAGGTCAGGACGTATCACACTGGAGGCAGAGCAGCACGGCAGCACTGGGTGGCCAACAGGTCAGGACGCATCGCATTGGAGGCGGAACAACGAGCTCGGTCAGATCACACCACTGGCGGATCCAGAAGGTTGGTTTTCGAATGATTTGGAGTGGCAAATACAAATTATCCGATTTCGAAATACGTACTCTTCAAATTCTAGGGCCTAACTTTCGGTGGGTTCGCTTAAGACAATATTTTTGTCATAAAATGTATTCAGATTTCGAGAAAATCTCATATCCCTGTGCCTCCCTCCCCTTGATCCGCTAGTGGGTCACACCGCGGTGGGGGGGGGGGGGGTCGGTCAGTGAGGCTCTCCTCGGGCGGAAATGACACGTTGGCACGAGCCATCCTGAGATACAGCAGTCGGCCACGCATCAGGTTGGATCAGGCTTAGGCATGACGTCATGGAGAGAGGTCGCCCACGGTGTTAGGGTGTCGAGCACATTGCCATTACGCTGGGGTCACTCACGATGTCGTGAGTGCCCTGTGAGTGCCGCAAGTGTCATGCGAGTGTAGTGGGCTCCGGACCCCGGCTCCATCGCAACAGGCCAGTTCTACCAGAAGCCTTTGGTACAAATGTGAAATTGCGGTCGAAGCAGGGGACCCCGCTAAGATCAGGACTTCGTTGGCTGTCATGCCAGACGCGTGACTGACATTGGGTCGGACTGCACGACTGTGATTAAGCTTCGGACGGCATTATTTTGTGGTTTATCAGCCTCCCCAGCCACAGAGTACGATCCGAAAGACCTGCGTCCAGTCGAAGTGATCTCAGCCAAAGCTCCGAAACCACCATGCAGGATGAGTCGCCACGAATCCAAACACAAGCGGACATAAATTAAGCTCACTTACCACAAACATTCATGCATACATGCAGGCATGCACACTTAGCTATGTGCCGCTCTGAAACCATGCATTATGCATGGAGACGAAGCGCGCGCATCGCCGCACATATGTCCACTTTCAGTTCGCCGCCTGGCAGTGCCCTGGCTTTGATCCGACCGACCCAGTGTCCGACTGTACCCGGCTTTGCGCGGCTGTAGGTACCCGGTTGCATCCGACTGTACCTAGCCGTAGCCGGCTGCTGCCAGCTGTACTCGTCTATTTCCGGTTGTGCCCTGCTGTACTCGCCTGCATCCGGCCCTGCATAGCTGCGCTCGGGTCTGTACAGCTCCACCGGGCTGTATCCGAGTATACTGGGCGGTACCCAAGATTACTGGGCCGTACCCAAGTGTACTGGGCTTTATCCGAGATTACTGGCTGCTCCTGTCCGCACCCGTCTGTGCCCGGCTTCACCCCACTCTGCTCGGCTGTGCCCGGCTTCACCCACCCCCTCTGCTCGGCTGTGCCCGGCTTCACCCACCCCACTCTGCTCGGCTGTGCCCGGCTTCACCCACCCCACTCTGCTCGGCTGTGCCCGGCTTCACCCACCCCACTCTGCTCGGCTGTGCCCGGCTTCACCCACCCCACTCTGCTCGGCCGTGCCCGGCTTCACCCACCCCACTCTGCTCGGCTGTGCCCGGCTTCACCCACCCCACTCTGCTCGGCTGTGCCCGGCTTCACCCCTCTCTGCTCGGCTGTGCCCGGCTTCACCCCACTCTGCTCGGCTGTGCCCGGCTTCACCCCACTCTGCTCGGCTGTGCCCGGCTTCACCCCACTTTCGGCTTCCCGGCTTTACATCGCTTGCTACTGTGCCCGGCTTCACCCCACTCTGCTCGGCTGTGCCCGGCTTCACCCACCCTACTCTGCTCGGCTGTGCCCGGCTTCACCCACCCCGCTCTGCTCGGCCGTGCCCGGCTTCACCCCTCTCTGCTCGGCTGTGCCCGGTTGCCATACCTGGCGCCCCGCCCACCCACACCCGCTTCTCCCGACAACTGGGCAGAGCTGCACGAGGTGGCCGGTGTGTGTTTTTGCGGCCCCGGCTCGTTCCGTGATGCTTAATTGGTCCGATCGCCGGGGCCACCTCGGCCGGCGTTTTATGGCCCATTACCATTAGTTGTACCATTACCATTAGTTTTATTTGCAGTCGGCCAATAATCACATACTAATGACTTCTTCGGCCGCCGTGGGTGTTCGAATTCGAGCCCTGTGTTCGCGTTTGGCCACTGTCTATCTGTCTGTCTGTCTGTCTGTCTGTCTGTCTGCCTGTCTGTCTGTCTGTCTGTCTCTCCTCTAGCTCCATCTCTTCTCTCCCTCTCTCTCTCTCTCTCTCTCTCTCTCTCTCTCTCTCTCTCTCTCTCTCTCTCTCTCTCTCTCTCTCTCTCTCTCTCTCTCTCTCTCTCTCTCTCTCTCTCTCTCTCCCCCCCCCCCCTTGAGTGGTGTAGTATAGTGTTGCTCTTGCTCCGCTGTGTAGGCCGCGGAGGAGATGGATCTGAGTATGGCCTAATGGAATGCCTGTCGGCCGTCACCAGCCGTCACCGGCTGCTTTGTTTCGCCAGGTTCTCCCTAAATGGGTGCCTTTTATTGTTCAACCAAGCGGCTGCATTGTAACAGGTGGAAATAAATCATCCTGTAATGGGTCTACTGTATCGCCGCGTCCACAGGACTTCGGCCGGCGTACAGCGCATATTTGGTGGTATATGAGGACGAAGGACGCGGCACGCTTCTGCCGAGGTGGCCGCGATCCGGAGGAAGCGACTGCGGTAGATGTTGCTGCAACAGAATGGAACGTTTTGGGAGTGACGAGGAGCAAGCTTCTGCCACGATTGCCGATAGAGACCATGCTCGACATGATTGGAAGTCTCTGCATAAAGAGATAAGTGGGTAGGGAGAAAATATGCATGTCATGGCCGAATTTGACGAGATTTATGGCCATGGATAGCGTGTTTAGCATAGTCTGAGTTCTGTGGATTTGCACATGATCAATCCATGTATGGTTTGGCTGGAAGTGACTGTCCAGGATATGAATACCGAAATCTTACCATTTGTGAAAGGTAGGAGCGTTCGCAACTTTAATGTTATCTACGTACCTACTTGTAGTTAAGTGGTTTTGAAATACACGTCGCATCTAACGATAGTCACTTAGGAAGGTGGAGCAGGGTCAGTCTTGGGAATGCACTTGTTAGACGTGGAAGGATGTGTTCTGCATATTTTCCGTTTCAAAGGCACAATCCAGCCTCTTTCCATTCATCCAGTTCCGTTCCATTCCTCCAGTGCATTACTGTTCACCGTTTGTTTTAACGCAATGTAAAGCCGTCGCTTTAATCCATTCATTTGCCGAGTTTACTCACCGAAAAGGTGAATGGTACTATTGCCTTATCCGATTTCGCCTACTCTTATCTCTTACGATGCCGTCACGACATGCGAGTACCCACACACTCGCTGGGTTTGGTGGCTTTGGCAATGCAGATGCAAAGCTAAGATACAGCTGCTGCTCGGCACGGCCCGGCCGTCCGTCACACCGCAGAGCATCAGGTGCTGTTGAGAGCTGCTCCTCCCGAGTTCCAGACGCCCTCCCCGCCCAGCCGTTCCGTAACGACGCCGCGCCCAGCCGTCACTCTCGGCCACCTGTCCCGACCAGCCACGCCCCGACCATCCTAACCGCCCACCAGTCCAGCCCCACCCGGCCAAACCGCCCACCAGCCCGCCCCACACAGCCTGACCAGCCACCAGCCACGCCCCGACCATCCTAACCGCCCACCAGTCCAGCCCCACCCGGCTAAACCGCCCACCAGCCCGCCCCACACAGCCTGACCAGCCACCAGCCACGCCCCGACCATCCTAACCGCCCACCAGTCCAGCCCCACCGGGCCAAACCGCCCACCAGCCCGCCCCACACAGCCTGACCAGCCACCAGCCACGCCCCGACCATCCTAACCGCCCACCAGTCCAGCCCCACCCGGCTAAACCGCCCACCAGCCCGCCCCGCACAGCCTGACCAGCCACCAGCCACGCCCCGACCATCCTAACCGCCCACCAGTCCAGCCCCACCCGGCCAAACCGCCCACCAGCCCGCCCCACACAGCCTAACCAGCCACCAGCCACGCCCCGACCATCCTAACCGCCCACCAGTCCAGCCCCACCCGGCCAAACCGCCCACCAGCCCGCCCCACACAGCCTAACCAGCCACCAGCCACGCCCCGACCATCCTAACCGCCCACCAGTCCAGCCCCACCCGGCCAAACCGCCCACCAGCCCGCCCCACACAGCCTAACCAGCCACCAGCCACCAGCCCCAGTCGAACTGTCCACCAGCCCGCCCCACACAGCCTAACCAGCCACCAGCCACCAGCCCCAGTCGAACTGTCCACCAGCCCGCCCCGCACAGCCTAACCAGCCACCAGCCCCAGTCGAACTGTCCACCAGCCCGCCCCACACAGCCTAACCAGCCACCAGCCCTAGTCGAACTGTCCACCAGCCCGCCCCGCACAGCCTAACGAGCCACCAGCCCCAGTCGAACTGTCCACCAGCCCGCCCCGCACAGCCTAACCAGCCACCAGCCCCAGTCGAACTGTCCACCAGCGCCGCGCACATATCCTGCCGGTCGGCGTCTGAACGATTTTGACTCGTGTCCACCTGTGCGACGACAGCAGAAACGAAAATGTGAGGCAAGCCAGCATCGGGTGCCGTCAAGGAAGCTAAACGCCGAGTAGCAGTCGGTACTGTGCCGCAGACCGCGGACACGGGGAGCAGATAGTGGAGGGGAGGAGACAGTGACGGGGGAGCAGACAGTGACGCAGATCAGATCATAGGGGTGGTACTTACACTGTATCTGGTAAAGTAAGGGTACTTAACACCCATTGCTGAGCTAACCACCAGATGTCTGTCAGACAAAATGTATTTCTGAATTCCACAATGCTCGTACAGACAATAGTACTTGCAATATACTACAGGTGGGAGACGCAGCTCCCACAGACGGGAGCCACTGCTAACACAGGTGGGAGCCGCGGCTCCCACAGGCGGAAGCCGCTACTGCCACACGTGGGAGCCGGCGTGTTCCCGAAAGGAAGAGTGGAGTACGGGAGCAGCCGGGGATAGTGCTGCCAAAGATAGTGCCGTCACGTGCACTATCGCGCGTCGGTCACATGCGCCAGAATTCGCGCATGTGACCGACAACGTCACACACAGGAGTAGGAGCAGGAGCAGGAACGGGAGTAGGAGCAGGAACAGGAGGAGGAGCCACCGCGTGCATGGACATCAGGGACGGGTACTGTCAAATGCAGAAGGGACATCACTGTCATGGAAAGTGGCACTGCAGCAGAAAGAAAACCGATACCCCAAGATATATTGTAAGAGTTCGTCTTCTAAAAGGGAAGCCAGAAGCGGAGAATTCACGCCGTCTTTTAATCACTGCCCGGCGATAATAGAACGGTGATTTTCTTCTTGCTTCTCGTAATGTTTTTGAATACTTTTGAAGGGAGCATCAAGGATGCAGTGTCAGGTGATGACCTCGGCTACAGCGAAGCACGTGGTCGAGCGAGAATGCACGGCTTGAACTTCTGATATGCAAACACGGCGAGAACATTCGCTCAATGCGGCGATAAAATCTCTAGCCGGCGAAAATTCCCTATGCCCACTCCAGTTAGCATTTCAAAGAAGCTCTGTGATACGCTGCAGACTAGAGGAGCGCGGCATTACTGCCATCAGGCGCCCAGAGCAGGAGCACATCCAGACCAGAGGGGCGTGACTTTACTGCCGCCAGGCGCCCAGAGCAGGAGCACATCCAGACCAGAGGGGCGTGACTTTACTGCCGCCAGGCGCCCAGAGCAGGAGCACATCCAGACCAGAGGGGCGTGACTTTACTGCCACCAGGCGCCCAGAGCAGGAGCACATCCAGACCAAAGGGGCGTGACTTTACTGCCACCAGGCGCCCAGAGCAGGAGCACATCCAGACCAGAGGAGCATGATATTGCTGCCACCAGGTGCCCAGAATAGGAACACATCCAGACCAGAGCAGGAGCACATCCAGACTTGCAAGGGACTCGAGCGGGCAGGAGCTGGGTTCGAAGTTGGAAGAATTTGTTTTAAGAGTTATTTCTTGTCATGCGCTTTTCCGAGCATCCTCATGGGCGCGAATGTTGGATTTCCGAAAAGCTAAGTGGTACCCAGCCACTCTTAGATGGTGTGTAAACACCATTTGTTAACGGTAAAACTTCACCCATGTGTGCCCTATTAGATGTCCAAAAACATATCAAGTGACATGAGGTATATTTCCATTTTTAAATAAGCCAAAGCCACATCCTGTTTTTGTGGTTTGAAAGTTTTCTCCTGGAAGTATTTTCCCGAAGCTGTCGTTTTTCCTCGGCATTAGGAAAGGACTATTATTGTTCCCCTGTACGCACCTTGAGAGACGGGTTGCTTTGCCTCTCCACATCCATAGCTCATCCCTTCCCCGGAATATGCTCTTAATCGGGGCTCAGCATCCATGCACATTCTCGTGTAAGTGTAAGTCTGCCTGGACGTAATATCTGAGTAGAAGAGCCGCCCCGAACATGTCCTTGCTCGTCGGAAGCCCGACCGCCTCGATGCAGATTGCCGCTCGTCTCCGGTGAAAACGGCGACTGTCTGTGCAAATGTGAGTAATGGCTACGCGATCGCCCAGGAGACTTCAATGACCTGTAAATCTTGCCGACCACTGCAAAGACCATTGCATGTCACGACAGGTTGTAAATTGTCTATGATTGATTGGCATATGGTCGGGCCGCCGCCGGTGGAGCCCACGAGGTCGGGGACCTCCTGGCCAGGTGGATACACCGCGGACACACTCATTCATGGCATTCTTGCATGCCACTTCGCCTCTGCTAAGGAAAAATGCAACGCCACCCGGATGCCCTTCGAATTCTTGGTTCCACCGACCCCAAGAGTGGTTGCCGGCTTGACCACAGCGCCGGTAATTGGCGTGCCGCGATGGACGCCATGTTGAGCCGCGTGAGGCCGTGCACGACGGCGTGCTGGGGCGTAGAGCGACACACGTTCTCGGTCGGTCGTTCCGGGCGCGACGGAGAAACGTCGGCCGCGCCGGCTGACAACCGCTCCGCCCAGCCGCCACCCGTGACGTACGAGACCTCTCGGTCAGTGGTGGCCCATTGTTGCGCACACGCCGGTCGCTGGCCGCTGACCTGGAGCGGCCTCCCAGCCCTCCACGCTCATTATCGGTCGCGTGGCGGGCGGGCGCGCCAAACAGAGACACTGCCGTCGGTTGCGGGGCGACCGACCCGGCTCGCCGCTCGCCATCTGCGGCCGCCGCCCAGCCGTGACCGGGTCAATTGAGCGTCGACTGTCCCGCAGCCCTCTTTGCAGCCGTCCACGTCAGGCCGGCGCCAGCATCCCCCCCCCCCCACGCCCCCTCCCCCGCCTCCCGTCGGCCGCGTCAACACTGTTTGGCAGCGCTTATTAAAACCGACTCCCCGGGAGACGCGAGATCATCAATTTCGGGCCGCCCGGCTTCAATTACGGTTACGCTTCCCGACGCGCAGCGCGCCGGCCGGCGGCGGTCCCCCGGGAGGCGGGAAGTGAGCGGTCCCCCGGAGTCAAGGCGGGGGCGCAGCGCTCGTGCCGGCAGTATATCACCACATCAGCTGACTGTGTTCAGTCAGCTGATCGAGGCGGTGTAGAGCGAGCAGCCCGCGCCCTTCCCGACAATGGGGGCAGATGGATGCCGTCTCTGGAACATTCTCTGGAACGGCTGTGAGATCCGAGTGCTGCCCGGCTGGTGTGGAACTCCCGGCACTGCAGCAGCGGTGTCGGTGTGGTGGCCAGGCAGAGTTGGGCGAGTGCTGCGCGGCTGGTGTGGAACTCCCGGCACTGCAGCAGCGGTGTCGGTGTGGTGGCCAGGCAGAGTTGGGCGAGTGCTGCCATTTGGACGTATCGAAGGAGTGACGCTGTTTGCACACGTCATAGAGTCACAGGGGACGAGTAGTCTAGGGGTAAGTTGCCAGTCTCACAATCGAAAGGTTGTGGGTTCGAGTCTCACCTGTCGCTACTCTTCGCCCGCGACCAATCGGCGTGAGAGATTGGCGACGCTACATGACTCAACGGTCGATGTGTCGTAAAACCAATAACCAACCAACCATCATAGTCACATAGTGCACTACGACCGTGGCGGATGTGACGGGTGTCACAGCAGTCACACCTGTCACAGCTGTCGCAGCAGCGCCGGACCGAACGAGAGGAAGGTCGTTGACTGGGGCGCGTAGTCTGTGACCAGTCAGCTGACGTTGACAGGCAGAACAGAAAATCAGCCATTGGACAAACGAGAAGAAAAAAACGATTCAGCTAAATGGATTCAGGAAAGCTCTTGCAGGATAGTGTTTAATATGTGCATGTATATATGTGTGTGTGTGTGTGTGTGTGTGTGTGTGTGTGTGTGTGTGTGTTTGTGTGTGTGAGCCGGGCGTTCAGACTGTGTGTCACCTCAGCCTCCTGACGCCCAATGGTGTAGTCATGTGTTCTTTTGGTTTGAGACAAGACATTGGTTATGAAGATTCAAGTTGCGTATGTTGAAATTGACACGGTGCAGTTATTATCTCTGATTTGGCTGAAGGGAAGCAGCTTTTTGTGTTATAAAAGGGAATCTGATAGCCTTGCATCGCATAAACCGCAGAGCCCCGCAAGAAAACGAAAATAAGGACCAGAATGAGATTGGAAAAAGGGCATGTGCATAATTATTAGAGTTTACCGATGGAGAATGAAGGAACACAAAACTATTAAATGTGCTAACAAACATCCCTAAAGGATAGTACAAATTTACAAAAATAACAAAGGAAGGGTGAGAGCGAGAGAGAGAGAGAGAGAGAGAGAGAGAGAGAGAGAGAGAGAGAGAGAGAGAGAGAGAGAGAGAGAGAGAGAGAGAGAGAGAGAGAGAGAGAGAGAGAGAGAGAGAGAGAGAGAGAGAGAGAGAGAGAGAGAGAGAGAGAGAGAGAGAGCGGGAGACGGATGGGAAAGAGGAAGAGAAGGAGGGCGGACACGTCCGTCCTGTTTCCACTCAGACCAATGGAAAAACGGTGTGAGTTGAGCGTGTTGTCTCAACATCTGTGGGCGGGCGGTGGCCGATTCTCCACGGCAGTGAGTGCAGGCGCTCTTCTCGCCGAGCCGCGATCACGCGTGACGTCCTAAGAGTCGCTCCTGTAAACACACCGTCGATAAAAAAAAACGGCGCCTCGGCGCCGCGCGGCACCTCCAAATGGCGCGGCGGCCGCGGGCGGCCGGCCGGTACGGCCAGTCCCGCCGCGCTGCAAACTAATGGAAAACCGCTGTCGGAAGGCGCCGCCGGCACACGCCGCCGCCGCATCGCCACCGCGTCGACAGCGACGGCATACAAGAACATCCCCAATAAATCGAGCAACTAGCGGAATATTCCAGCACTGCGTTCTTTTCCAAGTATAAAAAGTCAAACAAAAACCCGTTTCACCATCCTCCTCACGTGCATCTTTGTTTAAAGGAATAGCTGGCATGGTGATGGTGACGAATTGTGCCGTAAATGCAGAGCAATTGGCGTCCATATTCAAAGGAAAAAAAACAACATTTTTATCTATATTTGGAAGCTGATTTTCTCAGTTGAACACATACAAAATCATATATGTGATCTTTTAAATGGAAATTAAGGTACCTTTCAAGGACTATTTATAGACGGCTCTGCTTTCTCCCTCCGCCACAGGTAACATAACCTGATGCTCTATCCGTCATAGGTAGCATAACTTGGTGTTCTATCCGTCACATGTAACATAATCTGGTGTTCTATTTCTCCCAATGTACGAAAGTATTGAATCCTATGCTTCTTACAGTATTCATTAATTTGTTTTCAGTTGTTTTCGATATAGCAGTTTCTCTGTCATTCGCCTTCAAGATGGAAATATCACTGCCTGTGTGTGTGTGTGTGTGTGTGTGTGTGTGTGTGTGTGTGTGTGTGTGTGTGTGTGTGTTGTGGGGTGTGTTCTGCGATGTTTCGTTTTGCAACATGCATTGTTGACAAATGTACCGGAATGTTGGCAGCTTCAATGTTAGCAGTTTCAATGCACGCAGCTTCAATGCACGCACGCCATGTCATCTCGCAGAATGCCATGAAGCCGATTGTCACAGCGCTTGCAATACGACTTACGCTCCTGTATGGCAATTTTATTTTGTCACAAATGGGCGAAATGTCGTCTCCCTGAATTTTGTTTTCATTACAGAAGCTTCTAAAGACGAAGTGGACTTCATCCGGATAATGGGTAGCCAGGCTGGAGTGGACTTGACCAGGGTAATAGTAGCCAGTCCTGAGTGGACCTTGCCAGGATAATGGGTAGTCAGGCTGGATTGGAACTGGCCAGGGTAATGGGTAACCAGGCCGAAATGGATTTCGCCATGGTAATGGGTAACCAGGCGTGAGTAGATTTGGCCAGGGTAATGGGCAACCAGGCGGGAGTGAATTTGGCCATGGTAATGGCTAGCCGTGCCGGAGTGGACTTGACCAAGGTAATGGGCAGCCAGGCCGGAGTGGACTTGGCCAGGGTAATGGGCAGCCAGGCCGGAGTGGACTTGACCAGGGTAACGGGCAGCCAGGTTTCGCCAGCCGTACAGCGTGGTTCCGATGTCCTGACTGTTCCGATGTCAGCCAGGTTTCGCCAGCCGTACAGCGTGGTTCCGATGTCCTGACTGTTCCGATGTCAGCCAGGTTTCGCCAGCCGTACAGCGTGGTTCCGATGCGCCTTGGTCGGTAGTTTTCGCCGCAGCAAAGCTAGAGTTAACGGTGACGGTGCGGGAATCAGGATGGCGACAAAGGGGGCAGCGGCCTCCAACTTTGGACGAACTTAACACCCATTGCTATGGGCATGGCATAGAGAGAACACAACCTCATAACGATTCTTGCCGATCATCCCGCCACTTCTAGATAATTCAGATTCGTTTAGTTTGGCGTAGCATCCATATCGGTGGCTTTTCATGTTCGCAGGTAATTTGTACATTAAACGGAATGCAAATATTGCACATCAATATACATCACGTAAGCCATTCAAACAGCTTGGCAAACTGTTTGTCTGCTAAATTAAAACTTGTATACACTTTTCGGAAAACCAGTCCCAGCCATTGCTGCAAAATCATGACTGTGTTCGTTGTACTTCTGCACACCACTGTAAACGATCCGTCTCCTGTGTTTCGGCTCTTATTTGTGGTAGTTGAAATTCATGAGCGTTGCGTGTATGATGGCCGTGTTCGATTCTAAGTGGTCGGTCTGCGATTGACGCAGGTTGCCTGGACTGAATTGCACGATAAACTGCGCATATGCGATGATATATGACCAAATTTGCCACGCTCAGCCATTTCAGTTCCGGTAGTGCATCTGCTATGTGATCGAATTTTCGTAGGCCACTAATCACCTTGGTGCCGTTCATATTCTTGTCTGCCCCGCTGTAGTTCCATGCTGCCACAGGTACCGTAGATTGCGATGCAGCAGCGTAACCGTGATAGTACGAGCGCTGTGACTACCGGCTGTACGGCGCTCTGCGGGAGTATGTGGCGTGTGTATATTAAAGCTACCAACACTCACATTGTCCAGCGACCCGGTCAATTTGGTATGTGCACGTTAAATATGTATCCATGATCAAGCCCAGATCCCTGTTTGCACATGAGGGCTCGTTAATGATTGTACCGCCGACTCTAGCAATAATACTTGGCACATCGCGAAGCGTTGGACGGGTTCCGAAGGCGATCGTTTGTGTCTTAGCGGTGTTTGCTTTCACAGAACCAGCTATGCAACGTTAGGAGTGCCAGCTCAACGGTAGCTTTCATATTCTGGAGCTCGGATTTCCTTCCACCAACTAGTGTCTGGGTGTCGTCGGCGTACTGCACAACTGCAGCTCCTGACACATGCAGGCTCATCTCACCTGCAAATTGGAGAATACGGGAGGTATGTATTTGGTATATTTATATATTTATTTGGCATATACCGGAGGTAATTATTTTGACAGGTGAGTGCGGCCGTTACAACCTCGGGTAATTATTTTGACAGGTGAGTGTGGCCGTTACAACCTCGGGTAATTATTTTGACCGGTAAGTGTGGCCGTTACAACCTCGGGTAATTATTTTGACAGGTGAGTGTGGCCGTTACAACCTCGGGTAATTATTTTGACAGGTGAGTGTGGCCGTTACAACCTCGGGTAATTATTTTGACCGGTAAGTGTGGCCGTTACAACCTCGGGTAATTATTTTGACAGGTGAGTGTGGCCGTTACAACCTCGGGTAATTATTTTGACAGGTGAGTGTGGCCGTTACAACCTCGGGTAATTATTTTGACAGGTGAGTGTGGCCGTTACAACCTCGGGTAATTATTTTGACCGGTGAGTGTGGCCGTTACAACCTCGGGTAATTATTTTGACAGGTGAGTGTGGCCGTTACAACCTCGGGTAATTATTTTGACGGTAGTGTGGCCGTTACAACCGGGTAATTATTTGACCGGTAAGTGTGGCTTAAACCTCGGGTAATTATTTTGACAGGTGAGTGTGGCCGTTACAACCCGGGTAATTATTTTGACCGGTGAGTGTGGCCGTTACAACCGGGTAATTATTTTGACAGGTAAGTGTGGCCGTTACAACCCGGGTAATTATTTTGACAGGTGAGTGTGGCCGTTACAACCTCGGGTAATTATTTTGACAGGTGAGTGTGGCGTTACAACCTCGGGTAATTATTTTGACAGGTAAGTGTGGCCGTTACAACCGGGTAATTATTTGACAGGTGAGTGTGGCCGTTCAACCTCGGGTAATTATTTTGACAGGTGAGTGTGGCCGTTACAACCCGGGTAATTATTTTGACAGGTAAGTGTGGCCGTTACAACCTCGGGTAATTATTTTGACAGGTGAGTGTGGCCGTTACAACCTCGGGTAATTATTTTGACAGGTGAGTGTGGCCGTTACAACCTCGGGTAATTATTTTGACAGGTGAGTGTGGCCGTTACAACCTCGGGTTTCAACCTGCTGTGCATGTCTACACAGCCAATTTTGGAACGAGCCGGTTTATATGTTGTGTACTCTAACTTTTTCCAAAAGCTTTTCATGGGAAATCGCATCAAAGAATCTTGACAAATATAATATACTAAAATAGCTGTCTCTGCAATGTCGACTGCTCGGTACCTTTCATCGGTGAGGACTGCTAGCGCGGTTTCAGCGGACCAATAGCAGACGTATCCGTTCTGAGCATCAGTAAATAACTCATGGTCGTTAAATAATGTGGAAAGTTGTTCCTTTGCCAGGCGTTCTAAGACTCATCACCTGGGTAAAAGTGAAACGGGTCGATGGGACGATGGCCCCTGGCCGAAACGTTGAGTAATAAAGTATAATCCTTTACGTTACTTTTGATGTCAACTCAGCACCTCCTGGTATATTGAAGGTCGTATATTTTCTTTACACGCAATGCATAAAACCCAGGAGCATCTAAGAGCCATTCTTCGTTGTATTAAACGATAATCGTATGGCTTTGGAGCGTCATGTTTCTTTGGCATCGCCGATAGAGGCGCGTGGCTCTATCACACCGGTACCTGCCCTGTCATATTACTACTGTTGATGATATCGAATAAAACATGGCCAATGCGACAGAAAAAGCTACGGAACATATCCACGCTGACGACATCCATACCAGTGAAACGTGAAGGTTTCATGCTATGCTATTCTCTATGCCATGCTATTCGCTACAGTGTCTGTAGAGTCACGGGTTCCAGTGTAAAAAGTGATGTAAGCACACGTGGTACGTAGTATTTGCATATTCGTACAACAATACGTAGTATTTGCTACCCATTCCCGTGTGGATGGGTAGCAACGTGGTGCTTTGGGCCCAAGTACAGTCAAATATGCACCTAACTTGGCTGTGGTAGGTGGGACGCTAAAGAAACAAAACAAAATAAAACAAAAAGAGGGCAAGAGGTGGTCGGTGGGGTTCCTCGGCTACAGGTACAGCATCTGGCATCATATCACCACAGGACCGGAGTTGGAGACAGACCCCTGTTCTAGTCAGATGTGGCCGATGGGGCTCGTCTGCTACAGGTACAGCATCTGGCGCCATATCGCCACAGGACCGGAGTTGGAGACAGACCCCTGTTTTAGCCAGAGGTGGTCGGTGGGGCTCCTCTGCCACAGGTACAGCATCCGGCGCCATATCGGGACAGAACCGGAGTTGGAGACAGACCGCTGTTTTAGCCAGAGGTGGCCGGTGGGGCTCCTCTGCTACAAGTGCAACATCTGTCGTCATATCCCCACAGGACCGGAGTTGGAGACAGACCCCTGTTTTAGCCAGAGGTGGCCGGTGGGGCTCCTCTGCTACAAGTACAGCATCTGGCGCCATATCGCCACAGGACCGAAGTTGGAGACAGACCCCTGTTTTAGCCAGAGGTGGCCGGTGGGGTTCCTCTGCTACAAGTACAGCATCTGGCACCATATCGCCACAGGACCGGAGTTGGAGACAAACCCCTGTTTCAGCCAGAGGTGGCCGGTGGGGCTCTTCTGCCACAGGTACAGCATCTGACATCATATCGTGACAGGAGACTTGTGGGCTGACCGCAACTGTGATCATTTGGCAGCCTAGGAAGACATGCACCTTAATGGATCAATGATCGCGGAAGTGCAGTAATTTCAGAAGAAAAAAACCTCTGGACAATTTGACACCATGGACACAATGCATTCAAAGTTAGAATGGCGTTCTATATTCAACAGAGGTCTCTTTCCACGAATACGGTAACATGTAGAGTTTGTAGTTTTGGCATTTGTGCATTGAAAACTAATCCGTCTCAGCCGAAATTTGGCGAACTCTTGCCAAAATCGGGCTCATTTGCTGAATGTAGTGCACGTGCCACGAACTCAACCGCACTAAGCCGTATTTTGGAGTTAACATAGAAGCCCTGCTATGTCACCGTCCTGTTTATCCTAGTGTTCCTGCTCAGCTTGTGCCACCTACTCTTGTTCAGCGGGTGCACCCTCTATGACGCTGACACCAGCCACGCGGTCGCCCAACTTCGGGACGCACAGGTCACGTGTCATGACTTCATATCCACATGACCGGCGGTGACTGGCAGATTTCAATCCAGCCTGCATGGCTACGTTCCACGAAAGTTTTTTTGTTTATTTAAAGTACAAGCACTCTCAAAGAACATTTGTGATGGAGGTTGCTAATGACAAATTGAAAGACCAGGTTGCATGTTGGGTGCAGGACTTCTAACCGAAAACGCTGTATCAAATAAAAGTAAAAGGCTTTCAAAGGCGTTATCGCTCAGATGACCAATGACCATGTATCGCATAACACGGCAGTAGACTCGCTCGGGCCTCACCCTCACTCGTACCGACGCCTGAGCCCGGCTCCGTCGAGGGCATTAGGGATATACTACATCGGGGATATACTACATCGGGATATACTACATCGGGGATATAATACATCGGGGATATACTACATGGGAGATATACTACATCGGGGATATACTACATCGGGAATATACCACATCCGGGATACACTACGAGAAGAGATCCACAGAGAAGGCTGAATGGTCACTAATGACCAACATCTGGTCACGAAAATCCGACGAGCGGTAGCATCCCCTAAGCTATGGGTACCACGGATATGATTCTAGGTGCGGCTTTCATCATGCGTGCTTCCGGCGATTGAGAGGGAATGGAATCTGCTTTTCACCAGGGGCACTGGAAATTCACGCTCCGAGCCTTATGTGCAGGCTTATCACGCTCTTATTGAGCATAAATCAACGGAGATATGCCATCTACAATTTTGTTCCAATTCACAGTGACAACCACTGACTGACTTCACCACAGAAACGACTCGGGGACCGAACACGTCGGTGTTCCCGCCACCTCCAGAATGGACGCTAAATGATCAAATCTGGTCGATGCGCCCTAAAACCCAAATAACAAACAAACCGACACCTCCAATAGTGTGGTGCACTTCAACGATGAACGCATCCGGGCCTGTAGGTCCCGGCCTCGTCAGTGACCCCGCCGACGTCGCTACTCACGAACGAGGCGAAGTAGGACGAGTCGACGCCGATGCTGGGGTAGGGGTTCTGGTCGGCGCCGGCGTAGGCGCTGCTGTAGGAGAGCGTCGGCGCGGCGCCCAGGCGCGGGTAGCCGTTGAACGTGGCCGGCCGGCCCGACTCGTACTGGCACGAGCAGACGGTCTGGCCCGTCACCGGGTCGGTCGCCACCGGCCGGCCCGTCTCGCAGCACGACGTGCTCGGCGTGCTCGGCGTGCTCGGTGTGCTCGGCTGGCCCGGCATCAGCAGCTGGCGGCAGACACCGACGAGGGTCAAGTAGGGCGCCGCCCACCGGACGAGACACGGACTCAGGTCAAGTAGGGCGCCGCCCACCGGACGAGCCACGGACCCAGGTCAAGTAGGGCGCCGCTCACCGGACGAGCCACAGACCCAGGTTAAGCACGGCGCCGCCCACCGGACGAGTCACGGACCCAGGTCAAGACAGCGACCGGACGCCGCCCACCAGGGGCCACCGAGACACGGACCCAGGTCAAGTAGGGCGCCGCTCACCGGACGAGCCACAGACCCAGGTTAAGCACGGCGCCGCCCACCGGACACCCCCCCCAACCACCAGAGTCACGGACCCAGGTCAAATCACGCCCACAGGCGCCGCCCACCGGACGAGACACGGACCCAGGTCAAGCACGGCGCCGCCCACCGGACGAGTCACAGACCCAGGTCAAGCACGGCGCCGCCCACCGGACGAGACACGGACCCAGGTCAAGTACGGCGCCGCCCACCGGACGAGTCACAGACCCAGGTCAAACACGGCGCCGCCCACCGGACGAGACACGGACCCAGGTCAAACACGGCGCCGCCCACCGGACAAGACACGGACCCAGGTCAAGTAGGACGCCGCCCACCGGACGAGTCACAGACCCAGGTCAAACACGGCGCCGGACGAGACACAGCGCCGCCCACCGGACAAGACACGGACCCAGGTCAAGTAGGACGCCGCCCACCGGACGAGTCACAGACCCAGGTCAAACACAGCGCCACACACCGGACAAGACACGGACACAGGTCAAACACGACGCCGCCCACCAGACGAGACACAGACCCGAGTCAAACACAGCGCCACACACCGGACAAGTCACAGACCCGGGTCAAATACGGCGCCGCCCACCAGACGAGCGCCTGACGACAGCGCAGTCCTGGTGTAGCTGTAGGGGTAGGCGCAGGCTTTGGCGTAGGCTAGGTTGGGTCAGGCTGGGTTAGATGATAATTTTCCATCAAGAGTCGGCAATTTCACTGTCATGACTGTGCTAACGAGCGCCTGCGGCAGCGCATGTCCAGCTATCAATGGCTGGCGCCGTCGCTGACCGCTCGTTTCACTAGCGTACTCGGCTGATCCACACTGGTAGATCATCCGAGCCGAGATCCAAGCTGGACAAACTCAACAGCAGCAGCACAACCGGTGCCAACAGCTGATGGCACATGCTCAAACATGGCGCTGCCCATCGGTCCAAAGCACCAGGAGGATACAGGAGCGGTATGTGACAATGGTGGATCTAGGACGCTCGTGTGGGAGGGGTAAAACCTCTCGTCTTGTCTTGCTATTAGAATGCGGCAACTTACCTAATGTCTGTAATTTTCGAAGAGATTGTCGATGTATTGATGTATTAGAGCTCCACGAATATTTAGCATAGTTATCCTGCTGGTTTGAGAGAGATTCGAAAGAAATTGCAACAATTTCAAATTATGTGAAACAAAATGCTTTGGTGTATTTTTATCCTCTTCCCCGGTCCCGTCAGTGGCACGAGCCACAGCAGTGACCGGCGAAGCGTGAATAAACATCGTGTTGGTTCATCGCCATCAGCCAGCTGATGACACGGATCAGCCTCACCTCGTGCAACATCGCGATGTGTGCGTGACAGTACAGGCGCACATCTCTCAGCTCGGCTCGTTTGAACTGTATTTGAAGCATGCAGGTGTGTCGTGCACGGACAAATGGAGTCTGAGACGAGAGAGGAAGAAAGCTTGTGTGAGTGGGTCTGCTATACTTTGGCACAATTCCCCACATCACACACTGAGTGTGCGAGAGGGAAACATAACCTAGGTCATCAAGAGACTTAAACAAATATGGTAAAGCAGATTTAAAGTACCTTCACGCAATGTACAGTTGCAATCTTACATTGTATCATGCTGAGAAGCTCTCCACCGTCTGCTGACGGTGCACAATGCCCTGTGCCGACCTCTCTGTAGAGGGGAGGGATCCCCGTCACATCCCCGTCCCGTCTGCCAGAGTGTGCTTCCGTCACCAGTCGTCCATTACCCCGCCCCCCCCCCCACCCACGAACACTCGGCAAACAAACACTGCCGCCTAATTACTCTCGCGCCGAAGGACAGAACAAAATGTCCTCCACTGAGCCGTCAGCTGTTGGATTTGCCCAACATGAGCTGAGCTGGGCTAGGACGGCTGTAATACCCTTTCCGCCGCTTGCCCACGCTTATCAAGACATGTCCTCCGTGACGCTCAGCGCTGCGTGCCGCCAATGGTTGCAAGTCAGGGCGTTGCTCTCGCTGTGTGCCAACCAGGAAGGTTCTTTGTTGCTATATGAGCAACTCCAAGAGGGAAGGCGCAGTAATGACTGATGGAGCGCACAGCCAGAGCGGTTGCCTTTCGTCTTGATCGGTGAGAATGTTTCGGCCTTGCTCAGCCAGGATTTGGTTTCTGATCTCTTTGCGAGTGCAATAATATCAGACCCATGTTGTGTTTACTGTGACGACAGCAGCTCCCGATGAGACATGATATGATAATACTGATCAAGAATAAGATAAATATCAGGATCAAACTCAAGTTCCGTTCACATATACCTGTGTCAAAAGATTGGCCTGTGGGGAAAAGTTTGCTTCTCATTTAAAGTTCTCCAACTGACTGGGACGGAGCTTCTTCAAAATCTTTAGGGTGGGAGGGGTGGCAAGCCATTGAGTTTTCACTGAAAACTTATTGTAATCTAGCTTGCTCCCACTAGACCGTAGGTTACTGGCAGAATTTACTCGGGATTGAGCCCTCTCCCCACACAAATACGACGTTTTACCCTTTAAAAAACTTCCCCAATGTGTTAACCCCCAACTTCGACATATCACTGTGCGCTATGGTTCAGCTCTGGGTGAGTTCTTCACAGCTACGTTAGACAGTCCTTGTTTCTTCGTGTGTCCATTTATCAGCAAAATTTGCATCTGGTGGCTGCTAAATGGAGGAGATTGAGGAGCAAACTCAGGTGGTCTGTTCATCAAAGTTGATGATGTTGCGGAGAGCTGTGTTGAGCATAGTCGAATAGTAGAATAGTCGAAATGTTGAGCATAGTGGTTAGAGACAGATACATGGAACACATCAGGGACGCAAAGACCAAAACGAAAAACGCTCCGTTCGGAGAGCATTTCGCCACAAATCACCCAGAAAGCACCATCACTCCAACAACGCTCAGCGTCACAATCTTACGGACTTGTAAAGACATGGCAGAACTCAAAATTGCAGAATCCATTGAAATCAGGAACCAAAATTATCCCCTAAACGCAATGGTAGCTTCATGGACCCTCATAGAACCAGCTCCCTATGCAGCATGACACTGTACAGACGACACCTGCACTCGCCGACTTATTCACTCCATCATCACCCACCGGTACAATCACTCACCCCATCATTCACCCATGTACGCACTCACGTGTTCACTCACTCACTTACACGCTCGTTCATCCACACACGCAAACACTTCGAGAGCACTGACGTATCACGGATATATGTGTGCAGAGAGATGCATAGGGTAGGTGCATAGATAATCTAGTCTAGGGAAGCGTCGAACACTTTGGCTCTGTTAGTGTCGCATCACATGTACTTGCTACAATGCCCCTTGTTATGTTGGAATATAAATATTTGGGCTCTGATGATGATTTCGTCAATACTGGTAGACGGCTTGATATATATAGCATGTGCGTAAAATCCTGCGCGTAAAATGTCTCTGCATGTTTATTCTGTCTCTGAAGAAGGGTCATGCCCGAAATATATTAGACCGATTTCTGATCCTATTTTTACTTAATATGAGCATTTGGTTACTTTTTATAATCATGTTCATCAAAGATACAGCCAGGGGACGACATCCCTGGCCAGTGGCGCAGCCGGGATTTTCCTAGGGGGGTGGGGGTGACAAAAATGTGATGAAAAGGTAAATCTTTCGGTCCGCGAAGCGCACCGAAAAATGTAGGGTTCTACGTGGTGAAAATCTAAACATTTCTCGTTTGATGTAGTGTGTTTTTGGTGATGGGGCAGGGGGTGTTGCAAGATGCAACCTTCATAGTTCGCTGGTTATATCTACCACGTCGCGTGGTCGATTTCGCATACTTCGAAAATCGTATCTGAATGCTTTCAGTATTCAGTTGGACCGTATCGGCTCAACAAGAACACCCAGCCCCATTCTCCATGCTATATGACACTTGATGCCTGGCCGTCCACGTTTCTGTGGTTTCGTTGCTGGTGACAGGAGTGGCAGGCAGGATTTCAATGCTGTGTACACAACTGTGAACAGTATGGCCCTGTGCGTGCTCTCGAAAAGGCCGCGCTTGTGTGTGCTCTTCGATGCCTACACACGTTAAAACACCAGTGAAGTGGATGGTCACAAACATACCCACCGACAGAAACAAACGCCTGGTACAGTCTCCGAGATACCAGCTGCATGCGCCATGTAGTCCTCACGGAATGATGTGGCATGCATGTCGGCGTACCTCACCCCATTGTGAGTTTCATTCAGCAGGACTTATGCAATCATCCGTCATCGTGCAATCACCATATAATCATCATATAATCGTGCAGGCATTCACGGCAGTCCAGCCAGTTGAATTTGAGCAGAACATACGGAACTATTGCGGAAGTTGCATTCTTTCCAACGGTGTGCTTATTGTTTGCCAACTCGGTCCCGTTACCTTACAAATTGCTTACCCCTGTTACCCCGGATGGCAGCAAGATTCCTGTCGGGTCACCCCAGTTCACCTCGTCAGTACTACTGTCGTTCGCCAGGGTCGTTAGTGTCGGCCAATCAGCTGGTGAATTGTTCCCACTGTGACAACAGCATGTGAACATAGTCGCATCCGGCAGCGGCGGCCATATTGATGCTGAGTATCCACTGTTACCGGCTCTTTGTTTTTTATTGAACAAGATGAGAGCATCGACAGGCCTATCAGAAATTCCTAGATATTAATGCCTAAATGAGGCATTAATAGATGCGAAATGCGTACGGGGTACTTGACCCCTATCTCTTTTTATTTTCCTATTTTCCATTCGTCTCTGCTGTGTATGTTATCGTATAGCTCATGGGGCCACTTCCTGAAGGTGATTGGGGGGGGGGGGAAATTACCTTTTTGATATCCAAAGCTGCCCAGAAAACAATTTAGATCTAGTGCACGCCCATGGGCCCAATAGTTAAAGCTTCAGTCTGATTGAGAGCCAAATAGATGATGGAGGGGTGCCAAATCAATTACCCAGGGGAGCAGTGGCTCCCTTAACATATACAAAGTGACGCTCCTGACATAGACTTCCGTCAGCAGCTGCTTGGCTGGATCCCATGTCCGTTCTAGTGCTGAGTCATCGTCTGTTCCAGCAATCGATACTAGATGAACTAACGATACATACAATCAGAAACGTTAATTGCTACTGCTGGAGACCTCAAATGCGCATTCCGTTGCCGTACAAGATTCTTCTCAGTGTCAAATACCCCTTTGAATGTGCTTACCCTCACAATTGTTAAGGTTATCGAAATATCTTCACGTTCATTTCCAAAGGCCACATTTTGTTTTCGCTTTGCTTTCTCAGTGAATCCTCCCAAGGGTTCCGTCCCAATATACCCCACTTTCTTTAAGCTGCAGTCTTTCGTCAAGCTTCAAGAGTCCATGTAGCTTCAAGGGGCTTCTCCAGCTCCCAGAGTCTCAATCCCGTTTCTAGACCGTCTTCAAATTCCCGTGACTCATCCGACTCTCGGGGGCTCTGAAATTCCTAGACGTCCTTCAAATTCTCCGATTTCCCAGGGGCTCTCCAGCTGTCAGGAGTCCATCAAACTCCGGAGGCGCAAATTATTTTGGGGACCATCCAACTTCTGCGGGGGCCATCGAGTTGCAATGGGCCCCAACAGCTAAAAAGTACACCTCCAGCTTCAAGGGGTCCCAATGATACAATTTTCTGAACATCCTGGTGAATGCACATTATATGTTTGACCATAACATAGGACTGTTGAGGAAGTGGGAGGGACAAAATTACAAATCAAGTTGTTGAGGTGAGTGTGCTCCGCAGTTTCCCTAAGCATGCTGTGAGTGCACAAAGTTGGCTGTGGGTGAGTGGGGACCCATGAATATATATATATATATATATATATATATATATATATATATATATATATATATATATATATATAACTACACCTCTTAAGGATCATCCATCATCAACTAGGTGCCCATCCATCTCCAAGTGGCTCTGAACAAGCAAAGTGCCCGAGAAGCAAGCTGGAGACCTCTCACCAAACCCGATGGGCGGACCGGATCCGACAATTGTCAAATCGGCAAGCGGTTCGGTCGCAGACGAACTGCTCCTGACTGCCAACGCGGACCATCTCCGTCATTTGCTGGCCCCAGTGGGAGTGTATGCAGAACATCTGGCGGTTGGAGCTTGTGCGCGACAACCCAGTGCTGACCGGCAGCCACTGGTTCGTGTACGGAGCTGAACTCCAGGTCCAGCCACCCGAGTGGGATCTGTGTGGTCCGTGCTCCAGGTCCAGCCACCGAGTGGGATCTGTGTGGTCCGTGCTCCAGGTCCAGCCACCCGAGTGGGATCTGTGTGGTCCGTGCTCCAGGTCCAGCCACCCGAGTGGGATCTGTGTGGTCCGTGCTCCAGGTCCAGCCACCCGAGTGGGATCTGTGTGGTCCGTGCTCCAGGTCCAGCCACCCGAGTGGGATCTGTGTGGTCCGTGCTCCAGGTCCAGCCACCCGAGTGGGATCTGTGGTGTGCTCCAGGTCCAGCCACCGAGTGGTCTGTGTGGTCCGTGCTCCAGGTCCAGCCACCCGAGTGGGATCTGTGTGGTCCGTGCTCCAGGTCCAGCCACCCGAGTGGGATCTGTGTGGTCAGCTCCAGGTCCAGCCACCCGGGTGGGATCTGTGTGGTCCGTGCTCCAGGTCCAGCCACCCGAGTGGGATCTGTGTGGTCAGTGCTCCAGGTCCAGCCACCCGAGTGGGATCTGTGTGGTCAGTGCTCCAGGTCCAGCCACCCGAGTGGGATCTGTGTGGTCCGTGCTCCAGGTCCAGCCACCCGAGTGGAATCTGTGTGGTCCGTGCTCCAGGTCCAGCCACCCGAGTGGAATCTGTGTGGTCCGTGCTCCAGGTCCAGCCACCCGAGTGGGATCTGTGTGGTCCGTGCTCCAGGTCCAGCCACCCGAGTGGGATCTGTTGGTCCGTGCTCAGGTCCAGCCACCCGAGTGGGATCTTGGTCCGTGCTCCAGGTCCAGCCACCCGAGTGGGATCTGTGTGGTCCGTGCTCCAGGTCCAGCCACCCGAGTGGGATCTGTGTGGTCCGTGCTCCAGGTCCAGCCACCCGAGTGGGATCTGTGTGGTCCGTGCTCCAGGTCCAGCCACCCGAGTGGAATCTGTGTGGTCAGTGCTCCAGGTCCAGCCACCCGGGTGGGATCTGTGTGGTCCGTGCTCCAGGTCCAGCCACCCGAGTGGGATATGTGTGGTCCGTGCTCCAGGTCCAGCCACCCGAGTGGGATCTGTGTGGTCCGTGCTCCAGGTCCAGCCACCCGGGTGGAATCTGTGAGGTCAGTGCTCCAGGTCCAGCCACCCGAGTGGAATCTGTGTGGTCCGTGCTCCAGGTCCAGCCACCCGAGTGGGATCTGTGTGGTCCGTGCTCCAGGTCCAGCCACCCGAGTGGAATCTGTGTGGTCCGTGCTCCAGGTCCAGCCACCCGAGTGGAATCTGTGTGGTCCGTGCTCCAGGCCCAGCCACCCGAGTGGGATCTGTGTGGTCCGTGCTCCAGGTCCAGCCACCCGAGTGGAATCTGTGTGGTCAGTGCTCCAGGTCCAGCCACCCGAGTGGGATCTGTGAGGTTCGTGCTTGTCGGTGCGAGCGACGTCGGAGCACCTGGGTGTTCGGCTCGACTCGCAGCTGGACGTTAGGGCTCCCGCAGACGCTTGGTTGGACGTCAGGGCTCCCGCTGACGCTCTGCCGTACGCCAGAGCTCCCGTAGACGCTTGGTTGGACGTCAGGGCTCCAGCTGACGCTCGGCGTACGCCAGAGCTTCCGTAGACGCTTGGTTGGACGTCAGGGCTCCAGCTGACGCTCGGCGTACGCCAGAGCTTCCGTAGACGCTTGGTTGGACGTCAGGGCTCCAGCTGACGCTCTGCCGTACGTCAGGGCTCCCGTAGACGCTTGGTTCGACGTTAGGGCTCCCGTAGACGCTCGGCTGTACGTTAGGGCTCTCGTAGACGCTCGGCTGCTCCGTGCGCGAGGTGTACTCCACGGGTTGTCACCAGTCGGCATGTTGAGCCCACATCCGCCTGCCCAGGACAAAGTTTACCTCTGGCGCACGGTGGTCGCCCCCGCGCTCTTCCATGGCTGTGCGCTGGGCTGTCCGAGAACACCCAACATCGGACGCTTTGAGGCCTGACAGGCCACGGCATTGAAGGCATCTCCTGCAAGGACTGTGGTCTGTGTCACGAATCCAGGAGTGGGGCGGATGTCACAGGGGGCCTACCCGGGCATTAATGGGGCCTCCTCCCGTCTCGAGGGCCAGTTTTTCCTTTCTTGGTGGCCTCCAATTTCATTTGGACGCCTCCACTTCCTTCTTGGTTGTGCCCCATCACCACTTAGGGGATCGTATTCTGTATAAGGGCATCTTTTCCTCTTTCGCTTTGGGACACCCTGTGGCCTCCGTTGATGACAGAAGAGACCTATGCTGGCGAGAGAATGGGCTGCATTCAGCTTGGGTCTTCTTGGCTTGTGGGTACTCATTTTGTGTTAAAAGAGCCTCATGTGATGCTTAAGAGCGCTCCAGGGACGCTCTTCATTCTGCATGTATTTATAGTATTTTATTTGTTTGCTAAAGAGGTATTCCGGTACATAAGCAGAGTGTCAAATAACTACCAACGCCGCCGAGTTATTTCGGTCCCATGGCTTTCGCATGTAGGAGGGCCTCTTATGAAAAGTGAGGGGAGGAGCAAAACATAATTGTGGTGGCCTATCTGCAAACGAAAAGACAAAAAAAGATGCAACCAGCTGTACTGAACTGGAGGTATGCAGAAAGATGACATGTGTATTGGCATCCTGAGGTATTCCTAAGATGGCTGTCCTAACTTTTGAATAGCTGGCCATAGGAAAGCCCAATATCAATCGAGCCTGTAATTGTGCGTGTAGCCAAATAGGATAGGCTGCTGCATACAAAACAGGGGTCGAAATTAGGAGAAAAAATTACGTCCTCCCATTCTGACAGGTAATGGGATAGGTGCCTCCCCTCATGTTCCGCGGTCCCTGCGCTCTTGGTTTATCCCGCCGGGCCCACCACTCAGCGACACTGGCTGCTCGGCGCGTGCCTAAAAGCCACGAAATGCTTCGTATGTCCACTAGAGGTGGCAAATATCATGTCAGAAATTCCGGTCAGAAAGCCCGTTCAAGACCGGCGGTTTTTGTCGGTCACTGGGGTATATACCGGGTATTGGCTGGTCTTTTACAAAGCTCATATTATAATATTAGAACAGAACAAAAATATTAGCATTCTGTCAAATAAGCTAATCAAGATCATTATCATGTCATATGTGACATAAAACTCCACTTGATATTTCATGGTATATGTAAAATATAGGAATTCGCATCAAATTTTAGACTTTTGTAATTGTTCTCTATATTCTGCTCAGAAATTGTTCATGCACAAAGTTGCCTTTCTTGACCAGACTTAGTGAAAGTTAATCACTATATGAGATAAATCATATATTGAAATTTTGTGTTTCGACCTTGCAATGCTTGAAACCAAAGTAGAACAGCACTGATAGGCATGATATATCTGACCAACAGAAAACTTTGCAAAATTCAAATGGCAAATTTATTTATAAGTCATTGCTCAACCTAAGGTGCATACAGAGAAGCAGCCAAGAGCGGCCTGCCTCGCCCGACTTAGCAACCAAAAGTATACAAGATCAATCGATAAATTTTGAGATTTTCACCACGTAAACCCATAATTTTGGGGCACGCGACGCGCGCCGAAAGCATTCTCAGTTGCATGACATTTTTTTGTCGTCGGGCTCACAGAAAGAAAATCTTGGCTGCGTCATTGGGTGCATCTTTAAGTCTACATTGCACACAAACCAAACTTTAAAGACATTAATAGCCCACCCAGTTTTTGCAGGCCTTTGTCAGCTTACGTTCATCCCCACCTATATTGCACAGAACTCCGAGCCAAAAGACGTTGTTCATCCATCCAATTTTCCAATTGCTATGCCAAGCATAGGTGTCCACTTACCTGTCTACGACAACACAGGACAAAAGCTCAAATTTATAGCATCATTGAGCATCGAACTTATATACAGCATTGACGGCCCACCAATTTCGTGGAGGCTACACCTTACATGTTCACAAGTATTGGTGTGTTGGAGCACAACAGCTGACTGAAATGATAGGATTAAAAGCGATGCAAATGCAACAGTTCATCACCCATAGCATGCACAATATATATATAATTATCTCATTCCACTTTGTCTGCTGATCCACGTCCTCCACAGCATCCTCAAAAGAGTGATCGCTGTTAATATTCCACTGATTGGAATGAGGCAAAATCCGGTGAAGATCATTGCATGAAATAAGGCGAAAGATAAGTAGTATAATTTATCAGTTATTTGAGCTTTAGGGCGCATCGACTGCATGGGTCATGTTGGCATAATTTATCAACGTGAGCAGTACTGCACCTCTTAGAGATGGCGTCGAGTTACCGTAACTAATTGGTGAGCACCATAATGAATTAACAAGGCTTTGCATGTACATTGTGTCTAGCATTCGCAATTCATTGTTCGCTCCGCATCCCCCCCCCCCATCCCGCAGCCTTGGCCAATGGCTGTGGAAGCATTTTAGGACGTCAAATTGTCCCTATATGTGGAAGGTGGAATTCCAGTTTTTACAAATCGGTAGTTTTTGTTTGCCGTTCCACATTCGTGACACTCCTATGTGAATAGGCTAAGTAAGGTGCATATATCGTCAAATTGCCCCTATATGTGCATGGTGTAATTCCAGTTTTTACATTGCCACAGTTTTTGCTTGCCGTCCCACATTCGTGACACTCTTATGTGAATATGCTAAATAAGGTGTCCGTATATAAGGTCCGTAGTCCGTATCGAAGTTATTTTCGATACTACTTCGATCGAACTACTAACAACTAACACGCGGCGGCCGGCGTGATAGGCGGTGTGAACAATTACCTCCTTGTTCGCACGGTAAAGATCCCCCGGTGCTCTTCGATAAGAGTAGGCTAAAGCCGGCACCCTGGCAAAATCAACTTCTCGCCGCTCTCGAAACACCCCAACCCCCACCCAAACTACGAATTATTGTGTGGAGGAGTAAAGTAAAACTAAACCATTTAGACATCAGGGAGCTGTCCCCAACCCAGACCCTCGCCTTCAGCACCTAAAATATCACGCAAACTAACGTAAAATTCCTTAACGTCCACTTGCCTGCTCCTTGATCACAAACGCCCGCTTTATAGACAGACATGTAACGTACTCGCTTTAAAGGCGGCGCAAATGACCTTTATGGTCCGGCACGCCAAAAAAATCACTCTTTCCTCCTCCCGCTATCGAAGTTACCTAAAATGTTACCTCGCTAGGTGCAAGCTCCAAAGACATAGTTCGTGCAAATGTCTAGAAGCATGGGCGTAGGCACCGGGGAGAAAAGGGGGCGGCAGTATCGTCCCTAACTTTGACGAGCTTAGCGTTGACTCTATGGGCGCTGCACGGAATTAATCGACTTCAAACTGGTAATTATCCCCCCCCCCTCCCCCTCCCAACGTTGGCACAGTTCCTACACCTCTGTCTTGAAGTGCCTAATATTTTTGAAGTGCCTAAAGACAATGCTGCCTAATATTTTTATTAAGGCGCATCACCGGTGACTATGCGTATGAGTGACCGAGTGGTCGGACGACCTGACCCGTCTTCGGGTGGGAGCAATGTCAGAGACGTGAGCCCATACCCAAGCGGCTCCGGAGACCGGTATCGGTAGAACTACACGCCCCAGAAGTATCCCAACTAGCGGTGTTTTGGCGATAATAGGCCTAACGAGCAATCGAATTAAGCTTCCCGTCCGGAGAGGTGCGCTTCGTAAGCCTGATAACGCAATAACGTCATTTCGGAATACTTCAGTAATGGCGGCTTTTAACACTCCAAGAGTATAATTCCATAATGCATATAATGACCAACTGAAGGATACTGCTGTTCGCAGGAAATGCCACTCCGACATTTCAGGAGCACATTAGTGCGAGGAGAGCAGCGTGGAACACTGCAGGAGACGAGGGTCGCAAGCTGGCTTGATTCTGGGTCCCTGGCCCTCGTTACCTGATTCGCAGCCACTCT
Organism: Ashinkailepas kermadecensis; assembly: GCA_034440615.1. NCBI lineage: Eukaryota > Metazoa > Arthropoda > Thecostraca > Neolepadidae > Ashinkailepas > Ashinkailepas kermadecensis. The sequence goes on along the minus strand of JAOTOM010003948.1, from coordinate 78,664 downwards.
GTGCCAAATGCATAAGTTCGCTCCATGCCGTAGGTCAGAGGGAATTTTTGTTTTGCTGCCATGGCGCGTTGGCATGGCAGCCGCTCCAATTACACCTGTGTGAAATATAATTGTATCGCATCTTCTTTTCAGCGTAAGCGGTTCGCTGAATACGCCATGTAACCATGAAGGGGGTTGATTGGAAGGAATTGCATGAAAACCCAATTTGCCCTGTCCATTCATTTTGGAAAAGTTCCAGCTCTAGTGAAACGTCCCAGTCTAAATTTTGGTAATTGCTTACCGGTGACTACAGAACTTCAGCAGTACAGAAATCCAACCAGGCTTTGTAGCATTTTAGATGGCAAAGCAAGTTTTTTTTTTGGGGGGGGGGGAAAGGGGAGAATTCCCGGCTTCACTAATTTTGTTTCACTGCTAATGTTACCAACTGGTCATCTAACGACACAGTGCAGTCATATTATCTCCCCGCCCTTCGAGTTGTCTGGTAACACTGTCACTGGCAAGTCGTCCCCCTCCATCCCACCATGCATAGACTCGCTGGCGAGACATTAACTGTGCTTGATGAATTAATGTGATTTTTGCCCATGCAGATACGTGGAGGGACCTGACATTGTCGATGTGGCAAATCAGCGTAACCAAAGTACATTTAGGGAAAATTGACGTTTTGGTTACCAAATTTGGAAAAGAAGAAAGAAGACCTTGGGTTTTTTACGACGCATTCAACCGCTAGGTTATATAGCGTCGCCAACCTCTCACGCCGATTGGTCGCGGGTGGACTCGGTAAATGCCGTCGGTTGTGAGATTCGAACCCACTTACCAAAGTTGGAGTTTCAGATACAATCACTGAGCACTACATCTTCCGCCCAGGACTACGGAACATAGGTGGAGCTTCCTATCTCTTTGGATGCCCCCTCCACCTCCTCAGTGTTCGATCGGGAGCCTCAGATAATCACATATTTCAATCTATGATCGTAGGTCCCTGTGATCATGAGCAAACCCTCCCTTCCATGTTTCTTAGATGAACAATTGTAGAATTGCTGGGACCTCCCAATGTTTTCCGAAAACCTCCGCCACCGCAATAGAACCAAATGTTGGCTCCTCCATAACTTCATGGTCCTACCGAGCTGGGGAGCTGTGTCCGCCACTGCCGCCTACCAGCACCTCAGACAGAGGGTCGGGGGCGGGGCGGAGTGTTGGCTCCTCCATAACTTCATGGTTCTACCGAGCTGGGGAGCTGTGTCCGTCACTGCCGCCTACCAGTACCTCAGACGGAGGGTCGGGGGCGGGGCAGAGATAATTGAACTACGGCATCCTCTCCCCTCCTAGTCCCCCTGCCCCAAAGGTTGCAGTTTATGAGGAGTGTTTTTATGGGAAGGCGCTCCATCCGGGCAATGTCAGAGTACACCTGACTAATTTTTTAAAGCGTAGGACACGAAAAGTGGAACCTTAAAATGTCCATATGTCTACTAGTCTACCGACTATCTCGGATTTTTCCGTTTGCAGCGCCAAAATGTGTTGCGGCTACCGACATAATTACTGGCTGCACCACCAGCCACTGTGTCAGGCCGAGCTACTCCCGTCGTTGTTGTAGGTCATGGCACTGCAATACATGATGCATGTTTCAAGAATTACTGGCGGACGTGACTACCAGCGACCCGCCGTGGAGTCAGGATATGCCGGCTCTCCACCAGTGCATGGACCAACGACCCGCCGCCGAGTCAGGATATGCCGGCTCTCCACCGGTGCATGGACCAGCGGTCAGGATATGCCGGCTCTCCATCGGTGCATGGACCAGCGGTCAGGATATGCCGGCTCTCCATCGGTGCATGGACCAGCGGTCAGGATATGCCGGCTCTCCATCGGTGCATGGACCAGCGGTCAGGATATGCCGGCTCTCCATCGGTGCATGGACCAGCGGTCAGGATATGCCGGCTCTTCATCGGTGCATGGACCAGCGGTCAGGATATGCCGGCTCTCCATCGGTGCATGGACCAGCGGTCAGGATATGCCGGCTCTCCACCGGTGCATGGACCAACGACCCGCCGCCGAGTCAGGATATGCCGGCTCTCCATCGGTGCATGGACCAGCGGTCAGGATATGCCGGCTCTCCACCGGTGCATGGCTAAAGCTTAGTGTCAATATTTGGCACTTGAGCACTAACTTAATATTATTGGACACGAGCTATCAGGTTTTGAAAATATTGCGTTAGGCCTAAAGTCGAGCGGTGAAAGGCTTTAAGCACGAGTGTCCATTTAATACCTGTTGCGGGAAATTGGACCCCGGTGCTGACTTGGTCTCCAATAATTTTAACTTTGCTTGGGACCATAAGGTGCTTCCCCAATAAATTGTGTCCCCCTCAATTCGTAAATATATTGATTCCATCCTTATTGATATTCAGAAAGTGACACCCCATCCGGAAGCCTTGGCCTGAATTGGAAAAGGCCGTACCCGGTGAACCACATTAATACAAAGTACCACCTACTGTTTCTGTGAAAATTATAATATTATTCAATATGTTTGTGTTTAAGCTTTGGACTCGCATTCATTTGTGTACCAGCAGCTTTTGGTTTGTTTTCATAAATAAAACCCACAAAGCTCGACGACGAATATCCGCTACATTCAGTATTCTGACCGAGGGCCGCGCGGCCGGCACCCTCCCGCAGCAGATGCCACTCCACCAACGACGTGCGTTGTCTGCGCCGAGCAGCAGCTCACCTGGGACGCGGCGGTGGCGTACGGGTAGCTGCTGAACTGCGCGTAGGCCGACATGTCGGCGGCGGCGCCCGCCGCGTGCCCGGGGGGCCCGCCGGCGCTCGCGGCCCCGCGGCCCGCCCGGCCGTCCACTGTAGCGGCACTGCAGTCCACCGCTGTCCACCACGCGCACCCGCCACCGCCCGCACTCTCGCCCGACTGCCGGCCGGCCGCCGCCGCCGCCGCCGGCCACGCGCGCGGGGGCGGCCGCTCGCGCTGCAGCCGACCAATCAGCGGGCCGGCCGGCGCCGGCTCCGCCCTCCAGCTCCGAGTGGAAGGCAAATTCGCCATGCTCGGCGTCCGGGCGGCCGGCGAGTGCGGCGCCGGGAGAGGAAAAATGCTCCGACGCTTTGCGACTTTCGAATTAGTGCTGTACAAAGGCTTCAGGATCTCACCGACGGTTGGTCACGTTTGACTCAGGATGACGCAGAATGTGGTGACTTAAGCGGGAAAAGTGTCACCAAAACACCGTGCACCTGATTTTAAAAAAATGTGCTGAACGGAGCGGGCGAGATTTCCACAAGATTGTCCTTGTATCAAGGTGATAAACGGGGAGAATGTGTGTAAGATAGACATAACATTCTGATGATCGTACCCGGACTGGGCACCTGTGATGGTGCCAGTGATAACAGCCCTAGACAGCCGCGTCAGAAATCGCCAGGCAATGAGTCTGTAAGTTGCTTCAGCTACGTACGAATACCGGATAGTCAGCTCATTATGGCTCGTAGGGCCGTTTAGCAGTGACAGAAGCTAAGAATTGCATACTTAAGCACAGACACCCTTGCGGAAGCCTGCAGCAGCTTTTGCGGCGAATCGCCTCTCAACAAGCCGAAAATTGCCGGACGGCGTCCGCACTGCCGGCCGCACAATCCGGCTTCAGACTGACAGACTGACAGACTGACAGTGGCGACCAGGTTAATCGACACAGCGCGCGACCCTGTGCTGGGCTGCCGGGCTCAGCACAGTGGCCTGAGCCGCTGGCGTACTTAGAGCGGGCAGAACCGCACCCCATCTCTTACCTCTCTCCATACGGACACTACCAGAAGCATGCTATGACTAAGCCATGGTGCTGGTCTCAGCTCATGTCTTATTAATATCTGAATGAAAGACGAATGCATGGGCATTGGGAACCAGTGACGATATACCAGCATAGACAGCGGGCGGTATATTTTCACCGATCACCCTCAGTTGGCAGCGTGGATCACCAGCTATGATATATATCACCATTCACTATGCATACTTTGGGGTCGCTTTTGGGTGTCGCTATGCATACTTTGGGGATGGCTCAAGCCACTCCAACTTTCTTTTGAACCATCTCAATAAGGAATTGAGCCAGCCCAATGCACACTGTTACAACTCATGGAATAACTGGTCAGAAATGCATTTTCTCCACGATTTTTTTACGCGAGTTTTGTATGCCTTCAGACATCAGCAGATGTCTGAAGCAGACCAGGCCATATTTTTTTTGTTTAATAAACATTTGCCCGCGGCTTGGTACAGCAACAAGACCCCGAAGATGGACAGCATAACGAGTGCAAAAAAATACGATGCACATGTGTACAAGTGTTGTCGGAATTTGACGACTGATGAAGGTGAGACGCATCCTAGAAACCCAGGCAAGTGAAATATGCAGAGATAATTGAGAACATTCTCATTGCATTGAGCAATTCAAAAAGGAATGGAACGGTTCGTAATATGCTGTCTTTGATCAAACAATAAGTCATTACAATATTCTTCAAAAATGTTGAGACTTCTAAGTTCCAATGAGATATAAAAGAAATGCACAATAGCCCACAGCCAGACACCAGTACCGAAGAAGAGAGCCATCCAATTAATATACGTACCTAACTATATTAATGTATTAATATATTAACTACATTAACTATTTTAAGATATAGTTTCAGCTGCCCCAAGCTGCGCCTGTACCTGTAGTTATTAATTGTGTCCCGGTAGGCCGGTGCGGCGGCCGGCCGGGGCGGCACGGGGAGGTCCGGACCGGACGCTGTAACTAGCCGGCTGGCGAGGTGTTTTGACCGGAGAACCTGATCCAGCGGTCGCCGTGCAAAAAAAAACTCCCCGATAAGACGACTGAGTCGAGATGGATCACACACTGAGCGCCTACCATGACAGGGAGCTGTCCTTGTCTGTAAGGGTCAGGTCACCCAGGCTGGATTTTGCGGACAGTAAACATGAAGGTGCGCGTCAGGGGAGATTAATTAGTGAATTTGTTAACCAGAGCAGAAGCGTTTGGATATGGCAGTTATTATGATCATGCGTTGACTTATTGCTTGCAGTTGGTTAAAGAGAAAATCCCTGAGGGATTTTCGACAGACGTCTCACTCGGTTGTGGATATCGAAAAGGCGACGGACTTGATGGTCAAGAACTTAAGGGGGAGCGAGTTTAGAGGCGTGCTGGGTCATAGATGTTATTAGCTCCGCCTTTAAAGCGAGTGGGCTTTGCAAGCAAGTCGAGTCAAGTGTACATTTACGTTAAATGAGTCTTACGTGATATTGTGTATGACGTTAAGGTGCTGAAGGCGGGGGCTGGGCGAGGGACATCTCCCGGATGCTCAGTGATTTTAGTGATGCTTAGTGATACTTAGTGATTTGATAGTGTTTGATGTTGTGGGTGTGGTTGGAGCGGTGAGGTGTAGAGTTGTGATTGATTTGATGTGTCCCATATGCCTAGTGTTGGTTTAATGTGGATGTGGTTGGAGCGGTGTTTTAGAGTTGTGTTGTGTCCATGTGTTCTGGTGATGCTTACGTATGTTGTGTCGTAGGAGTACTTTGCAATCGTCTACCGAATACTCCATGTTGGGATAAATGGTCAATGCTAAGGTTTGTTTTGCCAGCCTGTCTGTTTGCTAGTTTTCTGGAATGTGGACGCGGCCCGGAATCCAGAGAGAAGAAAAGTTGTTTACGTTGCGGGACATCTCTTGTTGGATTCGAGCAATGACCGAATGTGGACAGTCGTGTGTGTTATGAATTGACTGAAAGACTGATTTGGAATCTGAACAAATTATTACGTTTACTTGTGTTGCGCCTCTTTAGAATGGAGATAGCGGACAGAATAGCTAGTGCTTCAGCGGTGTAGATGAAAAGTTATCCGGTAGATGTTTGGAAAGCCTAAGGCCTGGTCCAGTGGTACCGATGCCTACGTTGACCCCGTGCTTTGACCCATCGGTGAATTTGTTAAGGGTGTCGAGAATTTTCACCGATGTGATATCTGATTTCTTTCCGAGAGCAAGTACTCGACCCTTGGTTGACCGTGAGTCCAGAATGGCCTAGTGGGTGTTTGGCATGGTGAAATTAAGATCTGAAAGAGCCGTGGAAATTTGAACACTGAATGGTGGTTGTTTGCGCCCAAACCGGGTCGTGTCGTACCCGTGTGGCTGAAAGCATCTCTGTACCGGGTGTGTTGTGCACCCAATATGATAATTATAGCTTGCAGTTGGTTGAGAAGAAAATCTCCAAGGACTACCTACCGAGAGAGTGATCGATTGTGAACATCAAGAAGGTAACCGACTTGATGATCAAGAACTTAACAGGAAAGTGGGTTCAGTGTCGGCGAAATCAAAACCAAGTTCTGACGTCAGTTTGATACTTTTCTGTCCGGGAGCGAGGTGTTCTGCGTGTCCTTGAATCGTGGTGTCCGCATCGTGAGTCATGATGAAGCCGAGACTGGCCGCGATGACGAGGCCGTGGAGGGAGCGTGCGGTCAGCCGGCTGGAATCCATGGTCAGCTTAGCGCCAGTTGTCAGCGTCGGGCCGATTCGGTGCAAGCATACTATATTATACGTACAGATTCGGCCTGTGAGCCATATCTTAGTAGTGTATTTGGGCGTAATTTCAGCCCCTTAGGACATGCAGATCTTGAATATAGTTTGTGTGATAATTATTAGGTCACATTTACCTTACATAGTTCTTGCATAGTAAGCACTAACTAATAATCCTGCAATATATCAGCACCCATGGACATATGACGTCAGCATGCATGACCAGACGTTAATTTTTTGTACCAAGGCACCCTTGGTATCCATGTAGATGTGTCCAAAATGTGAGCTGTCTACATCAACTGATTCCTGGGGCATCCTATGAAAACAAAATATGGGGAGGGGGAATATTCTCACCCTTCCGGCACATATGACCCGTGGCATTCCTGGGCTAAGCAATCTCGGAAAATAGAGCCTCTCAATCCGTTTCAAATTTGAAGCTGTTTCGATGAAGACCAAAATAGTTCCTGTAACCAGCACATTTTGTTGGTGATAATTTCTGGCCAGCTTGTGCAGGAGTTATCACAGTGTGCGATGGTTCTGCGAAGAAAATGAGTATTTATGGAGTACGAACATATCCAATAATGATAATTGACGGTCATTATTTTGCTGCTCGGGTGGGTTATCTGCATCATCTCCAGACCAGACAGACACCTACCCCAATTAACTGGCCATAAGTTCAGATTTGCAGGAATTTGGTCGCAAGAGCGTCAATCTCTTTTGTTTCCATTTTTGGCTCGATCCGGCGAATAGCTTTTGTGCTGGAGCTAACCAAGTGTTCAAATTGTTACGTCTTTCTACCATAATTGGTTTCTTGAAAAAAGAAGAAGAATATTTCAAGAATTAATTGATATACTTTAAACAATAGTGCATCATTGTAATGAACGTCGTTCGTGCCTGTCACTTTTACAAAACACCTTTTTCTTCAAATGAGCCCTTCGTAACCATACTCAGCTTCGCGTTTGCCATTTGATACTGTAACCTCATTCATATTTTGCGCACTCGACATCTGCCGCATATCAACTTTGCATCTCACACAGCCGAGGGCTTGGCAGGATCGCCTCTCGAGCTAATTGCCGTCAAAGCCATCATTTCGGCGGCCCTGTCGGTGCCCGTGACTACCGAGACACACACCCGGGAGCCGGTGGGTCTGAACCGGTGACACCCCACATCGCCATCGCCTCGAGCGCCAGCCAGGTCACTTACCAAGTGTATGCACACACCCACTCACCACAAATTTAACTACCCATTGCTAATTGCATGATGTAAATCTACACATGTGTAGCATATCCACAAAACAACAGCTGGGCGGGGTGGCTGGAAGCGGTGGCAGCGTATTCGCAAGAAGCGCTCGAATACGTCAATGAAAGAGAAATACTCAGTATGTTCTCTGAAGATGACTTCCCATGCATTGTGGTGATTGTGTGTGATGTACTGCAGGAGGGTGCATAGTCCTAATGCGGAGCATACACGTGAACTGCATTGAACGATGAAAGCAAAGTACTGTAGTTATTTCCATGAAGTCACTGTTATGATCACTAGATGTTTTTCTCGGAGGTGCTTTATTATTAGGAAAGAAAAGGCAGGCGAAAAGAAACAAACAAGTAATGAAGCGACGCATGCTCCGCGCGCACTCAACCCCCTAATCGCCACACATTCCACGCCGGCTGGACACATAGTCGCGACACGACACAGGTGTGGACTGAACGATACCGGATATACCATACACGATACATGATACACGACATGTGGTAGCCGTCACGCATCACAGTTGAACACATCGGGCGGCTGGACCATACACGTTTCACGCAGGCAGTGCTGGAACCATCCGGTCAGGGTTAGTTATATGCGGGAGAGCGGGTTTGCACTCACATGGGGAAACAAACAGTGTCGGGTCTTTTTTAAAATTGCATCACCCACCATTGTGACGATTATGTTTTTGCACCTAGGAGTCAACGTCAGGTGGAAGACAATTGCTTTGGTCACCACTAACCCATTCGACTTTGTCACAGTACATCAGATCGGATGTAAAGAAAAAGGGCGGAACACCGGATAATATTTAGCTTTATCTAATGAAAGCAGACACACATGCAAAGACCATTGGACGCTAAAAGTAAAATTGGGCAAGGATTGGGGACGATGGTAGTTCGAAGTACACGCCGGGTTTTTAGCCACTCTCATGTGCCGAAATGAGGATTTCGTGAACTTGTGGAAATGTGGCATTCAGCATTGATCTGGTGCACGCTTATGCAGCTCCTAAGGACTGCAACAACTCGCGCCCATCAGTATACATGAATTTAACAGATGACAACTTCTCCCACTTGTCTATTTAAACTATCTTTCATATGGAGCTAGGACGAGTTTGAATAGACATGATCACTACTCTCAGCAAAGACGCAGAAGGATGAATTGAATTTAGACATTGCGTGTAAAGAAAGCATACGACCTTCAATATACCAGGAGGTGCTGAGTTGACATCAAAAGTAACGTTAAGGATTATACTTTATTAGGTACTCAACGTTTCGGCCAGGGGCCATCGTCAGGAGTCATCGTCATGCAGGGGCCATCGTCACTCCTGACGATGGCCCCTGGCCGAAACGTTGAGTACCTAATAAAGTATAATCCTTAACGTTACTTTTGATGTCAACTCAGCACCTCCTGGTATATTGAAGGTCGTATGCTTTCTTTACACGCAATGTCTAAAACCCAGGAGCATCTAAGAGCCATTCTTCGTTGTATTAAAGAATTGAATTTAAATGAAGGATGACATGCATACGTCCCACGTACTTCTCATCGTAAAATGGTCTGATAAAGGAGGCAACCGGGGTTGACAAAGGCCAGTCTGATCCAGTATTTTTTCCATTCAGAGCATTATATTCTTTGGAAAATGACCATATCGTTCACATATTTATCAACGTATGTCGCGAAAGCAAAAGGTTGCAGGTTCGAGACTCGTTAGCCGCGTAGATTTCCGCCTACCCGCGACAGTTTGGTATGGATGACTGAGAACGATTTAAGACAAGCCAACTGTGTGCATCACAAAAAGGAAGAAACATACGAATGCATTTAAAACAGTTGCAATGCACATTTCTTTCTTTAATTTGACTTTCTGACAATATCATACTATGAAATCTGGAAATATGCAATACTGTGAACTCGCATATCAATGGAAATATTTATCTTCCTTCAATCGTTCCAGAGCTGCACGCCTGAAATCCAGTTCAGAGCATGCATTCCAGCATACACGGGACCGACTTTGACGGAAACGCATTCGTCTACAATGTCGACGTGATTCGCCAACGGTGGTGAATCGAAGTGGGAGTCTCGCGCTGCATGCGGTGCACGTGTCTCAGGCTCGTTGGATTGCCGAAACTGGTTGCAATCAATAACTATCTTGCTAACGCAAACTACGACGTGCTATGTTGCTGTATCGTGACGCAGCCGTGCCTCAATATGTTCGCTTGGTGGCGAATACACACGTCCAACCGAACTGTTCAGCCGTGCCTCAATATGTTCGCTTGGTGGCGAATACACACGTCCAACCGAACTGTTCAGTCGTTCCTCAATATGTTCGCTTGGTGGCGAATACACACGTCCAACCGAACTGTTCAGTCGTGCCTCAATATGTTCGCTTGGTGGCGAATACACACGTCCAACCGAACTGTTCAGTCGTGCCTCAATATGTTCGCTTGGTGGCGAATACACACGTCCAACCGAACTGTTCAGTCGTGCCTCAATATGTTCGCTTGGTGGCGAATACACACGTACAACTGAACTGTTCAGTCGGAATACTCTCAATATAAGTCCAACCGAACTGTTCAGCCGTGCCTCAATATGTTCGCTTTCGTTTTCAGAAAAAACCCCTCCAACCAAACTGTTCAGCCGTGCCTCAAAATGTTCGCTGGTGGCGAATACACACGTACAACCGAACTGTTCAATCGTGCCTCAATATGTTCGCTGGTGGCGAATACACACGTCCAACCGAACTGCTCAACCTGTCCTGTTATCGCGCACGAGTTAGAACAGGCTGTTCATCATATCGAAATATCACATCAAAATATATCGAATGTGATGACAGGTACGGCTGGATTTTGTTTGGCTTGCATTCCAGCCCTGGTTGATAAAAATGTGTAATATTTTCGTAATAAAAGCATATCTTGATTCAGAAGCCAGTTTTCAACTCGCTTGGGCATTTATCAATTGAACTGTCAATTGCAGAATTAGTTAGGTTTGGAAGCTATTGATAAGGGGTTATTGTAGAAATAGCATGTTCTTCTTCAATTTAGCTAGATATTCAGAAATGTCCTGATCTCTGTAAACTTGGCTGATTACAATTGGGCATTCTGGATGGAGGTGGTTATGATTGCGCAGTTCCCCTTGAGGTGGTTATGGCTGAGCAGATCCCCTGGAGGTGGTTATGACTGCGCAGATCCCCTGTAGGTGGTTATGGCTGTGCAGGTCCCCACCCCACCGTTCTCAACATTTTGTTTTGGTATTAAGAGGCTAGTACGCATTTGATCATGCAGCATACCGCGGCAAAACTAAAGGGACGACCCTAGATTGTCCGGTATCATTCCAATAAGAAATGTCTACTAAGTCATGAAATCTGTTGTGGATATTTCGACAAAAGTGTAACCTAGATATTCGGGAATATTGAATCGTGCAATCTGGTCCAGGTAGGAAATTGCTTGAATGTGCAAGCATGCTTCTCGGCGGCACGTATACCTTCCCTACACCATCCGACTTTGCTAGGGCACCGCAGTTTTGTTGAGCATGCACAGCGGAGCAAGCTGGACACCCCTGGAAAGGAATCCGCTCTCGAAATAAGTTGGACATCCCTTGGAAGGAATGAGTCCTCTAAATAAGCTGGACACCCATTGAAAGCAGTACGTTCTATAAATAGGTTGGGCACTCCTTGAAAGTGATACGTTCTCTAAACAAGCTGGACGCTCCTTGAAAGGAATACGTCTGTAAATACATCATGGGTGTAATTCACTGCAAGCATCGTTCGCAAAGCGGTACGATCACACATTCCTGCGGTTTTTCTGCGATGAATGGATGTGTCCTCGTAAATTACCAGTTGAATTGGAATGCATTTGGCACCAAGGTCTTTATCCGTGCTCGACACCATCTGGTCCATTGTGATGTCACCAGTCTGTGCTATTACTGGAAACATTTCGCGCCCCATCAAACCCGACTGAATTCTTCCGCGTCAAACTGGCTGATTGTACATTTTTCTCGCGTTTCTAACGAGTCTCTGGCATTCGCTAAATGCACATTGCACGCCAGCAGTCCTCCGTACACATAGGGCGCTACATCACTCCTGCACGAATCTGGTGCACAAGTTGCCTTGCAACAGTTAAAAAAAACGTCAAGCATTCTGATGCTAAATACGGTGTGAACACGATTCACCTAGCATGCACATACGCCTCCCCGGATTATGCTTAATGATCAATCAAGTTGGGCGTCAGTGGATTGGCTGGACTCAAACGCTCTCAAGTATGGTAGTTTAATTGGGTTTCTTTCTTGCACCAGGTGTGAGCTAGTAATCAATATGCCATCAGGCTGTCATTCGGTCTGGCACCGCTATGAACAGCCCGCCGGTCGGTCGGTCGGCCGCAGGCGTCTGACACGTCACCATGCCTCGGGCGATGACCCACCGATCAATCAGTCTGGCGACATCGTACACCTGCTCCACGACTGGAAATACAGTCACTGGAAACGTGTCATTGCGTTGACGATGTGAATGCCGATCGCACTATTGATGTTTTCAATAGGCTGTCGTTCTTCTGGAGCATTTTAACAAGCTCACGGCAGTCTGCCGAGCGTGAACAGCGACACTTGAGAGGTAGCACGGGGGGGGGAAGTTGTAGGGAGGAGGTTAGTGCATGGAGGAAGGCCGCTGTAGGGAGGAGGCTGCTGTAGGGAGGAAGGCCGCTGAAGGAAAGAGGGCCGCTGGAGGGAGGAGGGCCTCTGTAGGGAGGAGGTCGACGTAGGGAAGAGGGCCGCTGAAGGGAGGAGGGCCGCTGTTGTGAGAAGTGCCGCTGTATGACACATGGTCAGCTGGTGGCTGCGATGAGCCGACACCGGTCGCCGTGGTCACTGGCCGGCCAACCTCTGGCTACCTGATGAGCCGCTAACGAGCCGTGTCGGCCCAACCCCGTCATTACTGCCACCGAACCACTGCCTGCTGCCTCTAATAGAATCTCCGGTCAGCTTAACGACGGCTAATAGTCGGGCTCTCGGCCGACCCGACCGAGTTACTGCAGGGTCTGACCGAGTTACTGCAGGGCCTGGCCGAGTTACTGCAGTGCCCGACCGAGTTACTGCAGGGTCTGACCGAGTTACTGCAGGGTCTGACCGAGTTACCGCAGGGCCTGACCGAGTTACTGCAGGGTCTGACCGAGTTACTGCAGGGTCTGACCGAGTTACTGCAGGGCCCGGCCGAGTTACTGCAGGGTCTGACCGAGTTACTGCAGTGCCCGACCGAGTTACTGCAGGGCCTGACAGAGTTACTGCAGGGTCTGACCGAGTTACTGCAGGGCCTGACCGAGTTACTGCAGGGTCTGACCGAGTTACTGCAGGGTCTGACCGAGTTACTGCAGGGCCTGACCGAGTTACTGCAAGACCCGACCGAGTTACCGCAGGACCCGACCGAGTTACTGCAGGGTCTGACCGAGTTACTGCAGGGTCTGACAGAGTTACTGCAGGGTCTGACCGAGTTACCGCAGGGCCTGACCGAGTTACTGCAGTGCCCGACCGAGTTACTGCAGGGTCTGACCAAGTTACTGCAGGGCCTGACCGAGTTAGTGCAGGGCCTAACCGAGTTACTGCAGGGCCCGACCGAGTTACTGCAGGACCCGACCGAGTTACTGCAGGGCCTGACCGAGTTGATGCAGGGCCCAACCGAGTTACTGTAGGACCCGACTGAGTTACTGCAGGGCCCGCCGAGTTACTGCGGTACCAGGCCGAGCTACTGCAAGGGTCGGCCGAGTTACTGCGGTGCCAGGCCGAGTTAATGCAGGGCCCGACCGAGTTGCTGCAGGGCCCGCCGAGTTACTGCAGGGTCCGGTCGAGTTACTACAGGGAATGACCGAGTTTCTGCAGCGACCGACCGAGTTACTGCGGGGCCTGACCGAGTTACTGCGGTGCCAGGCCGAGTTACTGCAGGGCCCGACCGAGTTACTGCAGAGCCCGGCCGATGTGGCGAGCCACCGCGGAACAAGGTCAACAGTCCAACCCAGCTCTGACCAGGGAACAACATGGCCTCCAGCCACTTCGTGAAACACCAGGACCGCTTCAGAGAAGGCAAGACAGCGAGAGACACTAAGCGGTATCAGAAACGGTTGGACCGCGTGAGGCACAAGGACCGTGTCAGAAGAGGTGGGGCCACGTGAAGACACAAGGACCGTGTCAGAAGAGGTGGGGCCGCGTGAAGACACAAGGACCGTGTCAGAAGAGGTGGGGCCGCGTGAAGACACAAGGACCGTGTCAGAAGAGGTGGGGCCGCGTGAAGACACAAGGACCGTGTCAGAAGAGGTGGGGCCGCGTGAAGACACAAGGACCGTGTCAGAAGAGGTGGGGCCGCGTAAAGACACAAGGACCGTGTCAGAAGAGGTGGGGCCGCGTGAAGACACAAGGACCGTGTCAGAAGAGGTGGGGCGCGTGAAGACACAAGGACCGTGTCAGAAGAGGTGGGGCGCGTGAAGACACAAGGACCGTGTCAGAAGATGTGGGGTAGCGTGATATACAAGAAACGTGTTAGAAGGGGAGGAACGGCGTGAAATACTATAAAACCGTGTCAGAAGATGTGGGTGGAGACACATTCTTGAGACACCCACATCAGAAGATGTGGGTGGAGACACATTCCTGAGACACCCACATCAGAAGATGTGGGTGGAGACACATTCCTGAGACACCCACATCAGAAGATTGTGGGTGGTGTCAGAAGATGTGGGTGGAGACACATTCCTGAGACACCCACATCAGAAGATGTGGGTGGAGACACATTCCTGAGACACCCACATCAGAAGATGTGGGTGGAGACACATTCTTGAGACACCCACATCAGAAGATGTGGGTGGAGACACATTCCTGAGACACCCACATCAGAAGATGTGGGTGGAGACACATTCTTGAGACACCCACATCAGAAGATGTGGGTGGAGACACATTCCTGAGACACCCACATCAGAAGATGTGGGTGGTGTCAGAAGAGGTGGGGCCGCGTGGATGCGCACATACAGGATTAGGCAGTAGCTTACTGCGTGAGGGCGATAGGCAGTACCACGAGGTGATCTGGAGAAACCGATGCGATTTCACTATGTGGTAGGACCATTGTTTTCATCTCATGCCCCCGTAGCTTCACGTGCTAGGTCTTCCCATGCATTCAAACATGGAAATTCAGTAGAAGGCCGACTGAGGGTGTCTCAACAGCATTGTATATTCTAGGGATGCGTGCCATGTCGTATATCATATGTCCATCCTCTACTTGAATATATCATTCTTGTATCGGATTGGCTGATGTGGCGCTATTTCACTCGCCCAGAGTCAAGACGAAGTGGTTAATTGGGGCGAGTGGAACAATTATCCGCCCTCAGCCGGGAGTGATGTGCGAGCTACAAATTCTCACCCGGCATGATTGGTGGTCAAGATTCGTATTACGGAAGCTGCAATTTCAGAATCTGAGGCTGCATTTTCGGAATTGCTGAAATAATGGAGTGATTATCATAAAACGCGGTTTTCATTTCCGCCTGACTTGCACTTTGATCAGTTCTGGGATATGTTTAAGACCATGTTTATGTAATTATGTAAGGCCGCACGGCCGCGTAACCGGTGTCAGTCGGATGGAGGATGACGCGCTGGACGATTGCGCAGATACCGAGTAAGCCATCCCCAAATATTGGGCCGAATAAAGTGCATGTCAAAACATATCCCACATGTTCCACATGGTTCCCAGATATACGCAATAACGATGGGGTGACTAGAGTAATGTGTGAGAGTAACCATTAGGGCATATGGATGCAGTGATGAAATTGACTTGGATGCTCAAATCTGCCTTTGGAAACATCATCATTTGCTTAGACGTACTATTCAAAATATAATTGAAGCACATGAGCACTTAACCACCCATTGTTTGATTGATTGTTGATTGGTGCCTCAAAACATTCATACATTTGATTTGTACCTGTATCGCTGCACCTGGTGGATGGAAATGGCACAGGTCTCCCAATGTCGACTTTAACTTTTGTCCAATATGCTTAATATATTTAGGATTATCAGATAGACCCTACATGCTGACCCCTCCAGTGCTGGCAAACTTTGACGCCAATACATGCGCTGGACACGATTCAATATCCTAAGCTGTCCGTGTTCCAGATCGGGGCCCCTCGAGACATCACCACACCCGAACATGCATAGCACGCTCAAAACAACACACGGCCACACCCTGGCTAAGGATCGCGCGTGGTCGGCCGGCCGGCCGCGTGTAACATCGAGTCGGTACCATCGAGGCACACACGTCGAGTCGTGACCAGGTAGGTCGGCCGGCCGGCCGCGTGTAACATCGAGTCGGTACCATCGAGGCACGCATCGCAAGTCGTGTCCAGGTAGCCCGCGGGGGCGCGTGTAACATCGAGTCGGTACCATCGAGGCACGCATCGCAAGTCGTGTCCAGGTAGGTCGGCCGGCCGGCCGCGTGTAACATCGAGTCGGTACCATCGAGGCACACACGTCGAGTCGTGTCCAGGTACGGCCGGACGGCTGCAGTGTGGCATCGAGTCGGTGCGATCGAGGCACACACCTCGAGTCGTGTGCTTGAGTCGCACGGCCGAGCCGATGTCCGTTACAGCCACGTCGCAGTGTCGCACGACACTGCGACACAAATCTCCCCCCCCCCCCACACCCAGAATAGGCGGCACGGCCGCTCCGTCTCGGTGGCCGTCGCCGACGCCCGGTTATCAGATGCCGCACACGTACAGACGTGGCTCTGCGGTGAGCGGGCAATTACTGCCCGCCAGCTGGCATTACCGGATATCAGAGCAATCTGGCAGCTCAATTTGACACCGCAAATCAGTATGTAAACGCTCAGGATCAACCGGACTGCCAGCTTGACGCTCAACAGCCCGCCAGACGGCCCACCTGACAGCCAACCTGACAGCATACTAGATAGCCCACATGACAGCCAACCTGACAGCACAACAGACAACCCACCTGGCAGCCCATATGACAGCCTACCAGATAGCCCACCTGACATCCAACCTGACAGCCCACCAGACAGCCCACCTGACAGCCAACCTGACAGTCCACCAGATAGCCAACGTGACAGCCAACCTGATAGCCCATCTAAGAACACATATGGCAGCCCACTAGACAGCCCAACTGACAACCCAAGGCCTATCGAGTCAGATTGGACAATAGCGTCAGCTGCTGGGGTATCGTTTAGCTACATATATGGCGCATGTGACGATTGTGATCGATATTAGTTTTTCATCTGTGCGAGCACCAATTGAACCAATTACAGTACCGCATTTTTGTGACACAAGCTAAATAGTTCTCGCCATTGTGTTTCACGAAAGCTATTCTTTTCATTGTCACAACAATTATGCACTGTAATTGGTGAACTTGGCGCACGCACATATAAAACACTGATATAGATCACAATCGCCACACGCGTCATATATGTAGCTAAACGATATCCCAGCAGCTAATTGCTATTGCCCAGGGCTGCTGACAACCCACCTGGCAGTCCATCTAAAAGCACTCAGTGGTGGGCAACCTACATGGCGGCCGACCTAACTTGATATCCCATCCAGCAGCCTACATGACAGCCTACATGACAGCCCATGGGACAGCCTACCTCTCAGCCTACCTGGCAGCCTTGGAACAGCTAGACCACACGACAGTCAGTCAGTCAGTCAGTCAGTCAGTCAGTCAGTCAGTCAGTCAGTCAGTCAGTCAGTCAGTCAGTCAGTCAGTCAGTCAGTCTGTCAGTCAGTCTGTCAGTCAGTCTGTCAGTCCGGTGCACGTCCTGTGACAAACGTGAGGTACCGAACCGGTTCTGGCTGTTTCCAGTTTGTGTTACATCGTCATTTACGAGTTTGGCAGCGCCACTTTGATAAATGTCCGGTGTGAAACCGCAGCCGCCGAGTTATTTTAAAATACCAAGCTTGCAGACCACAAAAATAGCGGACGCTACCCGAGGCGTCAAGCAAGACGCTTTGCTGTCGGGAAGTCACAATGTTCCCTCCGTCCATCCCTCCCCCCCCCCCCCCCACCTCTAACTCACTTGTATCACTCCCTTTCTCGTGCCCCCTCTTCGGAGGCGATAATTGGTATAGAGCAGGGACATATGTACGCGTATAGAGCCCATCTGCATCTTAAGCTTACATTACACCTATCGTGTCACAAAAAGGAAACCCAAGACAACAAGGAAACCACACACGTTCATTTGAAACATTTTGCGTGACGCAGCCGATGTATTTCACAACACGACTGCTGCAGACTGCGCAATGACTCGTCGATTCACTCGATGCATCGGTGGGGTAGAATAACTAAACATATTTGGCTACAATCGCTCAGAACAAGAAAGGTTCGTTGCGTATTAGATGGTAGCAGGCTCACCGTTTGCAGCAGGGCGGCCCGTCGCACGGATCAGATATGGCCGCACGGACTTTGCTCTCTTGAGGCGGAAAACGGAGCGGATTGGGCAGAGCTGGGCAAACATAAACGGATGCGAGTGCGATAACGGATTAGTTATCCAACTTTTCCCGTGGAAACAAAAACTGAAAAATAGTCACATTTCCTTCCGTTTTTCAACCGCAGCCTTACACGATAAAATGTTGGGATATGCTGATGCTGAACGTTTTCAATTGTCTAAATAGCTTGAGCTGAATTCATTCCATTGTTCTATTCGTGTCCAGTCAGCACACTTCAATGTATTCCAGCGTATTGCAGTGACACTGTTAGCAATGAGCTCGTGGATATACTCTATGATCACATTCAAGAACCCATCCACCTACCTCAAGCTTTTTCTTCCCTGGGTATCTAGATAGATGCCTACATTCCCATTATGTAGGTCGATGTGGCGGATAATAGTCCCACATATAAAGTAAGTGAAATGGAACTTTTAACTCACGATCCGGTGGCAGGATGCAGTCCGCAATGCTAGGTATGCATTGCAATTGTTGTCGTTGAGGTTGACAGAACAATGTAATATATCCAGCTTAGCCTATTTAGACAATTGAAAAAGTTCAGCATCAGCATATCTCAACATTTTATCGTGTTTCTCGTGCTGACCATTGCCTTTTCTGGCCATATAAAATGAGCTTATACAATTACTACATCTGTTAAATGAGCAGTGTCACCGAAACTGGCGCACATGTTGCTTGCGAACAAAACAGGTCGCGGCAAAACTATCTCCAACGTCATCATGGCTGCGGAAGATGTCCAAATTTATGCAAAATTTCGTGCTTGTGAATTTAACTAACCATGCTTGCACCTGTGAGCGTACGCCAATTAGAAATTGCAAAATCACTGAAAATTTCATTTAGTTATATAACTTCGCAGATAAACATACTGATAGTGCCAACTCACTTCCAAAGCAAATTGTTTTTTTTTAAAATCATATCACTAGGGCAGCCATTATGCTGAGTTTTACTGGTACATTCTGGGGCAAAACACGGATTCGCACGGATTGAGACGGAGTCAATCCGTGTTATGAGGCCATGGGTTTGTCTTGTACACTTTTAGGGAGCAAGTGTCCCCTCAATGTTGGTTTTTCCCCCCTCCCCTCCCCATAATTTGAACTTTTAACATGGGACCTTATGGAGTGTGCCCCCAATTCATTTTGGCTCGCCCATTGCCTTCATGCCCACTGCCTCTTACCCCTCCCCTGATCACCTTCAGAAATCAACACCCATGCTCTTGGCCCAATGGTGGCGGCGCTACGGCGGCCGCCACGTAGTCCAGCCCGGTCCGCCGCTCGCCACCACATCCACCTGGCACCCGTCACGTGACCACCGCCAGCCGATCCGTCACGGCGCTGCCGATAGTGTGACGTCACGATGACGTCGATAAGGCGACGCGGGTCCGCCTGCCGTCCACTTACCGTAATAAAATAATTGGGCCGGGCGCTAATGACACCCGACTATCGCCGGCAATCGGAGCGGAGATAGTGCGCTTCCAAACCGCACTGTCCATTCCACACCCTCGCGCTCCTCTCTCTCCGTCTCTCTCCGTCTCTCTCTCTCTCTCTCTCTCTCTCTCTCTCTCTCTCTCTCTCTCTCTCTCTCTCTCCCATCTTGCATTTTCTCCCCACTCGCTTTCTTATGTAGGCATATATATATATATATATATATATATATATATATATATATATATATATATATATATATATATATATATATATATATATATATATATATATATATATATATATATATATATATATATATATATATATATATATATATATATATATATATATATATGTATATATATATATATATATATATATATATATATATATATATATATATATATATATATATATATATATATATATATATATATATATATATATATATATATATATATATATATATATATGTATTTATAGATAATATATACATATATATATATATATATATATATATATGGGCTAGGACGCTCAAAAGTGTGTGGGGGGGAGGACCAAATTATTTTCCTTACCAGGGGTGGGGTAGCGTGCGTTCCGACAAAATTGTTGAACCACTAGGTATTAAGTCAAATAATTCCGGAAAAATCAACGGCTGAAAGAAAGGCTACTGTAAACAATATCCGCATTTGGTTGTTTTCGGAAAAAATGTCGTTTCAGGTATACACATTTTGAGTCATTGGTTGTTCAAAGTTTATCATTTTCCATGCAATTAATTTTCAATTATGGAAAAGTGGGGGGGCAGCTACCATTGCTGGCCCTACCACTTTGAAAAGTGTGGGGGGTGGCCCCACCGGCCCCCTTGTTCCTACCCTATGTATATATATATATATATATATACCATCTCGGTCGACCGGATCATTCATTAGGGACTGCAGATGGGCCCATTCGACGGACCAACTCATTCATTTGGAGTTGCAGATGAGTCCACCAGGCCGACCGCTAATTTATTAGAGGTTACAGATGAGCCCATCAGGCCAACGTACCGCAACACCACCAGCCAGGCCGGCCCTGCACCAGCCGTGCAAGCCACACACGCCGGACCGGCCTCGTACTAGCCGTGCAAGCCACACTAGCCGGGTTGGCCGCACTAGCTGGACTTGCCGTACCAGCCGTACCGGCCCCGTACCAGCCGTACCGGCCCCGTACCAGCCGTGCCGGCCCCATACCAGCTGCACCGGCCCGCCAGACACGTGACTCGCCGCACAGTGTCAACCGGCGCCAGGAATGTGCAGTTTGGACAGTGGACAGGTCTACGGCCGGGAGCGGCGGCTGTCTGTGGACAGGTCTACGTGCCGGGAGCGGCGGCTGTCTGTGGACAGGTCTGCGGCCGGGAGCGGCGGCTGTCTGTAGACAGGTCTGTGGCCGGGAGCGGCGGCTGTCTGTGGACAGGTCTGTGGCCGGGAGCGGCGGCTGTCTGTGGACAGGTCTGTGGCCGGGAGCGGCGGCTGTCTGTGGACAGGTCTGTGGCCGGGAGCGGCGGCTGTCTGTGGACAGGTCTACGGCCGGGAGCGGCGGCTGTCTGTGGACAGGTCTGTGGCCGGGAGCGGCGGCTGTCTGTGGACAGGTCTGTGGCCGGGAGCGGCGGCTGTCTGTGGACAGGTCTGTGGCCGGGAGCGGCGGCTGTCTGTGGACAGGTCTGTGGCCGGGAGCGGCGGCTGTCTGTGGACAGGTCTACGGCCGGGAGCGGCGGCTGTCTGTGGACAGGTTGTGACCGGGAGCGGCGGCTGTCTGTGGACAGGTGACGGCCGGGAGCGGCGGCTGTCTGTGGACAGGTCTGTGGCCGGGAGCGGCGGCTGTCTGTGGACAGGTCTGCGGCCGGGAGCGGCGGCTGTCTGTGGACAGGTCTGTGGCCGGGAGCGGCGGCTGTCTGTGGACAGGTCTGTGGCCGGGAGCGGCGGCTGTCTGTGGACAGGTCTGCGGCCAGGGCCAGCGGCTGCCTGCCGGCCGTCCGTCCGACAGGGCCGTACGCCGGCCACGCGACAGCCGCCGCACTGTTTACACGTGCGGCCAGCAGGCGCGCCGGCCGTCGGCATGGCCGCCGTCCTGATGGTCCGGTGGCGGCTGACTTCGTCTCGGACACACCCACCTATAAACGAAGATCTCGAGATTCCAGCGGAATCCAACGGTATGAATTGCATTTCTACAGGCAAAATTGCAGCCAAGGAAAAAATGAAGCCAATACAGAAATGCAGTCATGAAAGCGATTTGGGAGGTTTCTCGTCCCCTACCATTTATGCATTGCACTTATATTGATTTTTTGTGCAAAGTAAGCTTGTCAAGGGTCATCAAGGCACGGTTCTGAACGAACCTGGGGAGGGTCCTGACTCCTCAGACACCCGGAGTCTCCATCTCCGATGGGTCACCACGGTGGGTGACCCACCGTGGTAAATGGTCGGAAGGATCGGTGGAGTGTGGGTCCGGGACAGACCCACGGGGTATGGCTTGAGGCGAACCCACCGTGAATGAGGATGGGAAAGACTCGTTAGATTTGAGGATGGACCCATTATGTATGGCGATGTGACTGACCCGTCGTGTATATGGATGAGGCAGAACCATGCACTGTGGAGCCGATATAAACCCTTGGGATACGCCGCTTGAAGTATGTGGACGCGTGCACTATGTGGCCGGGACATACTCACTGGGCCTAAAATTTGGCTTCAAGTGCCATTTGAAAATACATCATTTATTGCTCTTTTCGAGTTCTCAGATAAGAAAAGTTGTCCAAGGTAGCAAGTCAGATTGTGTTTTCCCATAACGCAGTTGAGAAATAATTGCCGCCATCTCAAAATGTGAAGCACATGTTATAGGTATACCTCCAAAAACAATACCTTTTGCGGTTCCTTTTGCTGGTGTCCCAGTTGTGGTATAGCCGAAGCGGCTTGGCCCCCCAGTAATGCTAGAACAAGG
Source organism: Ashinkailepas kermadecensis (assembly GCA_034440615.1). Classification (NCBI taxonomy): domain Eukaryota; kingdom Metazoa; phylum Arthropoda; class Thecostraca; family Neolepadidae; genus Ashinkailepas; species Ashinkailepas kermadecensis. The sequence goes on along the minus strand of JAOTOM010003948.1, from coordinate 56,038 downwards.
CTGACCGAGACATGACTACGATGGAGTGTCACACCACCTCGGGATAATCCTCTTCGGCAGTTAGCATAATATCCGAGGCCCTATCTATTAATGTTCTAAAAATCAGGGTTTCGCTTAAAACTCACCGTAGATGAAGTTATTTCCTTTACTAAACGAGAAGCTGTTGTAAATGTCAAATCAACAGACTACATGAGCGACTTAGTAAAATCGGTGTTCACTGGGGCTTTTTGGTTCGAAGCGAAACAGCTTTCCCTCTAAACGGACATATTAAGCCTACGACGTAAAATGGATGGTTTGGACTAAAATAGAAACATTGTCGATCCTAAGCCAGACAGGAATTCCTAGCTTTGCGCACAGTGGGTGGGGTAGGTAAATTGGTCAATGGAGGCTTGGGAAGGTACGAAGTGTGTGTGTGCGGACGTCGTCTCATCAGGAACCCATCAGGGTCGAGGTACATGTGTCCGTGCCGAGGACGGATGGCCCAAATAGATCACGGCCAGCAGCTCCGGCCGGCATGACAACCGACATCTGTTTCCCTCGCAGTGTTATTCCCGGTCACCCACCGCTGACTGGTTGGCCTAACTGTGAGATGACAAGCTGTGAACAGATCGCTCGACACGGCTGTCGGCTGGTATATACACTCGGGTCATGTAGCAAATTGCAGTGTGTACGTGGCCGATAGCCCAGTTTACGGAGTGGCCATGCGCGGTCTCTGGAGCGGCGCTTCCGTGTCGGGATGGACTTGTGCACACCATCTGCCGCGAGAGCGTCAGACGTGTACTGTCGGCCGGAGACTGGCGCCACGGCAAGTCAGACGTGCCGCATCAGCCAGAGCGTAACATGCCCTGAAACACATCCGGAGACGAAGAAAACCGCAACGGATCCCAAAAAAGAGTACCTACCGAGGCCTGAAAAAGAGGCTGGGGCCGCAAACGGCAACATGGTCCCAAAAAGAAGAAAACAACTGGTATTAAATAAACACGTCGGGATCTTCGAAAGATCCCGGTACCTAAAAATTCCTCGGTGCACAAAAAAGCAACACAACTCTAAAGCGAGCAGAGGTTTCGAAAGTGTGTTGGGGCCCTAAACAAAAATGGATTAGAGCTCTAAGCCACATCCGTTGACGAAGAAAGACGCACCGGGTCCAAAAAGAAGACTGAGGCAGGACCTCGGTTCGGTGGCCAATCTGGGAGCGTATTTAGCCAAAGAGATGAGATGCATCAAAGCTCAGCAGATAACCGGATTTCTTAACCATCAGACAATGTCGGAAAAAGAGAACCAATCATCGAATTGAATTAATGCAATTTTCATATGATTCCCCATACGAAGCATTCCACTCGTCAAATATGGCAAGAAACCATCATGTGGCATTAATTAGCAAATGTAGGAGGCCTAGGAGAAACCGGATAATGGCACTAAATGTGGCGAATGCGCCGAATGCGCAAGGCGGGTACACACGTGCACTAACGCTGGCGTTTTGGTGACTAGGCGTTATTGACTGGAATGCCTGACATTAGAAAATATCACCTTTTAAAGTCATTTGCACAGGCTTGATTTCAGCAGTGTGCGGTGACTTATCAAGGGATGCCTAAAGAAAAACCTTCCAACAGGATGGGGGAGTAAGGACTGAAATCAGGTGACTCAGAAACGATGGTAGTACATTGATCCCTCTCAATGGGGCAATTAAGTCGGTCACTAATTACTTCATTAACAAAAATAAAAAATGTGCCCCTTTGAAAAAATAGTGATGGAAATCCGGGGACTTATAAAAAAATGGGTGTAGGTGGGGCCCTCCAAATCCATTTGCACCCCATCCTGGCGCAAATCCTAGGCACGCCACTGGCTACAAGATAAATCATATTCTGAGAGAAATGCTGTTTTCTATTGGCGCCTTGCTTGTAAACTTGTAAATCATTTCGTATCGCGATGGCACCGAAATAGCCGTCCAGTTCGAGAGTCGTACTTTAATCCGACAGATAGAAGTTGAATCACCCAAAGCAAATCCGGCTGAAGTGAAACCCAATCAGTGAAAACATTCAATTTCAGCATCAGCTCATGCCGAGGCGTTGGTCCCGAGATCAGCCGCGGAGCCCGTGCGCCAAATTATGTCGGCGATCACGGCCGACACGTGGTGACATGGCGCCAAATTCCGTCACGCCACGCGCTATCTACGTCCACATCCATGTCGGCATCACAGCCCCAACTCCTCCGAACCTACGGCGACACACAGGGAGACACCACAGGCCCGGCATAATCTGTGCCGGACCCGGCTCTTGACATGCACCACGTCGACGCGCCGAGTCGGCCGTGGCGAGTGGCCTGTCGGCCGAATACCAAGTCGCCGCGGAGGCTGCACGCCCGGCGTCCGTGCGTTCCGAACGCAGCGCAGTCACGATAACAAGCCATTTAACTATGGAGGCGACCCTCGAATAAGTCCTCCTATCGGGGTTTATTAAATACCGGCCGGTTTTTGTCCACCCCGCTAATGGACATACGATGTCAGCATTTAATATGCCGATGGCCACTCAAAGTGGTCGACGCCAGCCGGTGACGGACCGCTGGCGCTGGGCAGTACCCCGGGGTCGACTCCGACCGCTGGCGCTGGGCAGTACCCCGGGGTCGACTCCGACCGCTGGCGCTGGGCAGTACCCCGGGGTCGACTTCGACCGCTGGCGCTGGACAGTACCCGGGGTCGACTCCCCGCTGGCGCTGGGCAGTACCCCGGGGTCGACTCCGACCGCTGGCGCTGGGCAGTACCCGGGGTCGACTCCGACCGCTGGCGCTGGGCAGTACCCCGGGGTCGACTCCGACCGCTGGCGCTGGGCAGTACCCCGGGGTCGACTCCGACCGCTGGCGCTGGGCAGTACCCCGGGGTCGACTCCGACCGCTGGCGCTGGGCAGTACCCCGGGGTCGACTCCGACCGCTGACGCTGGGCAGTACCCCGGGGTCGACTCCGACCGCTGGCGCTGGGCAGTACCCCGGGGTCGACTCCGACCGCTGGTGCTGGGCAGTACCCCGGGGTCGACTTCTCGCCCCGCGTCTGCCCGCTTCACAGCGGCGGTGATGCTCCTCCTCAGGCCAGGATCCTCTTCCGGACACCTTCGCGCTCCACAGCGACGTTGAAGAGAAGATCAGAAACGACTGCTGTCCCCGATCCTCTCCGTTCCATAGGACGCTGCTGACCTTCCAACGGCAGTTATTCCGTGGTCGTTGACGCAATTTTCGTTTGTGGCGATTTCAAGCACACCAAAACGAGCAAACTAGGATTTTTTATGTGTGTATGTGTGTTTTTACCTGTACAATAATTATATATCGCACATCATGGATATCGTACGTCATATCAAAAAAGGTGCAAACACAACTAATTGAAGACGCATAAACTCGGCTTCATAGTTCATATGTTCTGTAGCGGATCCAGGAGACCAATTGGATCATCCCATTCCAGAAAATGGACCGATTTGGGAACAAGCAGTTTTTACTTCCCACAAGCAAAACATAGAAGCATTTTATCACTCTTTTATGCTCAACCTCAGCCATAGGATATCTAAATCCTATGAGTTTTCAAAAATCGGCAGTCATTTTTAATTTCCCATGCCGACTAGAAACCGGGTGTCTGGATCCGCTAATGCACTTGTATTTATACACGGGTGTAGACCTGAAGAAGACACTGGTTTGCAAATAAAATTCGTTTAAGAAAAATTGAGCCCGAATGAAAGTATTCAAGCTTGCAAGTTCTTCCTTCAACTGGTTGAGGAATAAAGTCTGTTCAGTTGGGGATGCGCTCTGATGTTACCACTGAAAGTTGAGAGGCCACATTATTTTGCCAGTTTGGCTATAAATATTGCTTTTTTGTTGTTATCGAAATATAAACCCCATGACGCTAACTGGAAATAATTCACATGAAAATCGGCTCTCGCCCCTCCTATCGTATAAGGCCTTTCCACGCATGTCCTCGCCTGGCTCTCCGTACAATAGCATATGGCCTCCTGTCAAAACATATCGACCTCCTGACTTGGGGCCTGTAGACAACGGACTGGCGCCTCCTGTCGGGTGTAGTGCCATTTTCGTTAGCCTTAGAGGCGTCCCGCGAAGACTAATGGCACTCGTGGAGAGTAGCTTTCTGTCGGATATTGGGCACTTTTAGATCCTTGTTGGGATCCCTAGCGCGAACTATGGTGGCTACGACACGTCTTGGGGGCCCAAAACGTTTTTGGGGCCTTTGGAGCGATTGTTGGGACCCCAGAGTGACTTTCCATGTCCGGACTGTCTTTTCGTTGCCTCGGCTTCATTTTTAGGTGGTGCCGATGATATTTTTGGGGCCCGGGTCACCTGTCGTGCCCCCAGCGTGATTATCAGGAGCCCAGATGTGAACCTTTGAGGCCCCAGCGTAATATTCAGGGGCCCTGGTCCGACATTGTGAGGGCCCCAGCGCGATATTCAGGGGCCCCAGCCCGATCAATTCGGCCCCAGCGTGATATTCAGGGGCCCGGCCAGTCTTTTTTGGCCACAGCGTCATTTTCAGGGGCCCCGGCGAGACTTCTTAGGCCCACAGCGTGATTGTCAGGGGCCTCGACCTGACATCTTGAGGCCCCAGAGTGATTTTCGAGGAACCGGCGCTACTTTTTGCAGGCCCTAGCGGTATTCCCAGGGGCCCCGCTCCTACTTTTTGTAGCCCCAGTGTCATTTTTAGGGGCCCCGAAACGACTTTGTGGGCCTCCAATGTAATTTTCGTGGGCCTTGGTGTGATCTTAAGGCCCCCAATGTCATTTTCAGGGACCCCTGCGCGGCTTTTTGACCCCAATCTGATTTACAGGGGCCCAGTGCTATGCTTCGGGCCCCAGTGTGATTTTCAGGGGCCTTAGTGCGATTTTCGGAACCCCAATGTGATTTTTATGGGCCCTGTGCTATATCTTAGGCCCCAACCGTCATTTTCCTGGGTTATTGTGCGACTTTTTGGGGCCCCCAATGTGATTTTTAGGGGCCGCAATGAGATTTTGGGGCCCAATGTGATTTTCAGGGGCCTTGGTGCGATCTTGGTGGGCCCCTGTGCGAATTTTTGTGCCCCAGCGTCGTTTTCAGGCCCCTTCCGCGGCTTTTTGGTGCCCCCAATGTGATTTTTATGGGCCGCGTGCTATCTTTGAGGCCCCAGCGTCATTTTCTGGGTCCTGCGCGACGTTTTTGGCCCCCAATGTGATTTCAGGGGCCTTGGTGTGACTTTCGGGGCCCCAGCGTCATTTTCAGGGGCCCCATGTTCGACTTTCTGGCCCCCAATGTGATTTTCAGGGGACCCAGAGCGCTTTTGGGGGCGGGAAGCTGGATTTTTGGGGCACCTGGCGCAATTTTTCCGAACCCCGGCACGATTGGTAGTGCCCCTACAACCTCACAGGGGATGGCCCCTTAGCCCCCCCCTTCGGTATGCCACTGGTCCTGGATCAGTAACGTATGTCACTTTCATCAGTTAGTTCATCAATAAATACACTAATTGTATTTAGTAGTTGCGTACCAATATCGTACAGCTGTTGGGGTTCCAAAGAAAAGAAAACAATGTTTACCTTCGTCAGGTGATGTTGTGGGCGCTGCCATTGAGGTCGTTGTGATGGTGGTAGAAGAAGCTGATTTGTGTGGTTTTGTGAGGCGCTACAATTACTGAAGATATCTGGACGTTATTGTATGCTTGGGCACGGTCATAGCGATATTTGTTGACCCATCGAGCTGTGTTGACAAGGAACACCGTCGGTGACATCAACCACTTGTTGAGTAGGATGGAGCCTCCCACCGAGTTCACTGCTGAGTCTGTCCGTGATTACATTTTGAGCAGAGGTGGACGGGTTACGAATCATGAACTTGTGAAACACTTCAAGCCATTTCTCACGGACCCCGTATTGAAAGGTGAGTGGTTGATTTGGAAAAATTCAGATGAGACATAAATGACGCACCTTTCTTCCAGCCTCAAGCATGGTAGTGTTAATCAAATATTATTTGCGTGTAATGGTAGTGGCAGTGGTGGATATTGGTTTTACGGCACATCGACTGTTGAGTCATGTAGCGTCGCCAATCTCTCACGCTGATTGGTCGCAGGCAAAGAGTAGCGACAGGCAAGACTCAAATGCACAATCTTTCGATTGTGAGACGGGCAACTTACCCCTTAATGGTAGTGGCTGATATATGCTGGTTGTATATCAGAGCATGAAGTGGTGCACACTGTAGAACTGATTTGTGAATGTGTGGTGTCACATGGTGATGTTGGCTCAGGAGCAATATTTACAAATGTGACCTCACCAGAATGCTTGTGTGCAAAAATGGGTAATCTTTACCTTTTGGCCGACACATACTGCCAAGGTTAGTTAATTGTAAAGAGGTGTAGAGTGGGAAACAGTGACATCACATAATTCAGGGAAGTGACGTCACAGGAGTCGGGTGTCGATGACGCACTAACATAACATAACATAACATAACAACATAGCATAACCTAACCTAACCTAACACATCGACACCGACTCCTGTGACGTCACTTCCCTGACTCCGGTGACGTCACTGTTCTCCATTGTACACCTCTTTACAAATCACACCTTGGCAGTATGTGTCGGCCAAAAGGTAAAGAAAGCCCAAAAATGTTGGTGGCAAGGCATGGTACTGAAGATATACTGGGCCTGGTCATTGTTCAGAAAGACGGTGTTGGAATTGAAGAATTTCCGGTAAATTTCGACTTCAGAATCAAGCCAGCATTACAAGGAAACATATTGTAGGACCATGTTTTTGAATATGATTAAGATGATGGTAATGTTTATTCCCATAGGAAAGACATGTTTTTCAGTTGGGGATAAGCTATTGCACTAATATCCTAGCATAGTGAAATAAAACCCAACCTAAACTAACCTAACATAATGCCAGACTGCAAAGCATGGCACTTGAGATCTTGTCTGTGCAGGTCAGGTGGTTGTGGTGCAGCTGACGTGGGAACTGGCACCTGGTGTGGGTGGGCAGATAATCCACTGACAATTCACATATGACTTCAAAAGTTAAAATAAATAGGAAGCCATAACAATTGAAGAAAACCTGAAAAATAAACAGTGTGCCACATCAACATTAGGTATCAGTTGATAGCTGCTAAATTTATTTACTATGCAAAACAACCACTGCTGTCCAATTTAGTTTCGTATCCCATGCAGTTCGAAATAGCATCATTGGAAGTGGGAGTTGTTTGTGCTTCAATCATGTCATATGTACTTTTTGTATTGATTTGATGTGAAAGATGTGTTTATGTAGAAAAGCCTTGCCAAAATCCTCTTGACTTTCTTACCTGATTTTTTTTTTTGTATTTGGTGCATGTATTCAATCTCACTGGTTGGGCAAAAAATTACCAATGCAGTTGACACTCCCAAAACACAATTCCCCACCATTAATCTCCCTGGTGAAGATGTTTGCTATCCCAGTGCTTTTAAATATAGATTTTTAGAGGCTTATTGCAAACAGCCTTGTCAGGCTGTTTGGAATACTTTGGGGTCTTGATATGATGTAAGCTAGTGTTTTTTTGTTTTTAAAGCCTATCTTAGCTTAGCATCCTGCCCATAAAATTTTTTATTATAAAAAACTGACTTTTGCTTGCAGGAATGAATGGGCATTTGATCTTAACCATATTCAGGAAGTTGTCTGTGAATATTTATTCTTCACATGTGGTATATGGCTTAAATTAAAGATGTGAAATTTCCCCCAGGAAATATTAACATGTGGTCCTGAAGTGTGAGGTAAAATTTGCTTATCTCAACTGGGTTTATATCATGCAATAAAGCCACATCTAGGACCATGGGCATCATGCCTGCATAGGCCCAGGCAAGAGGAGGTCACACTGTAGGTGTGCATCAGGTACACCTATGCTACCCATCTCTATCTTCTGTGTGGGGAGGAAAGACCATGTTTCCCTAGCAGTTTGGAAGCACTGACTGTACATTACCTACTACTCACTTGCCAGCACTTTGCACTGGGAGCGCCAGTTGTTTTATGGAAGTAATGCAGACCGTTTGACATATAAAGACATTCTGGGAAACAACTCAAAGCTTGTTCATTCTGTAAATTTGTTCTGTTACTTGTCAGTGATTGGATTTCAACCCATGTATACACCCAGGTAGTAGTTCTCACCAGCCATGAAGCACTAGAATACAAGTTATGGGCACAAATTATCAACTCCAGTCAAGGTGCCCTAAAGCCTAAATAACTAACTAACGAACTAACTCGGTTTATGTCACAGCACCATATCTAAAGGTTAAAAGGGGTGCTATGTGAACAATGAGATCAATGTGCCCTAGTGGGCAAATTTGTGCTATTGTGAATCTGTTATTTTTCAATGCAGCATTTACGAACATGTTTAAGATCATGTGACTACCCATTTTGTCTGCAAGTGCTTATTTTTCAGTTGGCAAGCAATATACCACCAAAAAGGGTCTTGGAGTTAGGTAATATAGCAAAAAATGTATCATAGCCTAGCCTAGTCTGACCTGCTTCTTAAGAAGAAAAATTTGTAATGAAAAACAAAATACTTGTTTTTCTTCAAATTTTCTAACTAATAAAACCTAACATAACCAAACCAAGCCAAACTGAACCCTGTGTTTGCTTTGTGGAGGTAGATGTGTGTAAAACTTTTTTAAGGGCAATTATTTGATGTCAGAAATGATCATGACATGTATGTGGAAAGGCAGGAAATGAAAAAGAGGAATGCAGTACCCATAACCAACATTAATTTGAGATGAGGACCAAGTATTTCTTGATCAATATGGAATGTTACAGGCATATCATGGCATTTGACCAAGCTTTCTTGCAGGAGATGGATCATAGATTTGTTTGTGTGGCTGCCCATGCAATCAATTATCCATAGGTGTAGGCAAATACATACAACTATCAGGTGTAACAAATATGGTCCAACATCTATTGGGTAGAGCGACTTGATCAATTATCCATAGGTGTAAGCTAAGGCAATGAACTGTCTGTAGGTGTAGACCAATACAATCATAGGTTTTACAGATTCCAATATCCATATGTGTAGATTTTACACCACACAACTTATGTAGATGTAGGCTCCATGGCATCAAATATAATTGTGTTTAGGTTGGGTTAGTTAATTGTACATTACTGTAGCTTTTATGACACTTAAGGTCTATACAAGTAGGTTTTGTACTACAAAAAGTTGGTATTGCAGTTTAAGGCAACTATGAGATGAGCTTTACACACATTTTACCTCCATGAAGCATACAAAGGGGTTAGGTTTGGTTGAGTTTGGTTCGGATATGCTTTTGTTTAAGTTATAAAAATTGTCAATTTTTTTGGTGGGACATTTTGGAAACAATTCTGATTTTTTTCTTTAAAAAACATTTCAGGCCAGCTCAGTTTATGTTATGTAAGTTAGGTCTTTTTAATTAAACATGTTTTTGAGAAATACAAATATTTTGAAATTTTCCATTAAGAAAAATAATTTGCTTTCTTGCATGGAAGCTTAGGCTAGGTTAGGTATGGTTAAGTCACATCTTTTTCTTTCTTTTGAACATTACTTTTTATGCTATACTACCCAACTACAAGCCCTTTTTTGGGTGTTATTTTGCCCCCTAACTGAAAAGCATGCATTTGCGGAGGAGATGAGTGGTCACATCATGTTTACCACATTAATAAACATTGCATTAAAAAAAGAAATTCCAATCATTCAGAAATTGCTTTAACACGCGCACTGGAGGGGGGGGGGGCGAAATCCGCCCACCCCTCCGGTTTTTCACAAATAACTGCAAATTTTACCGGTAGATATACGCGATTTTCGGTGTACCTGCTTAGAAATGAACGGCGCGTCGTTTAAAGCAAGAAAAATGGAAATCGGCCGAAAATTTTTCAAGTTAGGGGCCGCTAAAGTAAAAAAATGTTATAGCGCCAGACCACAAAAATCGGCGCTGATGCGCTTCCAGTATACTGACCAAAGGGAAGTGTTCTAGGCAACACTAGCGACTTGTTTGATGCATATTGATATGCTGTATAGTTTCAAGGTCATGTTAGGTCACCAAGGTCAAGTCAGGTCAAGTTCATGACAGGTTAATGGAACCAAACTTGATCAACTGGAATGTTGCCATAAATGCACTACTGGTTGTCATTTGTACTGTTTGTCATTGCGTTTCCATACTTTATTTATGTACTTCACTCCCTTCTTCACGAAGCCGATTGCTCCGAACTGCCCGACGGAGCAGTTGGGCGGGCGGCCGGTTCCGGTAACTGGAACAGGTAACTGACCTGATAAAGTGGTGCTTTATAGGTGACCTGAGGTCAAATGTTGGGTCTAGCATCTGCATTGCATCATTAGTAATGTCCGAAATATCATTGATGCCCATTTTTGAGCATTTAAACACAATCACAGCGATCCATAACGATGACAAGTCAAGCCACGCAAAAACCGGAAACTTTTGCCAATCTGACCTCATTTGACCTTGAAGATATTGACCTAAGGTCACGAAAATTGCACACAATAGAGTTCACTACCGTGCCCATCCACCCTGCGAATTTCGTTCCTCCAGCTTTACTAGGAGCCGAGATCTTAGGGGGGGCGGAATCCGCCCCCCCTCCAGTGCGCGTAATTCTCAGAGGCCCTCCAGGGCGCGTGTTAAGCTGCAAATTTACCAAAAAGTTGTGGGTGTCAGGCTTGGTCTGCTTGTTTTAGATTACTGGAGTCACTAAGTTAAGAAAAAGACATTGTGAGCTTCACGTCATATCCTACAACAGGTCCAGTGCGTCATGAAAAAGTGGTGCTGCTGAAGAATAGGGTGCATTTGATTGAACATGGCTGCATTTGACCGCGACTGATTTGAACTTGCACGCATAGTGCAGTGATCTAAATCCATATGTGACTGCTTAGCTATTTTAAAGAAGACATCTCATATTTTGTCCTGGCTCATCAACTCAGTCAGAAGGTCAGCACATTTTGTCTTGGCTCAACAACTCTCAACGGTCAGAAGGCAGAGACGGTTTTAAAGAAGAGTTGGTAGCAACCAATCATACCTCCTGAGATCTGTTTCTAGCTTCATCGTTGGATGGAGGAAACAATAGAGTAGGCACAATCTATAATTTGAGGTACACAACAGCTCTTTTAAATATATGGAAGGCAACATCTGTGGTTAGTTTGTATTTACAGCACCAGCCTCCTTGACTTTAAACTCTTTGAGCACCTTTTCTAGAACATCTTCATGTACACTGGTATGTACTTCTGGCCAGCATAGCTCCTCAAGGTTGGAGATCTCGCACCAAGCCATGGGTCCAGGTCCTTATTTCCAGAACACATTTTTATGTTGAATAGGGAAAATGACAAATTAACACTAGCAGGGTACCGAGGCGTTGGAGGGAAGGGGAGGGGGGGGGGGGGTGGCCGCCCGTCCTGCTGAACCCCCGACCACCCAGGATCTCCCACCATGCTCCTAACATACCTTATATTATCATTTTGGTACAATCATCAAGCAGAACAACCGACATCAACTGGCGCATTCTCCCACAAAATATTCGTATAATCTCGGACCGGCCTTTACTACCTCCCATCTACGTCAGAAAAAGTCGTCGCTCCTAATTTCGAGCGCCTCCCCATTTTGGAGGCTTGGAGACGCTATAGCAGGAACCAAAAGTAAATCACAACGGGACCCGCCGAAATTATCCGGGGCCCCGAAAATTAAGTAGGGGTTTCGACAAATCAATCCTGGCCTGGATAATCGTTATGGAGCTCCACAAATCGCATAGGGCCCGAATAAAATGTTCTGGGCTCCGGAAAAAATCGCGTCGAACCCAGAAAAATAGCGTTGGGACCCCGAAAACTTGCGTCAGGGCCCCGACAACTCACTTCGAGGTCCCGAAAACTCTCGCACCTGTCCCAAAAAATCGCGTCTGAACACCAACAAATTGCTCCGTGACCTCCAAAACCGCATTGCGGCCTCAAAAATCGCACCACAAGATTACGTCGAGGGCCCCACAAATTTCCATACGGACTCAAAATTAATCCAGCGGTAGCCTCAAAGCCACCGGGAAGCCGAAAATATACCTTAATCCTCCGAGACGCACTGAGTCTTGGAAAAAGGCAACAGGTCTTTACAATATGCGCCAGTGTTCATATAGGCACACTTGGAGCCCCAAAACACACCGGAGACCCACAAAACGTGCTGGGACCCTCAAAGCACACAGTGGTCACAAAGACGGCATGAGGAGCTGAAAAACAAGCCCCGGACCCGCAAAAAGTGACCTGATCATAAAAACGCATCGGGGCAGTAAATACATTTAGGCCCTCCAAAACGCGCCGGTCCATCAAAAACAACGTGGGTCCACAACATAAGTAGGTCAGTCAATGCGTCGGGTCTCAAAAAGCGCCTTGGTACTGGACAATTGCGCTGTGGCCCCAAAGCACATCAATGAACGAGAAACCGCAACGTGTCCTACAAAGAACATGGAACGAACGTTCTTTTTGGTTCGGTAGCCAATATGCGAACATATTTAAACAAAAATATGAGGTATCAATGTTCAGAGTGGTATCCGTATTCATTTTCCACCAGCAAATATGGGAAGCAGTGAAATACTTATATTTGAATTAATCGAATTTTCCCAGCGAACCATGATACGAAACATTCTATGACGTCAAGTATACCACAAACACCATCACAAGGCAGCAGTTGTCAAAGCTTAAGGGGCCCAGAATAAACCGTAGAAACCGCAGAAACGCACGAAGTGTGGTAAATGCTACTAGTGCACAAGGCCGATGTACACGTGCATGAACGTTAATGTGGTGACGACTGGACGTTATTGACTGCAATGAGTATTATTGGTAAATTTAACATTGTTTATGCTATTCGTACAGGTATGCGTTTTGCAGTGCGAGCTGACTTATCAAGAGATACAAAAAAATGACTTTGCACAATGGGAGGGTATTGAGATTTGGTGCCTTAGAAACGATGGTGGTAGTTGTGGCATCATCCGCAAACAATTATTTTATCATTCATTATTTTAATCTAGAGAAGGGCACATTTTGAAGAATGGTGGTCGAAATCCGGTGACCTTAAACATATTACCTACCTTAAAAACTTTACCTACAGGTAAAGTTTAGGCACCGTCCAAACCCGTTTCCCCCTCTCCTGGCGCAAATCCTAGGTATACCACTGGGGTGGGGGATAGGGGGGGGTAGGGCTCGGCCAGCGCCGAAAGTCGCCCCCAGCCGGTGGGCTAGATGGGCAAGTGTTCGGGCCAAGTCGGGGTTCTGCCGAGGGGCAATACCAGTTGGCAACAGTTGTATTAAATGTTTTCTCATGAAACTCCATAGGTTTGATACCAGCTGCCAGTTTTTCCCCAAGGCGTGTCGAAAGAATATATAGTACATTGTTGTTTGACTCCTGTGTTAATTAGCTAGTTATTTGGGCTTTAGAGCGCTTCGACCAGAGTTGATCCCAGATGCGCCCATCCGTGTTAATTCGTCAAATGGATTCATGGAAATGCTACCGGAGGAGCGGCATCTAAGGGTGGGTTGAATATTTATTGTCACTGCATTATTGGTGGTAACCAAGCACCCATAAGCGATACACCAGCACCATCAATGGTTTTTAAATGCCTTAGATCGAATTCTACAGGCGGGCAGGGATTTGTTCCTGATTTGTGTAGCAATGTTGCCATCACTGGTCTGAATGAAACTGAATACTTCATCTTCTAGTCATACTGTGGTCAGTAGCTACACCATTTTCCGGTGAAGTTGGGATATTATTCCAGGCCATCCCATGCGCTGAAGAAGTCCGGCTGATTTATTTTGCTTATTTTCATTTACTCACGTGTGTTGCCAACAGAAAGTGAAACCCACGGACCGACGAAGTCCTGATTTAACCCTCGCTTGTATTCGGCATTTTACCACCTTCGGTCGTATAGGGGGGGTACGACCCCCCTGGCGATTCGAAACCGTGCATGTTACGAAAAGGAACCAAAGGCCAAAGTTATAGATCTGGCCGAGATCTCGCGATTGGAATTCAGTATGACCTTCTAAGGTCAATGGTTGACCTCAGAAGGTCAGGTCAAAGGTCTAAAATGGATTTTTTAAATTTTTTTTTTCATAAGAAAATCGTCAGTTATATCGAAACTACTGTCTAAATATGCACGAAATGGCCGGAAATATGTTTATTGGGACCTTGCGAACATAACGACATGTCACACGATGTGATCGGACCAATATGTCATGCACCAAATGAGGTCAAAGCCGTGACCCCAAATTTCCAACTTTTTGAAAAGTGGTTCCAATTTCGAAGTTTAAAGTTCCCTAGGGTAAAAATGGACGCTGAATTCGAATTCAGCACGAAAAATGACCGTAGATCAGCTAAAAAAGGTCGAAAGGTCAAACGAGGTCAACCGAGGTCACCGATTTTTGGAACATTATTTTTCAATGGGAACCCATCTGGGCATCTGTATTTTTCACATAATACCAGTCGATGTAGGCAACAATGTCATGTTTAGGTGCGATAATCACATTTGTTGAAAACGGGTCGGAGGTGCTCCCCTTTATGACCTCATAACTCCGTGACCTGACATGACCTCCCAAAAATTTTTCACCAAAAGTCGTCAAAAAGTTCCCCAGAGGGAACTGAAAAATCTCAGAGCGATCCGTTCACCGGTTTGAAAGGAATACACACAAAACCTTAGGGGGGGTTGCACCCCCCCCCCCCCCTATACGGGCGAGGGTTAAAACGTATGGCCATGTCTAATTCAAAATATGCGTACCATTTCATTCGACTGTTGCTCCGAGGTCGATGATATACTACACACGATCACTCGCGTTCCGAGCTTGCTGGTGGTGTCACAGAACAGGTGGCCGGCACGTTTCTGGTTGTCAGGAATGTGTTGGCGACCACAGGCGGTCGGCACAAAATGCCCGACCTTACTCTGAGGACACGCCCACGCGGCACGAACAGTGACCGTTCGGTGCGGGTCGACCGGGTGGTCACACGCAATCTGAAGCGGGCGAGGGCAACAGATGGTCAGTTTGAGCCGATTGTGGTTATTCAGATCAGATCATGCCACAACCTGCGTGCAGCTAGGGGTGTGATCTTGCTGTGAAGCTGGTGGTCACAGGACAGAGACAGCCAGCGGGCGTATATCTGCAGCCAATGCTGTGCTGCTGGTGATGTCCGGCGTATCCCTCAGTGACGAGACTCGGGCTACGTCCGGTCTGGCATGCGCTACGGCACCCAACCTGTGATGGCTTCATCAGTGTCCCCGTCGTCTGGCTGGCATAGGGAGCTGTCGGTCGTAGTGGCGGGGTAGAGCACGGGGACGGCTGCGGGCACAGGCAGCGACCGTACGTGATGGCCAGACGAGCCGCCATCAACTGGCCCCAGTCAACGGAGCCGTCAAACTGTCTTTGTAGCGGTAACAGAGCCGTTGACTTCCCAGCCATCAACATGCTTGCCGTCATGCAGGCCATTCGCATGCTATTTAGCCGATCGGGGAGGTCGTGACAGAGCTATTTGCTCGGCGCGGGCGGCTTTTTGTGCCCGCCAGGCGGTCGGTGATTGAGCTCGTGCCGGATAAGGTTGTGTCACGTGCTCGACGCCAGCGGGTCCATCTGCACCGGCGCGGTGCTAAGCGGGCGGCAGCACCGGCAGACTGCGATCAGCACCGGCCACGTGCGCCCCTCGACCGATGCAGCCGATAGGCTGTGGAAAAATCGGCGCGCCGTCATGTACGGCTTGGTTATCGCTTGTCGGCGCGGCTGGTCCCGCGTATATCGACGCCGGCAGCCCTGGGAGATGCGCCGCCAGACGCTCGGCCGTCACAGTCCGCCGGCAGCGGCGCGCGCGCTTCCGGCCGGCCGGAGACCCCCGTGTGTGCGGGAGCGATCACGAGTGTCCTGTGACGGGTGAGACCACTTGGGCACTGGGCGCTAGGACGAGGCTTCGCCGCCGGGAGGTTCCTCAGCGGCGTGTCGGGACGAGTTTCGACAGACGCGTTTGCTGCAGACGTGTGCAGACGCGCTGACGCAGTGACGCGTTTCTTGCTGACGGAGTGACGCGCCCCTAAGCACTAATCCACCACCACGTGTTTGTTACCCAGCCCAACGCGTTGTGCTGGTTTCGCTACGAATGCGCGTCCGCCGTCTCGGCCGGTGTGAGTTGCGACTTGACGCGCCCGCCTCCGTCGGCAGACCATGCGCGGGCGCAGTTCAAGGAGTTCGTCAACATGCTGGCCAGCATCAAGCTGGAGGACGGCGAGAAGTACCTGGTGCTGAAGAAGAAGTACCGCTCCGGACTGCTGGCCGAGGTGCTCAGCGACGTGGGCAGCGAGCACAGCTTCTGTCGCAGCACGGCCAGCAGCACGCCCGACCCGCCCGAGCTGGGGCTGCCGCCGCCGCGCGCCGCGCCGCCGCCGTACCGGCCGCCGCCGCCGCCGTCGCTGCCCGGACCGGCGCCGTACCAGGCGCCGCCCGGCTTCCGCTCGGTGGCGGCGCCCGAGCGCAGCGCCGGCGTCGACGAGTACTACCACGTGCCGGAGCGGCTGCCGGGCGGCGGCCAGCACCCGGCCGACCCGCAGCCGGTCGGTCTGCCGGCGTCGCCGCCGGCCGACCTGCTGGACCGGCCGCCTCCCAGACGCCAGTACGACGGTAGGCCGGCGCGGGCCCACGCTCCGCCGCCGCCGCCGCTGATGGAGCCGCCGCCGGAGTGGCGCCGGCCGCCACCTGCGGAGCCGCTGGACTGGCGCGCTCCGGCGGACCGGCGAGCTCCTTCGGCGGCGGAGCCACCGGAGTGGCGACCGCCGCCGCCTGCAGATCCGGCGGACCGGCGTGCTCCGGTGATGGCGGAGCCACCGGAGTGGCGATCACCGCCGCCGCCACCGTCACTCTCCGAGCTGGACCCGCACACGCCGTCGCCGCTGGAGCCTCTGGAGTCTCTGGAGTGCCGCTCGCCCCCACTAGGGCCCACCGAGAGACGACCGCCGCACGTGGAGTGCCCCGAGAGACGGCCGTCCCCACTGGAGTCCCCCGAGCGGCGGCTGCCTCCGGCCGAGCCCGGCCCGGGTGGCGACGACGCGGCGCCGCCGGTGCCGCCGCGACGCCGCTCGCTCGCCGGCAAGGAGAACCAGGCGCCGACACCGACGGACGTGGCCGCCGCCGAGCTGGAGGCCGTCAGAGAGGTGAGGCGGCCGGTGCCGTCCGGCCCGGGGCCACCCAACAGCCGGGCGTGCATGCTGCGCACCGAGTTGCCGCTGCTGGGATCGGTCGGGGGCACGTGTGGGGTGGTGTTGCACGCTCGCGCGCTCTCGACTCGGCTGCGCGGCCGGCCGTGGCGCCGCACTGTGGCTCTCTTGTGTAGCGTTGCGCTGTGGCGTTCTGCTGTGGCTCTGCGCTGTGGCACTCTGCTGTGGCACTCTGCTGTTGGCTAGTGCTCGGCACCGGTGTGTGACGCTGCTCTGTGCGCTGGCTGACGCGTGAGCCAGGGCGTGACATGTAGTGCGCTCGTGACTTGATTGTAGGAGGAGGCGCGCCAGAAGAAGATCAGTGTCAAGGAGCAGACGCAGAAGTTCAACCGGATCGCGTCCGAGTCTCAGCTGCTGCTGCCGAAGCAGGTCAACAAGCGACGCGACAGGGGAGACAAGGTAGGTGCCGCCTTGGGGAGCTTTCGGTCGCGACCGGAGGGGAGGGGGTACGGGACTGCTGCCGGACTGAACTACAGGGCTGGTGTATGATGCTCATATACGCCAGCAATTAATATGCAACATAGGAAAACTTGTTTTGGCTGGGACTAACATTCCCTATATCGTCGAAGCTACTCGGGTGCTTTCATTACACGAGGGTGCATGGAGAGTTGTTCACAACTGTTGAATGACGACCGTATGCTTGAACGGACACCCGTTGAAATTACACGCCTGGTTATTTGTCGTATCGATCACGCCATGCGAACACAGCGTTCAAATTTTCGCATAGGGCAGAGGTCACGTCTCCCTCCGTCGTCTCCCTCAGATGTCTCGGAGGCGACTAGCCTTGCGGTAGGGTGTTCGCCTTCTATGCGAAAGGCGAGTTCGAGTCCGACCTGTCGCTGATCTTCGCCCACGACCAATCGGCGCCAGAGATTGGCCACATTGCATGACCAAAGCAGTCGATGTGCTGCATAAACCAAGAACCAACCAACTTTAGGTGTATCCTTCATCTGTTTCCTTTATCCGTCTCCTGCAGCAGCGATCCTTCAGCTATCCAGCCTGTCGATGTCGTCTCTTTAGAACACTTTCGCCGCATGCCCTTGTGACCTTCAGGTGTTTTCAAACGTCTCTTCCTTCTCCATTGAACAATTACTTCGCACGCTCCTCTAACCTGTCCTTCATACGTCATCAATCGTTGCTCTCCGGCGTCTCCGTTGCATTTTCGTCTGGCGTCTCCTCCGATCGTTCCCCGGAGCGTCTCCCTCGGGCTCTCTCTCCTCTTCCAATCCTTCCCGGAGCGTCTCCCTCGGGCTCTTTCTCTCCCCTCCTCCGATCCTCCCCGGAGCGTCTCCCTCGTGCTCTTTCTCTCTCTCCTCCGATCCTCCCCGGAGCGTCTCCCTCGGGCTCTCTCTCTCTCCCCTCCTCCGATCCTCTCCGGAGCGTCTCCCTCGGGCTCTTTCTCTCTCTCCTCCGATCCTTCCCGGAGCGTCTCCCTCGTGCTCTTTCTCTCTCTCCTCCGATCCTCCCCGGAGCGTCTCCCTCGGGCTTTTTCTTGTCGCCGCGCCTGCGTGCTGCTGACGCGGCGCCACTTAAATAGATGGAGATGCTTGAGTAAATCACGACCGCGCCGACGAGCTGGATAAGGCGGATGGGATTAACGCCTCCACAGCACTACCGCCCGCCGCTCAGTCTTTGGACGGGGTCGGTCGGCCAACTATCTGATGAGAGGGGCGTCCTGTCTGTTGAGTGGACAGTTCTGTCTGATGAGTAGACGAAAGCCTGATGAGACGGAGGTCCTGTCTGATGAGTGCACAGTCCTGTTTGAGTGGCCGCTCATGTCTGAATAGTGGGCGGTCCTGTCTGAATAGTGGGCGGTATTGTCTGATGAGATGGAGGTCCTGTCTGATGCGAGGGAGGTCCGGTCTGATGAGTGGACGCTCCGGTCTGAATAGTGGGCGGTGTTGTCTGATGAGAGGGGGTTCCTGTCTAATGAGTGGACAGTCCTGTTTGCTGAGTGGATGATCCCATCAGATGAGATTGAAGTCCTATCTGATGAATGGATGTCATGAATGGATCTGATGATCTGATGAGTGAGCTGTCCTCGGATGAGTGGACGCTCTGATGAGTGGACGCTCTGATGAGTGGGCTCTCCTGTGATGAATGAACCGTCCTGTATAATGCGTGACGGTCGTATCTGATGAGTGGACGGTTCTGTCTGATGAGAGGGAGGTCCTGTCTGATGAGAGGGAGGCCCTGTCTGATGAGAGGGGGGTCCTGTCTGATGAGTGGACGGTTCTGTCTGATGAGAGGGAGGTCCTGTCTGATGAGATGGAGGTTCTATCTGATGAGAGGGAGGTCCTGTCTGATGAGAGGAAGGTCCTGTCTGATGAGAGGAAGGCCCTGTCTGATGAGAGGAAGGTCCTGTCTGATGAGAGGGGTCCTGTCTGATGAGTGGACGGTTCTGTCTGATGAGAGGGAGGTCCTGTCTGATGAGAGGGGGGTCCTGTTTGATGAGTGGACGGGCGTGACGCAGAATGACTACGTATTCGATGTGCTGTGAAGCACCGAGCCACCTCGATCACCAGGCGACGGGTATCCCGTGGGAGGGAAGACGATCCGACGATGTGGGTTGGCTTGTGGAAATGCGCCTCCTTGTCAGGATGAGTTGCCATTCGGCATATGGGTTTCGCCGTGGGGATGGTCTACCCTGTGAGTATGGGTTTCGATTCTCACATGGGTTGTCCGCCCATTATGGAATTTGTCCGTCCTTTTGGTTTGACCTTCCTGTGGGATCTGACCGTCATGTGGAGTTTGACATTCCTGTGGGGTTTGACCGTCCTGTGGGGTTTGACCTTCCTATGGGGTTTGACCTTCCTATGGGGTTTGACCTTCCTGTGGGGTTTAACCGTCCTGTGGGGTTTGGCCATCCTGTGGGGATGGGCTGCCCTGAAGGGAATGGTTGCCCTGAGGCGATGGGCTGCCTTCTGTGGTAGTGGTTATGGGTTTTGCGACGCATCGATTTTTGTGTCATATAGCTTCGCCAAACTCTGACGCCGATTGGTCGCAGCGGAAGAGTAGCGAGCTGCCCGCCGGGGATGAGCTGTCGGGTGGGGTATGACCATCCGGGGAGACTGTTTACTCTGAGGAAGATGACTCATGTAGGTGGTCGGGTACCGATGTAGGTGCTGTCTACTTCCCTGCTTCCAACCGTACGCCCGGTCCCCTGGGGGAGTTTGACGTTTACGATGGGGTAAGAGGACGTATAAAGTTGCAGATATAGCAGGTTAGCAAATGCAACAATCAAGTAAACTTTATTTTGAATATGCGGGCAGTTATGCTATGTTCTACGAGCGGAAAGGGACTAGCTAGAAGAGGCTAACAGCCGGAGATGCAGGTGCAGTGATTCCCCGGTGAATGAACGGCCTAGTGTTGGGTGACGGCGGGGAGAAGACACTTGTCTGACCGTCTCGGATGTCGTGTCGGATTAGTGGTGGTACGTACGCCGATTTTGATCGACACCTTGCTTATGTCGCTGTCGCCTTGCTCTTTATGTGATGTGATGTGAGCTTAGGATTAGCGGTGAAGGGATACTTGGGGCATTAACAGTGTCAATGTTTTTTGTTTGTTTGTTATCAGTTATGTGCGGTGTTTGTCATGGCTACTTGCAATACTCCCAAGTCATCGTTAGAAGGGTTTATTTAGGGGACGAGTGGTCTATGGGTAAGATGCTCGTCTCACAATCGAAAGATTGTGGGTTCGAGTCTCACCTGTCGCTACTCTTCGCCCGCGACCAATTGGCGTGAGAGATTGGCGACGCTATATGACTCAACAGTCGACGTGTCGTAAAACCAATAACCAACCGAAGGGTTTATTTATCCCACGCCTACCGGTGGGGGATTCCACACCCGCAGTCAGATGCTTACCCGTGAACAGCAATCGGTTCACGACAGCGCTTTGCAATTTTGCATATCTTATGACACATCTTTCGTGCACATGTTGGCGCAAGACGAAAGCCAGGTTATGCCAAGTCACTTAGCTATTACATCATTCTTGGCGGCATGTCAGACGAATTCGTCCTAATGCGATGGTGATGTTGCATGCACATCAGTGTTAGTGAACTAAATCTCATTCTGAGCAGATGAATGTTTGATCAATTAAAGACGGGTGTGTCAGTCTTTGATCTTACCCGCTTAACACAAGATCTTGTCCCTTTCAAGGTCACGCAAGGTCACTGATGTCTGTTGAAATGTTAGGCTCCATACACGTAGTTTTAAAAAGGTAATCTCCAGAAAGTACGCGTGTATTTCTTTTACGCATACCAGAGCAGATCACAGTCATGGCCATGCAAGGCCACTAACCCTCTTCGTCATTGGGCAGTTTGTCACCTTCAAATGGGACGGGAGGGGTAGGTACGACCCTCCTGGAAATTCCAAACAGAACCGGCTAGGGAAGCAAAGCAAAAACCAGCGTGCGGCTTGTTGCAAAATCTCGCGACTAACAACAAACCCGATACTAGGGTGATTGCTTGACTTCATTGGCTATGATTAAAGTCAGATTTTGTAATCAGTCGAGCCATTTTGCTTTTATCAAAGCAAATTATGATCAATATGCTGCTCATGCGCATGCGAAATTCTTTCCCAAGTGTTCCTCCCTTCGTATCATACCGGTCTATTGGCGGGCCACACGTGGCATTATGACGCAAAGTGAAGGTGACGTGAGGCCAAGCCTTAACCGCATGCTCTAAATACGCTCTAAATTTCCACTTCCAATTTCCAAGGTAAAATGGCCGCTACGTTCGAATTCCACACCCAAAATCACCCCAAGAGAGCGGTTCCAAATTCAAAAAGGGTATCCGAGGTCATGTTGGGTCAATATCGTTGGATTACCTCTAACCTTGGGTTCCTTTGAAGACCTACACCAGGAATTTGAGATCGGCGTCCACTTTCATCCGAAGCCATTTGAAGAGTCGTTTAGTCACACTTCCTTCACGGAATGTTCAAAACCTATATGGCCAGGGGTGCATTTAACCGGACCTAGACGCACATCTAAGGCTCCGATGAGGATGTGCGGGAGGCCAATCGATGGATCATGTCCAGCTGTACAAGCGCACATCAATTGTGTTCTGATTTTGCGTGATTTGCCAGACGTGATGGTGTGTTTGAGCAAGCAAAGACGATTTTCTCGCACTATTTATCTTTGACCTGGCTTAGAGGGTCAACAGTTGACCTAACTGGTCAGGTTGGGTGTCACCAGATAGCACTTGTGTCAAATAATACCGTGATTTGATTTTGTGTCTAGCGCAATTAGTGGCCAAAATGCGAGTAGGACGATATCCCCCGTCCACACTGGGTAGGGAAAGATGGCAGAGTGAACTCGTTAGGCGAATGTTAATGCTGAACAATGGCCGGGAAACAGCGTCTGTGTACAGGTTGCTGACGGAGGTGTATGTTTCAGACCCCAATGGATGATGAAGACTCCTCTTCCACCACCACGGTGAGAAATGGTCGGTCGCACGGGGCTCTCCGGGATTCTGTTAGCCTGCTGGTGTGTTAGCAAGGTTCTTATTTGTAGCGTTTATCTTTTATTTTCCCGTGTAGGTGGATTTCAGTTGTGACGACTGGTGCGACATGACATTACTGTCGTTACCACTTGCGCTTCGCCGGATCTCCGCTGGCATTTAAGTGATGTCGTGTAACACGAGTATTGTGTGTGTGCTGGTCCGCAGTCGATTTTGCGTGACCTGAGCCAATTTTGAGCATCACCTGAGTGGAGTTTGATGTCACCAGGTTGTGACAGCATACGACACAGTGTGCTGGACCGTGGACTGCGGTGATTGGAGCTATTTCAATAACATGACACGGGGACCACTTACAATTTCCGTCCTGGTTCAGCATGCTTTCATTTTTAGTGTTTCGCGTCCAGAAAGCCATAAGCCGCGGTCAGTTAAGCTGAGTGGTTTCTTGAAAGTTTGCATCATATATGGAACTGGACCAAATTGTCTCCCGCGGTCAATTCAGCTGACTGTCTTCCCGACAGCTAGTACTATAAATGGAACCAGACCAAATGGTCTCTCGTGGGC
Organism: Ashinkailepas kermadecensis; assembly: GCA_034440615.1. Classification (NCBI taxonomy): domain Eukaryota; kingdom Metazoa; phylum Arthropoda; class Thecostraca; family Neolepadidae; genus Ashinkailepas; species Ashinkailepas kermadecensis. The sequence goes on along the minus strand of JAOTOM010003948.1, from coordinate 32,798 downwards.
AATTCAGCACAGTGGTTTCCCGACAGTTAGCACCATAAATAGGACTGGACCAAGTAGTCTCCCGCGGCCAATTCAGCTGACTGGTTTCCCGATAGTTAGTAGCATAAATAGAACTGGATGAAATGGTCTCCCGCGCTCTTTTATTTATTGGGTGGTTCACGACGCACCTTATGCACAAGCCGCTCATACTACTTCGGCGGTGAGCCACGGGATTTCAAAATGTCCCGAGTGGTGTGAGTGTTGAACCCGGGACCTTCGTATCCAGAGCTCAACGCCTTAACGACTCGGCCATTCCCGCCCGTCTCCCGCGGTCTATTTAGCTGAGTGGTTTCCCGACGGTTAGCACCATCACTAGAACTGGACCAAATAGTCTCCGGGACCAGCCGACAAATGTGAAGTGTATTGATAGTCAGCGGGACGGCGCTGACGTGAGGTCGGCACCGACGTGCTAATCGTCACGTGGAGCTGGAGCAGGGTGTGACGTCGGAACCGACGTGCTAACCGTCACTAGGAGCTGTAACAGGGCTGGGTTTGTACTCTCAATTGTTGGATTTGAGAGGCGAATTTTCCTAGTATTTAAATTGAAGAGGATAATTTCCCATTCATTGAAATCGGGGAAGATAATTGTTCGAAATATTGAAATTGAAGAGTATAATTTTCAATATGTTCCTTTTAGAGAGCAGGTGTGCTGTTGGATGGGCAGAGCATGCTTCTTGGTAGTCCTGAGAGAACTGTAAAGGGAGAGTACCACCATCACGGCAGACCATTCATCGCGCTTCTTCTCTTTTCTCAGCTATACTGCCGTCTTTTGTTCCATTACATTTGGACAGTTCTTTTTGGAACTATCTGATCTAATCATCTATGTACGATTTCTGGAGACAATTATTTTCGGGAGAGGATAATGTTCTGTATGACAAAGCCCAGAACTGGCCCGTTTTTTTCAACACCGAGCCGGAGTGACCCGTTCTCGTCCTGTCCGACCGTTGGCAGTTCGAGGGCATGAACAAGGAGTGGATCTTGGTGACGTCGTCCTGCAAGTACATGGAGATTGTGCGACTGCTCAAGGATAGCCCCAAGCTGGCCCGGCACAAGGTGAGTGGGCCTAGTTGGCGCCCCGTGTACCCGGCGTCGGACGATGTGGGTGATGTTTGTGTAGCCGTCTGGCGGGTGGCAGCTCTGCCCAGGTAGTGGTTGATGACCATCCTCTGTGGTCTCCCCATCACCGACCAAAGGCGACGAAAGTGCGCTGAACATGTGGCCATTGCTCGTTTGGATAATTTGTTATGCTCCGTGCAAAGATTTTGGCCGCTGGGTCATGCATGCTGTTGATCCACTGTCAGACTGATGTACACGTATATTCTGGCGTCCTGTGTGACACGGAAGTACGTGGACATGGAGTCCGTTGCTGTTCAGTAGGCAGTTATGCAGGCGTAGTAAAGCAAACTTTCAACATTTTTTTTATCATCATCTATTTCCTGAAGAAGAAAAATCCTGGATCTGTGCAGCTGCGTCTCTTTTGTCCTTCGCAATCAACGCCTGATGAACCTCTCGCTTTGCTGAAAAGGTAGGTACATTAATTTACTGATGGCATATTCTGGTCGGTAACACCGCGCTGTGATACTGGGCAGTGTAACAGACTGCTCTGTGACACTGGGCATTGTAACAGACTGCTCTGTGATACCGGGCAGTGTAACAGACTGCTGTGTGATACTGGGCAGTGTAACAGACTGCTCTGTGATACCGGGCAGTGTAACAGACTGCTCTGTGATATTGGGCAGTGTAAGATACTGCTCTATGATACCGGACAGGGTAACAGACTGCTCTGTGATACTGGGCAGTGTAACAAACTAGTTGATACTGGACAGTGTAACAGACCGCTATGTGATACTGGGCAGTGTAACAGACTGCCCTGTGATACTGGGCAGTGTAACAGACTGCTCTGTGATACTGGGCAGTGTAACAGACTGTGCTGTGATACTGATAAGTGTAACAGACTGCTCTGTGATACTGGGCAGTGACACTAGTTCTCATCTCTGATGCGAAGGGGTGTCACAGGTTCTGCTCTGTGGTGCCAGGAAATGTTGCAGATGTCTGCCTCGCGACACTCAGCAGCGTCACATGTCACTGAGCAGCGTCACAGCGTCACACATGTCACTGAGCAGCGTCACAGCGTCACACATGTCACTGAGCAGCGTCACAGCGTCACACATGTCACTGAGTAGCGTCACACACGTCACTGAGCAGCGTCACAGCGTCACACATGTCACTGAACAGCGTCACAGCGTCACACACGTCACTGAGCAGCGTCACAGCGTCACACATGTCACTGAGCAGCGTCACAGCGTCACACATGTCACTGAGCAGCGTCACAGCATCACACATGTCACTGAGCAGCGTCACAGCGTCACACATGTCACTGAGTAGCGTCACAGCGTCACATGTCACTCAGCAGCGTCCCAGCGTCACACATGTCACTGAGCAGCGTCACAGCGTCACATATGTCACTGAGCAGCGTCACAGCGTCACACATGTCACTGAGCAGCGTCACAGCGTCACACATGTCACTGAACAGCGTCACAGCGTCACACACGTCACTGAGCAGCGTCACAGCGTCACATATGTCACTGAGCAGCGTCACAGCGTCACAGCGTCACACGTCACTGAGCAGCGTCACAGCGTCACACATGTCACTGAGCAGCGTCACAGCGTCACACATGTCACTGAGCAGCGTCACAGCGTCACACATGTCACTGAGCAGCGTCACAGCGTCACACATGCATGGAGCGTGTGAATGATGAGGTACAGCCGGGGCCCTGCTTAACGTCAGCCGACCGTCAAGTCTGTTTGTCCAGCTACACAACACAGACTAACACAAGCCTACAACAGACGAGCACAAGCTGACCAGTGGCCTGAGCTCACCGCAAGGGCAGCTAACGAGCCACGACATGCGCCGCCGGCCATCTGCGGTCTACTGTCGAGGTAGTCGGTACACCACCAGGTGATCGGCTGCAGGCCCTGGCGGTCGAGCCGGATCAGGTCGAGTGAAACAGCGACTGGCATGTTTGCTTCTGCAACATTCGGCCGTTTAATGCGCCGAGACGTGCCGGTGGGGTGTAGACGTCGCTGCAGACGTAGTCGGCCGTCCTGGTGCGTGTGTTCCGGACGTGCCGAGACGTGCCGGTAGGGTGTAGACGTCGCTGCAGACGTAGTCGGCCGTACTGGTACGTGTGCCCCGAGAGCGCCGGACGTGCCGAGACGTGCCGTCAGGGTGTAGACGTCGCTGGAGATATACTCGGCCGTACTGGTACGTGTGCCCCGAGAGGGTCGGACGTGCCGAGACATGCCGTCAGGGTGTAGAGGTCGCTGGAGATATACTCGGCCGTACTGGTGCTTGTGCCCCGAGAGCGCCGGACGTGCCGAGACGTGCCGTCAGGGTGTAGACGTCGCTGGAGATATACTCGGCCGTCCTGGTACGTGTGCTCCGAGAGGGTCGGACGTGCCGAGACGTGCCGGTGGGGTGTGGACGTCACTGGAGATATACTCGGCCGTACTGGTACGTGTGCTCCGAGAGGGTCGGACGTGCCGAGACGTGCCGGCAGGGTGTAGACGTCACTGCAGATATACTCGGCCGTACTGGTACGTGTGCTCCGAGAGGGTCGGACGTGCCGAGACGTGCCGGCAGGGTGTAGACGTCACTGGAGATATACTCGGCCGTACTGGTACGTGTGCTCAGAGTGTCGGGCGTGCCGAGACGTGCCGGCAGGGTGTAGACGTCACTGGAGATATACTCGGCCGTCCTGGTACGTGTGCTCCGAGAGGGTCGGACGTGCCGAGACGTGCCGGTGGGGTGTAGACGTCACTGGAGATATACTCGGCCGTACTGGTACGTGTGCTCCGAGATGGTCGGACGTGCCGAGACGTGCCGGTGGGGTGTAGACGTCACTGGAGGTATACTCGGCCGTACTGGTGCGTGTGCTCCGAGATGGTCGGACGTGCCGAGACGTGCCGGTGGGGTGTAGACGTCACTGGAGATATACTCGGCCGTACTGGTACGTGTGCTCAGAAAGTGTCGGACGTGCTTCCCCGCTGCCCCGACGAGTAGCTCGGAGCCGGCCAGAGTTGGATTTGTGATTTGTAATTTTGAATGTGGAGATAACAAAATTTTGGGTTAATCAAACGCGGAGATAATAATTGTACTAAAACCTGTGACATCGCAATCTCAGTTTGTGTTTTTCAGTGTATCTTGAGCACGTTATCACAGAACAGTTCATGGTCAGACAGCGCCATTCAATCTCCAAATGCCAAACATTTCAGATGGTAAGTTTCTGGAGAGGATAATGTTCTGGATGCCAAAAATTAAGTAACAGCGTATTTGGTTTCAGCTCTGGTGCCGGTGGGCCGGGCATGCTGTGTTCCCGTCTCCCTTAGCGATGTCCGACCCGTGGCGGTTGTCTGCTGGTCTCGAGCGTGACAGGTGACCCCGTGCCCCGTGTCTGGCGCCCATCGGACCATCTGAGCTTGACAAGTGACCGCCCTACTCCATGACTGGCGACTGCCCGGCTGTCTCGGCGCGAGGCGCCGGCGCCGCGCGCGCTGATGGCTCGTTCTCTGTTTTTGTGACTGCCGCCGAGACACGGCTCGGCTGAGACGGCCGTCACGTGGTGCGGTGTCAGCGTGCGTCGGCTCGCCCCTCCCCGCTGATTAGCGCGATCGTGTTGCGCCGCTCTGGTGCGCCGAAACGAGTCGGCGGTGGATCGGCGGCTGCTGCCCGCAGCACTTGTTGATGTGCGCTCGTGTGGCCCATGAAGGTGTCGTTTGCCAACGCAGTTCAACCGTGGTGTGGTGAACGTTGGACGTCGACTGACTTAGGCTGGACTGGGCCAGGGAGGTGTATGCGGTGGATGGGGCTGGCATGGCATATGCTGCGTGTGGGGCATGGGTGTGGCGATGTTTGTCGGCGTTTTTATGAGGAGAAGGGAATGGGGTGGGTGTGGTATATCCTGCTGAAGATCCGGCGGCGGCTGCAGCGTGTTCTCGAGTCGGACCGTGTCGGCCGGTGACCTGTGACCTGTGCTGTCGTCGCACCGACCCCGGCCGGGCCGGGGTCGCCGCCGCCGCCGCCGCCGCCGCCGATGCCATCAGCGGCGGCTGGCGGCGGCCGAAGGCGGCACCGCGACAACTCCCCGTCCGCGTGGCGGCGAAACACGCCCGCTAATGGACGCAGGCCGGCCCGTCACGGCGCGTCGCCGCGGCCGGCCCGTGTGACGGCTGGCGGGCGTGACGCCGCCCCGGCCGTGTCGCAAGGCCGCGGAGGGCACCGGCGCGCTACCACCGTCACCCTCCATCGGGCGCCCGCCGACAGACGTCGGCTGATGAAATCTGGCAGCCTTGGCCGCTCCCGTGGCGCTGTCCCCTGCCGCTCCCATGGCGCTGTCCCCTGCCGCTCCCATGTGGCTGTCCCCTGTCACATGTGGCTGTCCCTTGTCACATGTGGCTGTCCCCTGTCACATGTGGCTGCTCCCTGTCACATGTGGCTGTCCCCTGTCACATGTGGCTGTCCCCTGTCACATGTGGCTGTCCCTTGTCACATGTGGCTGTCCCCTGTCACATGTGACTGTCCCCTGCCCCCCATGTGGCTGTCCCCTGTCACATGTGGCTGTCCCCCTGCCCCCCATGTGGCTGCCCCCTGTCACATGTGACTGTCCCCTGCCCCCCCCCATGTGGCTGTCCCCTGTCACATGTGGCTGTCCCCTGCCGCTCCCATGTGGCTGCCCCCTGTCACATGTGGTTGCCCCCTGTCGCTCCCATGTGGCTGCCCCATGTCACATGCGGCTGCCCCCTGTCACATGTGGCTGCCCCATGTCACATGTGGCTGCCCCATGTCACATGTGGCTGCCCCTGTCACATGTGGCTTCCCCCTGGCACATGTGGCTGCCCCATGTCGCATGTGACTGTCCCCTGCCGCTCCCATGTGGCTGCGCCCTGTCACATGTGGCTGTCCCCAGCCATACCGATGTGGCTGTCCCCTGTCACATGTGGCTGTCCCCTGTCACATGTGGCTGTCCCCTGTCACATGTGGCTGTCCCCTGTCACATGTGGCTGTCCCCTGTCACATGTGGCTGTCCCCTGTCACATGTGGCTGTCCCCTGTCACATGTGGCTGTCCCCTGTCACATGTGGCTGTCCCCTGTCACATGTGGCTGTCCCCTGTCACATGTGGCTGTCCCCTGTCACATGTGGCTGTCCCCTGTCACATGTGGCTGTCCCCTGTCACATGTGACTGTCCCCTGCCGCTCCCATGTGGCTGCGCCCTGTCACATGTGGCTGTCCCCAGCCATACCCATGTGGCTGTCCCCTGTCACATGTGGCTGTCCCCTGCCGCTCTCATGTGGCTGTCCCCTGCCGCTCCCATGAAGCTGTCCCCTGCCGCTCCCACGGAGCTGTCTCCTGCCGCTCTCATGTGGCTGTCCCCTGTCACATGTGGCTGTCCCCTGTCACATGTGGCTGTCCCCTGTCACATGTGGCTGTCCCCTGTCACATGTGGCTGTCCCCTGTCGTTCCCGTGTCGCTGTCCCCTGCCGCTCCCAGGGAGCTGTCCCCTGCCGTTCCCGTGTCGCTGTCCTCTGCCGTTTCCATGGCGCTGTCACCGACCGCTTCCATGTCGCCCCATGGCGCTGTCCCCCTTTTCCCATGTGGTGCTGCTCTCGTAGTCTTCGCGGTGTCAGGCGGCCGTCGGGAGATTGAAAAAGTGGTGCCACACCACGGGTTCCTGTTTCTCTTCCACAAAGACAGCAGCTGTCCACTTTTGTCGTCGTAGGTAGTGTTCAGACCCAGTCTTCAAAGTCTTTGGACCTCCTGTATCTCTTCAACCATCAATCAGATTTCTGGGGATATGACAGGCCGAGGAAGTACTTTTAAGGAGCACATCACGCGGTTACAAGAGAGCTGCGCCATGGTTCTGTGGGCTTTGAAAGTCGTCTCTCGTTGCTCATACGGAGCAGACGGGATCGTTTTATTGCTATGGATCCGTTCGCGGATTCGCCACGAACGTTTAGTCTATAGCGGCGCTACCCAGAGGACTAAGCGTACGCTTCATACTGTGCATACTAGCGCTCTGTCTGTCGCTACAGGTGCGTTTCGAACTTCGCCAGCTGGCAGTGTTCTTGTTGAGGCTGACGAGCCTCCTTTGTCGCTTCGACGTGAAATGCTGGGATTAAGATGCTCATGTAAACTGACCCAAAAGCCAGGACACCTGATGTACCGACGGTTGTTTTCCTTTCCACCTTCCACACGGCTGACTGTCGGCAAGCTATTTCCGTCCTTCAACCAGCGCTTCACAAATGTAGAGTTGAGCCGGGGTACACGGCGCAGTTTCGAATCCCAGCTACGCCATCATGGCGGCGGATCGGGGTCATCGTTTTCCTCTCCTTGAATGACATCTGGGAATGACATAGCGCTGCATTCATGTCTAAGCTGATCCAAGTCTTCTCTCCGGTATATGTGCATGTCGAATGCCATGCCGGGTAGGTGGCCAGTGATACAACCAAGATGAGTCTACTGTACAATTTGACCATCAAAGTATTACATAGTGCGTTGGCTGGAATAGCCTACACTTGGATACCTCTGTATGACTGACTATGTTATGGGCGCTGCATGACCTCTGTTGTCGATGCGCCCATAAACCCCAATAACTAACTAATGACATCTGGAATGCCGATATTAACACCATTGATTCGCGTGTGCCTGCACTAAGCCGGATCCAATGATATGCTAACGCTATGCGTACCTATGTCGACGGATCAGAGCTCGACAGCAAGTCAGGATGTGCTTTTGTACATCAGTCGTATACCGCATCTCTTGGGCTCCCTAGACATTTATTATTTTGCTTGCGGTAGAAATGCATGCCATTCTTCAAGCTCTTCGTTCTATTAAGCATGGCGATAGATCCCGCCCTAAAAACCAATTGATACTCAATGACTTTGTAGCCTCTTGGCTCTGAAAGCGTTTACTCACGACAGCCACACCACGTCTTGCATGTCATTACAACAACCTCGGTTTCTCTCCACGGTGGGCAAGTCAGTGCAATTTTCATGTGGATCCCAAGCCACGCAGGTCTGGCTGCTAACGTGACTGCTGATTTGGCTGCGAAGAGTGCTGCAGACAGCGGCCCCTCCATCTGAAGACTTCAGGACATCAACATCTTCCTTCTTGCGTTAAAGTGATAATACACTTGGAACTTGGACAATACCCAGCGATCTTAAGCTAGTGAATCCATCGCTCAAGACTTGAGTAAGTACACCTACTTACTCACGTAGGCGAGCCTATTTACAGTCACGAGGTGTTGACAAGGGAGATGGAATATCTTAATCTGCCCCGTATCTCCGGGCAGATACTCACACCCTGTCTCGGGGGGTAAAAACCGTCCACTAACTTCCAAACTAAGTTGTGCACGAACGCGAACCAGATGTCATCGGAAAGGCCTGGACGAATATGGCCCGAGAATTCCTCATTTGATATTGAAATAATTTTAAGACTCAAAACCGCGGTCTTCTAGAAAAAAACAATTCTACAAGTTGTTATTAGACCTAGGATGACTGTTCTTGACAATGATTCATAGTTTTGGTTCCATTGTGTAATTTAGGTCGATCAATGCAAGTTTGATGCTATTTTGGCCATGGAAACTTGAAGGAACCATAAAACAGGAGTGTCTAAATAATTTTAGTCCAATAAGCGAACTATATCTTGGCATTGCTTCAGGTCACTTGACGTAGGTCAATCAAATTTTATAAGAAACTTATGATATTTCGGCATGCATACCAAGGGAATAAAATACCGTTAGGAGAACATGTATATTACAGCCATAGGAAAATTCGTATAGAATTGGTCGTGACCTCAGGTCACTGACCTGACCGCGAACACAACTTCGAGATGTACATTTTGTAAGCACTGCCAAATGGTACGCACCTAGCAAGTTTTTTCTTCAATATAGTTTCATTCAGATGAGTTATCGATCCAGAAGCATTTTTGAAGGTGGTCCTCTGACCTGAGCCGAGTCAATCAACTCACATAACCTGAGGTTGAAACTTTCACGTCAGACGCAAACAAGATGAAGGAAAAGGTGTTGAAAATTTCGCGACGCTGCGCGCCGCCGTTTTTCTCCATCTAGTAAAACACTTTCGGGGGTTGGGGCGTAAAAACACCCCCCTCCCGAGACTGGGCGGATTAAAGGATTACTAATGGAACCAATTGTAGTGGATCAGACGCTGGATGCCAGGAGTGGTAGCGGAGGAGGTGGTAGTAGCGGGACTCTGTGGACGCAAAATGACACAATTAATCGACCCATGTTAAAGCACCAATCCACCACCACAGTAGTGGGCACCCGGACAGCAGCGGAGAGTGCAAGATGGCAAGACGGCGTACTAGGTTAGCATTGGGGAGAGGGAACAAGGGCCTGGAACTGCGAAGTAGGGGGAATAGAAGCTCTGTGGGGAATGACAGGCCAGTTGACTCAACTTCGTTAGTTTGTCAAATTTTATGAAACTTGTCAAGGAGAATGTTCACCCTCATCTTGATAAGCACAGCCTTTTAGGGACACTCAGCATGGATTTCAATCTGACGGATCATATTTATCTAACCTGGAATTCATGAAGTATGTAACTGGGAAACTTCGCAATGTAAGCAGGATAGATGTAGTGTACTTATAATTTAGCAAAGCTTTTGATGACATTCCGTGCAAGTACGTATTCATGGGCTGGGTCAGCACGGTATTGATGGTAACATTCCAGGCTGGATCGAAACGTGGCTAATGGAAAGGAAGCGAAGGGAATTGTTAACTGGATGCAAGCCTGAATTGAAGGATGTTTTATGTGGGGTACCACAGAGCCCTATTCTAGGTACACTTCTCTTTATCATGTTTGTGAACACTATTGAAGTAAGGCTAAGAAATGGGGTGTTAAATTTGCTGACGAAACCAAGCTGGTAGGAATAGCTCATAATGCGTTGCTCTCTTGGCACTGTCCCCCGCCTCTCCCATGTCGCCGTCCCCTGTCGCTCTCATGGAGCCGTCCCCTGTCGATCTTGTGGCGCGTCCCCTGCCATTCCCTTGGAATTTTCCCCCTGCTGCTCTCATGGCGCTGTCCCTTGCCACTCCCTGTGGCGCTGTATCCCGCCGCCCCTGTGGCGCTGTATCCCGCCGCCCCTGTGGCGCTGTATCCCGCCGTCCCTGTGGCGCTGTATCCCGCCGTCCCTCTGGCGCTGTATCCCGCCGCCCCTCTGGCGCTGTATCCCGCCGTCCCTGTGGCGCTGTATCCCGCCACCCCAGTGGCGCTGTATCCCGCCACCCCAGTGGCGCTGTATCCCGCCACTCCCGTGGCGCTGTATCCCGCCGTCCCTGTGGCGCTGTATCCCGCCATCCCTGTGGCGCTGTATCCCGCCGTCCCTCTGGCGCTGTATCCCGCCACTCCCGTGACGCTGTATCCCGCCGCCCCTCTGGCGCTGTATCCCGCCGTCCCTGTGGCGCTGTATCCCGCCGTCCCTGTGGCGCTGTATCCCGCCACTCCGTGGCGCTGTATCCCGCCATCCCTGTGGCGCTGTATCCCGCCGTCCCTGTGGCGCTGTATCCCGCCGCCCCTCTGGCGCTGTATCCCGCCGTCCCTCTGGCGCTGTATCCCGCCGTCCCTGTGGCGCTGTATCCTGCCGTCCCTGTGGCGCTGTATCCCGCCGCCCCTCTGGCGCTGTATCCCGCCGCCCCTCTGGCGCTGTATCCCGCCGTCCCTGTGGCGCTGTATCCCGCCACTCCGTGGCGCTGTATCCCGCCGTCCCTGTGGCGCTGTATCCCGCCGTCCCTGTGGCGTTGTATCCCGCCGTCCCTGTGGCGCTGTATCCTACCGTCCCTGTGGCGCTGTATCCCGCCGTCCCTGTGGCGCTGTATCCTACCGTCCCTGTGGCGCTGTATCCCGCCACTCCCGTGACGCTGTATCCCGCCACTCCCGTGACGCTGTATCCCGCCATTCCCGTGGCGCTGTATCCCGCCATCCCTGTGGCGCTGTATCCCGCCGTCCCTGTGGCGTTGTATCCCGCCGTCCCTCTGGCGCTGTATCCTGCCGTCCCTGTGGCGCTGTATCCCGCCACTCCCGTGACGCTGTATCCCGCCACTCCCGTGGCGGATACACGCCACTCCCGTGGCGCTGTATCCCGCCGTCCCTGTGGCGTTGTATCCCGCCGTCCCTCTGGCGCTGTATCCTGCCGTCCCTGTGGCGCTGTATCCCGCCACTCCCGTGACGCTGTATCCCGCCACTCCAGTGGCGCTGTATCCCGCCACTCCCGTGGCGCTGTATCCCGCCATCCCTGTGGCGCTGTATCCCGCCGTCCCTGTGGCGCTGTATCCCGCCACTCCAGTGGCGCTGTATCCCGCCGTCCCTGTGGCGCTGTATCCCGCCGTCCCTCTGGCGCTGTATCCCGCCGTCCCTGTGGCGCTGTATCCCGCCTTCCCTGTGGCGCTGTATCCCGCCGTCCCTGTGGCGCTGTATCCCGCCGTCCCTCTGGCGCTGTATCCCGCCGTCCCTGTGGCGCTGTATCCCGCCGTCCCTGTGGCGCTGTATCCCGCCGTCCCTCTGGCGCTGTATCCCGCCGTCCCTGTGGCGCTGTATCCCGCCTTCCCTGTGGCGCTGTATCCCGCCGTCCCTGTGGCGCTGTATCCCGCCGTCCCTCTGGCGCTGTATCCCGCCGTCCCTGTGGCGCTGTATCCCGCCTTCCCTGTGGCGCTGTATCCCGCCGTCCCTGTGGCGCTGTATCCCGCCGTCCCTCTGGCGCTGTATCCCGCCGTCCCTGTGGCGCTGTATCCCGCCGTCCCTGTGGCGCTGTATCCCGCCGTCCCTCTGGCGCTGTATCCCGCCGTCCCTGTGGCGCTGTATCCCGCCTTCCCTGTGGCGCTGTATCCCGCCGTCCCTGTGGCGCTGTATCCCGCCGTCCCTCTGGCGCTGTATCCCGCCGTCCCTGTGGCGCTGTATCCCGCCGTCCCTCTGGCGCTGTATCCCGCCGTCCCTGTGGCGCTGTATCCCGCCGTCCCTCTGGCGCTGTATCCCGCCGTCCCTGTGGCGCTGTATCCCGCCTTCCCTGTGGCGCTGTATCCCGCCGTCCCTGTGGCGCTGTATCCCGCCGTCCCTGTGGCGCTGTATCCCGCCGTCCCTGTGGCGCTGTATCCCGCCGTCCCTGTGGCGCTGTATCCCGCCGTCCCTGTGGCGCTGTATACCGCCGTCCCTCTGGCGCTGTATCCCGCCGTCCCTGTGGCGCTGTATCCCGCCTTCCTGTGGCGCTGTATCCCGCCGTCCCTCTGGCGCTGTATCCCGCCGTCCCTGTGGCGCTGTATCCCGCCTTCCCTGTGGCGCTGTATCCCGCCGTCCTCTGGCGCTGTATCCCGCCGTCCCTGTGGCGCTGTATCCCGCCGTCCCTGTGGCGCTGTATCCCGCCGTCCCTGTGGCGCTGTATCCCGCCGTCCCTGTGGCGCTGTATCCCGCCGTCCCTGTGGCGCTGTATCCCGCCGTCCCTCTGGCGCTGTATCCCGCCGTCCCTGTGGCGCTGTATCCCGCCTTCCCTGTGGCGCTGTATCCCGCCGTCCCTCTGGCGCTGTATCCCGCCGTCCCTGTGGCGCTGTATCCCGCCTTCCCTGTGGCGCTGTATCCCGCCGTCCCTCTGGCGCTGTATCCCGCCGTCCCTGTGGCGCTGTATCCCGCCGTCCCTCTGGCGCTGTATCCCGCCGTCCCTGTGGCGCTGTATCCCGCCGTCCCTCTGGCGCTGTATCCCGCCGTCCCTGTGGCGCTGTATCCCGCCTTCCCTGTGGCGCTGTATCCCGCCGTCCGTGTGGCGCTGTATCCCGCCGTCCCTGTGGCGCTGTATCCCGCCGTCCCTCTGGCGCTGTATCCCGCCACTCCCGTGGCGCTGTATCCCGCCGTCCCTCTGGCGCTGTATCCCGCCACTCCCGTGGCGCTGTATCCCGCCGTCCCTGTGGCGCTGTATCCCGCCACTCCCGTGGCGCTGTATCCCGCCGTCCCTGTGGCGCTGTATCCCGCCACTCCCGTGGCGCTGTATCCCGCCGTCCCTCTGGCGCTGTATCCCGCCACTCCCTGTGGCGCTGTATCCCGCCGTCCCTGTGGCGCTGTATCCCGCCGTCCCTGTGGCGCTGTATCCCGCCGTCCCTGTGGCGCTGTATCCCGCCGCCCCTGTGGCGCTGTCCCTTGCCGTTCCATGTCGCTGTCATACAATAGTCCCGTAGAATAACCCGAAGTTGACGTGCCCTGACGCCCGAATGACCATCCGACTGGCCTGCCGTTGTCGGCAGCCGTTGTGGTGTCCGCTATGACGGCACTGTGCCGGTGCTGGTGTGGCAGTACGGTGTCCGCCCAGCCGTCGGCCGGGTCTGAGCCATTCCTCGCCAGCGTGCCGGTGTCGGTCCCACTCCCACGGTTATTACAGGCGGCCGCGGCCTGACACCGACCGTGTAGCCGGCCGCGCTGCCGGCTCAAAACTGGCCGCGCCGTTTTATTGCCGCCTTTAGCAGGCGCTCGGTGCCGTTCTTTCGCCGCGGCGTTAACGTGGAGGCATGCATTTTTGCTGTGCTCAAGGTGGCAGTGGCGAGTCGAAGTGGCCAGGTGTCACCGATCCGACAAATGGCCGGTCGCAGGTGCGGTCACCCGTGCGGGCGTCGTTCGTCCTGTGTGACGGGTGGGGTGGGGGTGGGGTGACGAGTGGTGGTGCCGCACCACCGGACACGTCCTCGTCAGACGCCGGTGCACGGTGGGACGCGGCTTCGGCTGGTGGTCCCTCAGGTCGGCAGTTGTGCTGGAGGACCACGGTGCGTTGCGTCGCGACTCGAAGGCGCCAGTGGTCTGCCGGATGATCCATGCTGATGGGTGTATAGGGGGAGGCCGCTGAAGGCTCCCCGAGTGTCTAAGTTGGCAGGGATGATCCTATTATTGGCTCACCGGCGAATCATATACAAAGCTTGTTTGCCACAGTGATCATTTATTGTAGTCGGGTTCGTTCGCGGCCATTTCTTCAGTTGGTGTGCCATCCATTCAGACGAGACAGGCTCATCAGTTGGTATGTCGCCCATTATCAGACGAGACAGGCTCGTGTGTGGGTCAAGAACAACTCCATTCATCTTTTGGCAAACAAGTGGACAATTTCTCGGAGAGAGAAGTGTTCTGTATGACAAACATGCAGGCAAGGCCCTGCTTGCATCTCCTCGGCTGCTGTATCATCCCTGCCCAATTGGCCCCAGTATGGTACCGTCTGAATGTACCAGTCGGCTGCTGTTGCTTATTGTTGTATTTTGTTATACCTATCCAATGGTAAAACTCCCCAAATCCGTTTTTATAATCAGATGGTGCATTTGTAGTGATCTCTGGTTGGTGCTTTTTGCAAGGATTAACGTAAGCCTAATGCTTGCTTCCTTAAACTTAGATGTTTCCTCGAGCGGATTATATGGTTCGCCCGTGGTTTGCCGGATGAGTGGGTGGGGGTAGATGGGGAGGCCGCGGAAGCCGCGGAAGGCTCCCCGAGTATCTAAGTCGGCAGGGATGATCGTTTTATTGGCTCACCGGCGAATCATATGCAAAGCTGTGCGTGCCACAGTAGGGGCCATTTCTTGTAGTCGTGTTCGCGGCCATTTCTTCAGTTGGTGTGCCGTCTATGGTCAGACGAGACAGGCTGATCTGTTGGTATGTCACCCATGATGAGACGAGACAGGCTGATCTGTTGGCCAGTTGTTTTCCTTTTTCCAAAACAAACGTATCATCTATTGGGCTCAGGCTGCTGTCAGAGTTGGATGGCTCAGGTTGCTGTCAGAGTTGGATGGCTCAGGTTGCTGTCAGAGTTGGATGGCTCAGGTTGCTGTCAGAGTTGGATTCATGTTTTGGAATCCTGTATTTGGAGATGTTTTTTCCCGGTATTCCAAATCGAAGAGGATAATTTTATTTTCTGTCGAGGATATCTTATGTACCTTCCAGTCAGTTTTGGGCATGTGTGTCAAACCGCAGTGAGGATGTGGTCATTTCCAAACAACTCCATTCATGAGTTGTTGAAAATGACCAGCATTCAGGCTTCTTTTTCTTTTGGAAAAAAAAGAAGTGGACAGTTTCTCGGAGAGGGAAGTATTCTGGATGACCAGCGTCCAGGCAAGGCCATGTTTCCGTCCTTGGCTGCTGTATCATCTATGCAGAATTGGCCGCAGTCTGTTGCTGTCTGAATGCATTAGTTGGCAGCTGTTACTGTTGTTCTATTTTATTATACCTATCCAATGGTAAAACTTCCAAAATAATTTTTTTGTTTAATAATCGGATGGTGCATTTGTAGTGATCTCTCGTTGAGGCTTTTTGCAAGGATTAACGTAAGCCTAATGTTTGTTTCGTTAAATTCAGATGTTTCCTCGAGCGGATTTATACGGTGCTGAAGTACCACATTTTGAGTCTAATAGTTCGTGTATGCTCTAGATTATATTATATATGGCGTGATATCGTATCGTGTTGCGCACTATATTTAATATTGATCCAAGTAAATTAGGGTTTCATTAACTTACGTCAAACGATGGACAAAATATACATACGCAACACGTGTGTTACGGTTCTCACGCAGTAGCGGCTAAGATGCATCATGTGTCAGCCACACGATCACAACAGCCGTTCACACAGCGAACACCTGGCCCACATCCGGCCCGGCTGCGGACTGGCACACAGTGCGAGTCTAAAACTGTCGGCTGCCACTTACGATGGTGAGGTCATGCTGCAATCCCAATTCCGGTGTTCTCAAACATGTCTTTTATTTGGACGAACTTTGTCTTTCCTTTGCGGAAGCCGTTAACTTGACCGTTCTGCGGGCTAACGAGCAGGTGTCACCGTGTGCGGTTGAGTCGGCTGCCATTGGACGGGCGCGCTAATAAACAGCCTGTCTGTGTGATGTCCGTGCTCTCTGCCGATCCGCTGCTTCCCAGACTTTTAACCAGTTCACGCCACTCGATGACAAGCTCGTCCATTGTGACTGATGACCCCAGCCAGCTGGAGAAGAATGAGCGAAATTTTACAGTTTGGACGCCGGCAGGAAAGCATTGTGCACTTACCGATAACTATGAGATCATCGATCAGGTCTCAAAGCCATCAATTTGAAGAAAGCGGGAACTTTCCCCAGGAGCTGGGCACACCCTGTTCTGTGTTCTTGCCATGCTTTCGGCATTCGGCGGGAAGGAGGAGGAAATGCGTGCACTAGCTGCGAAGCTCCCAGGTGTGCAGGAAACTGCATATAATCTCATACTACAGGAGTTGGAGAATGGGAGGAAATTCACAGCTGGTTGGCAGTTTGGTAGGCGATTTGGTGCATAAAACAACACCCGTGATCAAACATGTGGCTACTACCGCAACCAGTCCCGTGTCTAACCTCCATCAACAGCCAGCGAACCTCTGCTGGCAGCAAACAAACCGGAAAATATATCCTCTGGTGGTAAACAAACGGACAAATATCTCCTGGTGGCAGCAAACAAACCGGGAACATATCCCATGGTAAACAAACTGGCCAATACCTCCTGTCTATCCGAGATATCCGAGATATGGAACTATTTAGGGGTATATCTACAGATTGTTAAATGCATAGTACAAAACTGCTGGATGGAGTGTTGAACTGGACTTCAGAATGTACATAATAGCTGTGATAAATATATTTTTATGCGCGTGGATGGAATGTTTTCTGCTCTGATATGGAACAATGAAACTGCAGAGGACCGGTTGAAAGCCCGGTATATCCTAAATACTGGTCAAAGAGCCAGCCGGTTCTGATCGGGTTTTCTGACCGCGCTTTCGAACCTTACATTTGCCACCCCTTGTGTGAAGCGTTGTTCTCCGGTCTCCGAGGTTGATCCTCTGACCTCTTTCATGACTAGTGATGATCCCCTGACCGCTGCCGGCCACCGATGATGATTCCCTGACCGCTACCGGTGACATGTGAGCGGATCTGGCGTGTTTTTGGTGGCGCCAGGCGGCATGGCTGGCGGCAGCGACACCACCAAAAACAGGCGCGCCGGCGCCGCCGTCAGATTACGGCCCGGCTGCCCTGAGGCGTCATCCGTCAGCCGTCTACCGGTCCGCTCCGAGTCCGGGTGTTGGGCGTCAGCCGTCAGCCGGTCCACTCCGGGTCTGGAGTGTCGGGCATCAGCCGTCAGCCGGTCCACTCCGGGTCTGGAGTGTCGGGCATCAGCCGTCAGCCGGTCCACTCCGGGTCTGGAGTGTCGGGCATCAGCCGTCAGCCGGTCCACTCCGGGTCTGGAGTGTCGGGCATCAGCCGTCAGCCGGTCCGCCCCGGGTCTGGAGTGTCGGGCATCAGCCGTCAACCGTCGGCCGGTCCGTCCCGGGTCTGGGGTGTCAGCCGTCAGCCGGTCCGCTCGGGGTCTGGGGTGTCGGGTGTCAGCCGGTCAGTCCCGGGTTCGGGGTGTCGGGTGTCAGCCGTCAGCCGGTCCGCTCCGGACCTGGGGTTTCTGAGTCAGCCGTAAGCCATCATTTGGCCGGCTCGCCCTGGTTAGTCATCTCGTGGCGCCTCTCCAGACGGTGTGGCAGGGCGAAGAGTAGCATAGAAGGGGGGGCAGGTGTCGGTCCCCTGAGCGGTGCAGTGTGCGGCCGCCTGTCAGATGTCTGCCGCGCTACGCCTCGCTGCTCTGCACGTGCCGCCGTCGGCAGCGTCGGCGCCGTCGGCAGCGTCTGTGCCGTCAGCGCCGTCGTGTTGGCGCCGCACGGACGCGCCGGCACCTGCCGACTGAACCTGGCCCGGCGGAGAAGCCGACAGCGCTGCCGGTCCTGAGGAGACGCCAGCAGCTGGTTCACTGCGGCCAGTTCAGTGGCAGGCAGCTGGAGGGCCTCTGTAGAGGGTGTCACGAGAAGACCCGCCATTTGCAAGATCACCATCTCAGCTAGTCGATCACACTGACCGTGTCGACCAACACACACACTGATCCGCTCATCATCTCAGCTGATACTAGTAGCCATTGCAATATTTTTTTCTGATCTTTTTCTGACACCCTTTAATCTTTAGCAAATTATCTACTGTTTTCAGTGTAGAATATCGGCTCCTGCAGCTAAATCACGCGACAGATAGCGGCGTTCGATAGTCTCCGTAGCTGACCGCGCGAGGAATATGGGTCCCAGTAGCTAAGCAGGTCCAGCGGCTGATGGCGGCGTTACATAGCTGATCGCGTAGCTGATCGCGCGAGGAATACGGGCGCGAAGCAGTCCCGATAGCTGATCGCGCGATACAAAATGTATGGTTCCTGTCAAATCCATCATAGGGCTCACAACAGGTAAAAGATACGTTTTTCGGTTGGCATTATGGTTTCATGGTGCCCGATGGTAGAGATGCTGGTGCCGTGTGTGTGTGTCCATTTCCTGATGGCCGATTGTGGAGATGCTGGTGCCGTGTGTGTCTACTTCACGGTGGCCGATGGTGGAAATGCTGGTCCCATGTGTGTCCACTTCACGGTGGCCGATGTTGGAAATGCTGATGTCGTCTGTGTCCATTTGCTGGTGGCCGATGGTGGAGATGTTGGTGCCGTGTGTGTCCATTTCGTGGTGGCCGATGGTAGAGATGTTGGTACCGTGTGTGTCCACTTCACGGTGGCCAATGGTGAAGATGTTGGTGCCGTGTGTGTCCATTCCCTGGTGGCCGATGGTGGAGATGTTGGTGCCGTGTGTGTCCATTCCCTGGTGGCCGATGGTGGAGATGCTGGTGCCGTGTGTGCCATTTCCTGGTGGCCGATGGTGGAGATGCTGGTGCCGTGTGTGTCCATTTCCTGGTGGCCGATGGTGGAGATGCTGGTGCCGTGTGTGTCCATTTCCTGGTGGCCGATGGTGGAGATGCTGGTGCCGTGTGTGTCCATTTCCTGGTGGCCGATGGTGGAGATGCTGGTGCCGTGTGTGTCCATTTCCTGGTGGCCGATGGTGGAGATGCTGGTGCCGTGTGTGTCCATTTCCTGGTGGCCGATGGTGGAGATGTTGGTGCCGTGTGTGTCCATTTCCTGGTGGCCGATGGTGGAGATGTTGGTGCCGTGTGTGTCCATTTCCTGGTGGCCGATGGTGGAGATGTTGGTGCCGTGTGTGTCCATTGCCTGGTGGCCGATGGTGGAGATGTTGGTGCCGTGTGTATCCCGGCGGTGCGCTGGTCGGCGCAGACGTCGGCCGTCGCCACGCAGGGCATCACCAGCGCAGCATTGGTACCGTCCGTTTCGCCGGATGGCGCGTGGCGCTGCGGAAGGTGGACCAGGCTGAGGACGTCCGACACGGCTGACACTGCTCGTGCTGTGCTCCGCCCACTGGGCGCTCTCACGCCCCAGCCGACTCCCAAGCCCCCGTCGTGCTGGCACTGCGAGACGGCCTCCCACAATACGCGCCGTGTTTGGCGTGATGATATGGAGGGGCGTCGACACCTCAGTCGCGTTGGTGTTTCCCCACGTCTGGGTTGTCGTGGGCACGGCGAATCTTTCAATCGGAGAATTCCGAACCGCGGAGAGACGAGGTCGCTGAAACTGGGAGCGCCGGACTTCGTGTCGGGTACGTGGCGCCGGCTCATGAGTCACTGCCTTTCTTGAGTGGATATTGAACAGTCCATTGGACGTGTGCGATTGCGCGGTCGTATTTATGGTGCGTGGCGTACTCTTCGTGTCACGCCTGGAGGTATGTGCGTCAGCGGAGCCGGCCATGTTGAATGTACCGCGCATTCGCGTGGCGTGATATATCTGGTCTCTCACCGACTGAAGCTATTAGCGGCCGAGCCATTAGCATGAGGCGCTCGGACCGGCCGCTTCCCGCGGCGTCACGTCGCCGCACGTGCTGGCACGCCGGCGGCGCGTGCGGCACGCGGCACGCGGCACGCACTGTTTACGGCACAGGACGGCCGCACTGGCGCCGCGACGTCGGCCGGCGGCGATGAGGCGCCAGCGGCCGGCTGAGGTGAGGGCGGGCCAGGGAGCCGGCCGAGTCCCACGGGGGGGGGGAGTCCCAGACACACGGCTTGGGTGTGGGCGGGCCAGGGAGCGGTCTCGCCTCCCGGCGAGTCCCGGACATGGCTGGCAGTTGCAGACACACGGGGAGGAGTCCCAGACACACGGCTGGGGTGTGGGCGGGCCAGGGAGCGGTCTCGCCTCCCGGCGAGTCCCGGACATGGCTGGCAGTTGCAGACACACGGGGAGGAGTCCCAGACACACGGCTGGGGTGTAGGCGGGCCAGGGAGCGGTCTCGCCTCCCGCCCGAGTCCCGGATACGGCTGGCATTTGCAGACACACGGGGAGGAGTCCCAGACACACGGGCGGGGTGCCTGGAACTCAGGCGGTCTCCCTGGAACTCGGGAGCGGACGCCCCAGACACAGACTGTCGACTGACACATTGGATGGCGGCCACAGGGACGGATCCGGCCCCCGGTCTGTGGTCACCGGCCGTCCTGCGGTCCGAAACAGGCACGGAGAAACAGACTGGGATGCGAGGATACACCCGGGTGAAAGGAGAGGCGGACGGACAGACGGAGGGGAGGACAGATCAGCAGACGTACCAGGCCGGCCGACGACGCGTGGAGAGACGCGCGGGCGACAGATGGGAGACTGATGGACGGGTGCGAGAAGGGGAGTCAGGCGGGCAGGGGTCAGCTGACTCGAGTCGTTTGTCTGACGTTTGTCGTGTCGTTTGTCGGACGTGCAGAAGGACTGTGAGAGAGTGATAGATCCGTAAAACACAGACGGGTTTACGGGCAGGTGGAGACGGCGGCGCTTAGGCTATTGGCGCGACGGTTGTGGGAGCCGATCGAAGCCCTGGCGACAACGGGAATGGGCTGGTCCGGAGACACAGGAGTGACGTGAAGGACTGGCGCACCTGTGCGTCGATTCCGTTCAATGGGCGCCGTGGCCGTTGGCTTGGTTTGTGCGTAAGAAGGCGTGGCTGTGGAACGCACGCCGCATGCACACACGATCGGTGTACGACCTGCAGCCAATCGACTGCGACTGGCGGCGAGGCGAGGCAGGCTCACTGGCAGACCATGTCCGCTCGTTCCACACCTCCGCGTGCCACGTCTATCGCCTACCTGTCACTGAAACGAGCGCAAGGTAAAGACTGGATTGGCCACGTACAAGATCGGCCCAATAGCTTGGTCGTGTTCACTTCGGTGGGCCGTCACTCCCTCGACTGGAACATGGCTGTTCGTAATCTCCTCCCAGCGCTGTTGGCGTTGACTTAGTCGCATAGTGTTTTACATCGATTTTATCGGTTTAGCTCGGGTAAAATATTGCTGTTCATCTCCTCTAATTGTGTAATATCTCGTCACGTCGTGTGTGGCAAGCGCGCGCCTTCACCAATATCGAACCATCTAATCATATTGGTCAAATCGCTTGGCCGTTATTCGCCCTCAGCCCTTGATTAGGAGTGAGACCACACTTGTTCGGTGGTGTTTCCGCTCCTCGCGGACGCTAATCGCGGGCTGGGCCGTGCTCTGGGCGGCTGACGTGTTTCCGCCGAATCGACATGATCTACCAGCACTTATCGGCGATGACAGGCGTATACCTGTCTCAATCAGTCGTGGCGTCAGGGCGCCCGGCTGCACAGTATTTTTGCCCGCCTCCGGAATGGCGCATTTGTCAAAGACTGCCTCTGGCAGCGGCGAGACGTGTGCCGTCTGGACGGCGAACACGTATTGCGCCGACGGAGGCCAGCGGCTGGGCGCAGACGGCCCGGTTTGTCGAATGTCTGGGCCATTATCGCCGCGTACATAATGCATGATGCGGTGGCCAGGCGCGATGACTGTCGCAGCGGACCGCTCTGACGTGCCCGGTGACACGGACCGTGAGGACTGGGGATCGGCTGCCCGACCCGTCACATCCCTGTCGGCTGCCTGACAATTGCTGGAAAATAACTGATATCTTACTCTGTTATGTTTCGGTCAAGCATGGAAATTGCTGAGAATTAACTGATATCTCGCTCTGTTGTGTTTTGGTCAAGCACAACAATGCCGCGAACACGTCCGAAGAAGATGATGGGACTGAAATTACAAGTAGCTGTTTAAGTCCACTTCCTCCATGCAACGCCCTAAATAGCAAATGGCTCAGCGTCCTGAAACGTGAAGGGCGTGTCGCCCAGTCCCATGCTCCTACACCCACTATACACGGATTCAGTCGAGGCAGGGGCAGGACCGTGTGCCGGTTCATAAAAAGAACTGTCCTTTTTGTCCGGCTAAGTGGTCGGACAGTGGCGAGAAGGGCGCGTCTGCGCTGGCGCTGGCGACGGCTGGACCGCTGGCTCGGCGACTCTCGTGTCACATGTTACCGCCAGGTAGCATGTGACTATGGCGGCAGCATCTCCACCGATCCTCTCCGCAGCCGTTGGTGCCGAACACGGCGCGGCGGCGGCATTCCCGGCACCGATGTGTGCAGCGGTGGCACGCCATGACGAGCCGACCAGGAGCGGCCGCAGCGCACCCTCCGCGAGCGCAGCCTCGTGCGTGGTGCTTCTCGTCGGCAAGCGTCGACAGGCGTGCCGATGCGATTGGCTGTCAGGCGTCGACAGGCGTGCCGATGCGATTGGCTGTCAGGCGTCGACAGGCGTGCCGATGCGATTGGCTGTCAGGCGTCGACAGGCGTGCCGATGCGATTGGCTGTCAGGCGTCGACGGGCGTGCCGATGCGATTAGCTGGATTGTGGGATGCCGATGCTGATACGATTGAACCGCTGTGGGAATTAGCGCGACACAGTGCCGCCGGCGGTGTCTCGTGCCGTGCAGTGACGCATGTCACAGGTGCCTGTCGATTGCGCACAGGCAGAGTCAGTCCGATGACTGTTATCGCCTCGAAGTCAGCATGGTGTTCGTTTCCGTCCACGGGTGTTGACCGCTTCCCCGGCCACTGAATGCCAGATGTGTCCCGATGGTCCGCGATTTTGGTTCGCTGTTTTTGGTGCCGTCGTTCTAGTTCGGGAAGTGGCCATGTCTGTAATTGATCAGTTTGTATCAGTGGTGTGTTCTAGTTAGGTGGCCGTGCCTGTAATTGATCAGTTTGTCAGTGGTGCCGATCCTTCATCACGCTACGCTTTCCAATACGTCGGCTCCAGTTGGCCTACTGTATTGTGGCTGTCAACCAGTGCTGGAAATATAGACTGTTGCTGGATGTTTGGCATCCAGAACATAATCCTCTCCAGACAATTATTCCCTTATTTTCTCATTTGAAGGTCAAATGGTGCTGTTTGATAATGAACTGCTCTGTGATAGTGACCAATATTCACTGGGAAGTGCAAGCTGTGATTCTGATGCTACATGTTTAAAGAAATATATCTTCTCCGTATTCGGTTCACCCAAAATTTTGCTCTCCACATCCAGGATTACAAAGCACAAACCCAACCCTGGGGTCAACTGACTGGTGTGCGTTGTTCGGTCACAGCTGTGTGACCGTCAGCCGCTGTACTGCTGTTGCTGGTCACAGCTGTGTGACCGTCAGCCGCTGTACTGCTGTTGCTGGTCACAGCTGTGTGACCGGCAGCCGCTGTACTGCTGTTGCTGGTCACAGCTGTGTAACCGTCAGCCCTGTATGTTATGCTGTGTGACCGTCAGCCTCTGTACTGCTGTTGCTGGTCACAGCTGTGTGACCGGCAGCCGCTGTACTGCTGTTGCTGGTCACAGCTGTGTAACCGTCAGCCGCTGTACTGCTGTTGCTGGTCACAGCTGTTTGACCGTCAGCCGCTGTACTGCTGTTGCTGGTCACAGCTGTTTGACCGTCAGCCACTGTGCCGTTGTTGCTGGTCACAGCTGTGTGACCGTCAGCCACTGTACCGTTGTTGCTGGTCACAGCTGTGTGACCGTCAGCCGCTGTACCGCTGTTGCTGGTCACAGCTGTTTGACCGTCACCCTCTGTACTGCTGTTGCTGGTCACAGCTGTGTGACCGTCAGCTCTGTACTGCTGTTGCTGGTCACAGCTGTTTGACCGTCAGCCGCTGTACCGTTGTTGCTGGTCACAGCTGTTTGACCGTCAGCCGCTGTACCGTTGTTGCTGGTCACAGCTGTGTGACCGGCGGCAGCGCTCATGATATCCGAAGAAGCTAAACATAAAACGTGCTCGAATGTTTGCTCGGGTGGTTTTGTGGAATAGTCCTATGCTAAACAGAGCTTACTGCGTGAACACCGTCCCGACTCGCGATCTGGGAGTTCCACGTTCCACGTCGGCATTGCAACCGAGGGTTGAGCTTGCCACCAATGCGCCACTGCGGCCTTGTTGGCGCATCCCCGGCCTTATCGAGACAATTGTCAGCTGACAATCCCAGCTGTGGACTAAATGCAAGCGTGTGAAGCGACTCGAGCCCTGTCTCGCCAGGGCAGGGGAGACCGACGCAGGCCGTCACTCTTACCAACTACTCTGTCGCGGCGGCTGCTGATGTTGGACGCTCCTTTATAAGCTACACGCGAGTACGTATTTGCGCAAAGGACAGCCATGGAAAGTAGTATGTCTGCGATCTTAGGCTGTGTCTGCGACCTTCACCATTAATCCCGCGAGGAAAAACAGTTGCGCCACTCTTCACCCCGCCGAGCTTTTTTGAAGGTTCTTATGCTGTCGAACTGGTATTCTTGTATGGCAGATATGAATGCAAAGGTTCGCTCACAAGCGTATTTACAGCCCTCCGGAGGTAAAAAGTTGGCCTTTTAGCCGCATGTATCGGTGACAGGTTTTTATTCATTTGAGTTGGATACACATGTTTTTCATAATGAAACTACGTTTATGTATTGACGCCTCAAAAAGTCTCCGGAAGTAAGCCCAATGTGTATGGACACAGCTGGTGCCCTGTTTGTACGCCATGGTGTACTCATTGCTACACTGAATCATTCAGGGCATCAAGCTACATGTGAACAACTGCATGCCATGGAGGCTGCGTGAGCTTCCCTGCTACTTGCAAACCATCGCCCAACGTGGTCGATGTGCCTCAAAACCCATCTCTGCTCACTCACTCCCCCCGGAAGTTAGCGTAGGATCGTCCGATGAGCGCTTGTCGATTTTGGGCATACATCGAACATCGACGTGTACGGTGGGAAATTGGATGAGGAAAAAGGCATCGCTGACACGAATTATGTCAGCTATTTTCCATCGTAATCAGGTGAGTATTTTGTGTATGATAGATGCGAGGCCAGGCAAGCGTAATTTCTTGAAGACACGTAGTTTGACTTTGTGGCCACGGAACAAGTGTTGATCGCATTGGATATTGATAAGGGCTGCATTCCAAGCAGCTTGCAGTTTTTTTTTAAAGCAAGGATTTACATAAGTAATGCAATCGGATACTGAGACGAGGGATATTGCTGTTTTCGGCGAAGGGTAAACGACGTGTGGCTGACATGTCTGCTGTCACGTTACCAATTGTTGTACGTGTCCAAGTGTCTGCTGTCACGTTACGTATCTTCACACGCCCATATCAGCTTTATGTTACTGATACCATAACGGTAAGACGTTTCCGGATGCGTGCGATAATTGGACGCGACAAGTTACGTATGGAGGAGATTGCGTGTTAGGGTGATGCGGGACCGGAGCACGTAACTATTCTGGGTCTGCAGTCGCGGTCCTGTGGCGGCGCGCAACACGAACCGCGGCTAACCCAGCTGAGCAGGCCGTGCCGCTTATCGGGGCTGAATATGGCGGCGTGCATCAAGCACCGCGGCTAACTCAGCTGAGCAGGCCGTGCCGCTTATCGGGGCTGAATATGGCGGCGTGCATCAAGCACTGCGCTAACCCAGCTGAGCAGGCCGTGCCGCTTATCGGGGCTGAATATGGCGGCGTGCATCAAGCACCGCGGCTAACTCAGCTGAGCAGGCCGTGCCGCTTATCGGGGCTGAATATGGCGGCGTGCAGCAAGCACCGCGGTAACCCAGCTGAGCAGGCCGTGCCGCTTATCGGCGCTGAATATGGCGGCGTGCAGGAAGAATCGCGGTTAACTCAGCCGAGCATAACGTACGGCTTATCAGGGAATAGGCAAGATAGGTGGACAGCACTGTAGTGTTCGTTCACTGTCGTCGGCACCAGCACGCCGTGCAATGCCACTCCTGCATTGGCATCCTTGCTCTTGGTCAGTCTTCGAAAGCCAGCTTGAGAACAAAACTCGGCCCGGTCCGTCCCCAGCCTGGGGACGAGTAGTCTAGGGGTAAGTTGCCCGTCTCACAATCGAAAGATTGTGGGTTCGAGTCTCACCTGTCGCCACTCTTCGCCCGCGACCAATCGGCGTGGGAGATTGGCGACGCTATATGACTCGGCGGTCGACGTGTCGTAAAAACCAGTATCCACCACCACCACCACCAGGTCCGACCCCGGCCAACGCCCGTGCGCGTAACTAGCCACCCTAATTCGGTGCCGCACCTCTTCAGGTCAGCTGATCGGCGCAATTGCCACGTTAGCTTTACGCTGCCTCCACCTACAAGTGACTGTGGAACACCTAGTGCCTGATTGTGCCAGCAGGTGGCAGAGCACACCCAATGCACTCGTGGCGCACGGAACTACAAGCACTACATGTGACGGTTGCACCAGTTTCGCTACCTGGATGCTTGGATCCTGCGCCTGTATCGATACATTTACACCGTTTGCTGTAGGTCCAACGAATGGCGAACTCATCTCACAATCAGATATCTGCTTTATCACAGGTCAACAGAATCTCAGTTTCCAGTCGCTGCGGGCTCCAAAAGGGAGAGTAATGGCGTACTGCGAATGGCGGCGGAGGACATTGCAAGATATCGGGCGTCACGAGGGCGCTGGACAATTTCAGTTTCCAGTCGCTGCTGGCTCCAAAAGGGAGAGCAATGGCGTACTGCGCATGGCGGCGGAGGACATTGCAAGATATCGGGCGTCACGAGGGCGCTGGACAATTTCAGTTTCCAGTCGCTGCTGGCTCCAAAAGGGAGAGCAATGGCGTACTGCGCATGGCGGCGGAGGACATTGCAAGATATCGGGCGTCACGAGGGCGCTGGACAATTTCAGTTTCCAGTCGCTGCGGGCTCCAAAAGGGAGAGCAATGGCGTACTGCGCATGGCGGCGGAGGACATTGCAAGATATCGGGCGTCACGAGGGCGCTGGACAATTCTGGGATGCTGTCTTTGTAGTCGATTGGGCCTGCGGTTGCTCGGAGGATACTGCATGGAAATGTACGCGAGATGGCCGTTGTATTAACCGACTCTAGTGGCGTATCATGCGAGTTTCAATGTTCGACGATGTTGTAAACTGGGTAGGCTGATATCTACCGCAATGTTTCTGACGGGGAACGTCCGGAATGCCGCGATGACTATACGGGGCGCTTGATTTTGTAATGCCTCCGGCGCAGATATTTCTGATAACATCAAATCACAGAAAAACGTTGTAACCCGCCAACGCGTCAAATCGTCGGATTATGGAGATGTACAGTCGGTAAGGGTATGTCGATCGGCGTTCCGGTCTATTTTGGAAATACAACGCAGTATACCAAGACGCTGTCAACCAGTGGGGATGGGGGGATCAGCAGGACAGCCGCCGGGTCCATGCTCCATGTGTGGTGACGTCACGCGAGGTGTTCACCCGCCGAAACAGTCGCACCAGTAACGGTTGGGTGGCAGCGGTCTGACCGCCGTAAAGGTCGTCAGGTTACGGTTGGACGGCTAATTATTGTGCTGCAGGCTGTTGATTGTATGCTAGTTTTTGTCTGTGGTTGCAAATCAGGTTATACGTTTATCTAAATATGCGATGCATCACATGCTTAGTCTACCAGTGTATTAGCTATCAGTTCAGTCGCGTACGATCTACACCGTACGGCAGCTTACCATGCGCTCATCATCGCAGCCGACGCTCACCATCCGTCCTCGGTGGCCAACAGTTAACGCGCTTGACTTGTGGTCCGGGCTGTCGAGCTCAGTTCCGGCCCGATGACGCGTATTATTTCGGCTTTCATCAATGCGACTTCGTGAATATATTGCATCCGAAATCACATTAGCTTCGCATACATGCTTGAAGGCGCGTGTCTGCATGCAGACTGAAGACAACGCGTCTAACATGGAGATTTGACTTCGCCACTATTTTTAACACTGACTGGCTCGTCGGGCGCCCGTGTTGCCTGCCAGGCTACACGGGCGCCGTTCTGGTACTTCGGTTGTCAGGAGGAAAATATTCGGATAGTTCAAGGTGCTATGTGTCTGCTGAGGCGGTGAGGCGGTGCTTCGCTGCTGTTGAGGTAGTGAGGCGATGAGGCGTTGCTGTTGAGGCTGTGCGGTGTTGCTGTTGAGGCGGTGCGGTGTTGCTGTTGAGGTTGTGCGGTGTTGCTGTTGAGGCGGTGCGGCGTTGCTGTTGAGGCTGTGCGGTGTTGCTGTTGAGGCGGTGCGGTGCTGCTGTTGAGGCGGTGCGGTGCTGCTGTTGAGGCGGTGCGGTGTTGCTGTTGAGGTGGTGCGGTGTTGCTGTTGAGGCGGTGCGGTGTTGTTGTTGAGACGGTGCGGTGTTGCTGTTGAGGCGGTGCTATGTTGCTGTTGAGGTGGTGAGGCGGTGTGATGTGGCTGTTGAGGCAGTGCGGCGGTGCCGTGTTGCTGTTTAGGCTGTGAGGCGGTGCGGTGTTGCTGTTGAGGTGGTGAGGCGGTGCTATGCTGCTGTTGAGACGGCGAGGAGGAGACGCTCGTGATTGGCTGTTCTCGCAGGCCGCCAGACGCATGTGACGCGGTGCCGCCAGAACTGGAGTGGGCCGACCCCAGCTGGTACCCCTGACTGGAGTGGGCCGACCCCAGCTGGTACCCCTGACTGGAGTGGGCCGACCCCAGCTGGTACCCCTGACTGGAGTGGGCCGACCCCAGCTGGTACCCCCTGACTGGAGTGGGCCGACCCCAGCTGGTACCCCTGACGGGAGTGGGCCGACCCCAGCTGGTACCCCTGACTGGAGTGGGCCGACCCCAGCTGGTACCCCTGACTGGAGTGGGCCGACCCCAGCTGGTACCCCCTGACTGGAGTGGGCCGACCCCAGCTGGTACCCCTGACTGGAGTGGGCCGACCCCAGCTGGTACCCCTGACTGGAGTGGGCCGACCCCAGCTGGTACCCCCTGACTGGAGTAGGCCGATCCCAGCTCGTGCCGTCGTCAGTGCGGACCGTGCGGACCGTGCGACACGTGCGGGCCTTGCACCAGATCCTTCAGCGATGCGCTATCGTGATGCAGGCGGACTGTTTTCGTAACGTCGACACATGTCGACAGCTGATTCCGCCGGCGTTTCTTTTTTTGTCCGATCCGAATCTTTCAGTCCGAGCATATTGTCTGTACGATGAAAAGCACACAAGTGGACAGACGTTGCCGCCTGATAACGTCGCGCCCGGTCCAACTGTGGCGGCGTGTTCCGCTGGCAGCGAACGTGTTGCGCTATCTCGAACATGACGCGATGAATGCTGCGCCATTCGACGAGGTCGTGGTGCTGGCTGTGTAGCGATATACTCACCTCCGCGCCACACCTGGGCTTACATGTGTCGCATCAGAGCGCTCCAGAGTAGCCGGGCTGTGTGCGCAGTACGGACGTCCTCCCCAACCCGATGAGGTTTGCACGTCAGAACACCGTCATGGGCGGCACCCTGTGAGGTTCACACGTCAGAACACCATCACAGGCGGCACCCTGCGATGTTCACACGTCAGAACACCATCACAGGCGGCACCCTCCGGTGTTTACACGTCAGAACACCATCACAGGCGGCACCCGGTGAGGTTTGCACGTCAGAACACCATCACAGGCGACACCCGGTGAGGTTTGCACGTCAGAACGCCATCACGGGCGGCACCCAGTGAGGTTCACACGTCAGAACACCATCACGGGCGGCACCCGGTGAGGTTTACACGTCGGAACACCATCACGGGCGGCACCCGGTGAGGTTTACACGTCAGAACACCATCACG
This sequence comes from Ashinkailepas kermadecensis, assembly GCA_034440615.1. Classification (NCBI taxonomy): domain Eukaryota; kingdom Metazoa; phylum Arthropoda; class Thecostraca; family Neolepadidae; genus Ashinkailepas; species Ashinkailepas kermadecensis. The sequence goes on along the minus strand of JAOTOM010003948.1, from coordinate 2,893 downwards.
GGCAGCACCCGGTGAGGTTTACACGTCAGAACACCATCACAGACGGCACAGTTGCTGTGGGAGCGGACGAAACGTCAGTTGGCACCACAGCCCAGTGCAGTCAATGCAGTCCAGGTGCAGTAGGTCTATTTCCGGGAGACATGGGACGTACACGGAAGCCCACAACTGGACACCGCACAACTGCGATCCAGCAGCTGATACCAGTCGTCACCATCGTCTTATGAAACATTCGAGTAGCAGAGAGGAGTGTTTACAGTTCTCGGTGAGTCAGTTGATCACCACGAATTGGCATTGCCAGTCAGAGATAAAGCGGCCTGTGTCCCGTTCACTTCGCCAGACAGTTGTGGTGAGCAGCTGTTGTTCGGCGTGCACCGGCCAGGCGCCGGCGGCCAGTGCGGCTGGCTCCTTTGGCCGTTGGCCGATGTTTCACGGAAGGCTGGTGTGGTCACCTGTAGTTTTCATGGAGACCACTCACCGGTCGCCCTGGCGCGATGGGGTTCCAGCTGGCGTGACGGTCGCTGGCGACTGTCCTGACCGGCAGCTGTCAGGTGCGAGGTGACTGTCCTGTCCGTGGCGGCTGTCAGTTCCGTGGTAGCTGTCAGGTTCGCAGTGACTCTCCTGTCCGTGGCGACTGTCCTGTCCGGGGCGACTGTCCGGTCCGTGGCGACTGTCCTGTCCGGGATGACTGTCTTGTCCGTGGCGACTGTCCGGTTCGTGGCGACTGGCTTGTCCTGGGCGATTGTCCTGTCCGGGGTGACTGTCCGGTCCGTGGCGACTGTCCTGTCCGGGGTGACTGTCCGGTCCGTGGCGACTGTCGGGTCTGTGGTACTAGCTCGTACGCTGGCGTCTGGGTCGGCCGGGCCCATCTAATCTGCTTCGTCAGGGGGTGGCGGCCGGGTCGCCTCATTAATCGCCACCGACTGCCGGTCGGCACGGCGCGCTGATGAGACCCGGCGGCGCTGATTTCCCCGGGGCGGTGTCTTCTCCGGCGTCGTCCCGGCCCGCTGCCGCCGAACACCGCTGCAAAGTGGTCCGTCTGCCGGCCCTGGCCCGGTTCCGGTCTTCCGGCTCCCGTCTGCCGTCTCCCGTCCCCGCCTCCGTCGCCGTCTCCGTCTCCGTCTCCGTCTCCGTCTCCGTCTCCGTCTCCGTCTCCGTCTCCGTCTCCGTCTCCGTCTCCGTCTCCGTCTCCGTCCCCATCCCCATCCCCGTCCCCGTCCCCATCCCCGTCCCCGTCCCCGTCCCCGTCCCCGTCCCCGTCCCCATCCCCGTCCCCGTCCCCATCCCCGTCCCCGTCCCCGTCCCCATCCCCGTCTCCCGGAACCCCGTCCCCCCGCAACCCCGTCCCCGTCCCCGTCCCCGCCTCTACGAGGCTGACACTGACCGCTCGTGAGATACCAGCTACGCTGAATCGCCGCGACTGTAGAATCCTACTGGGAACCCACAGCACCTCCCCCACCCTCCTCGGAACTAACTGCTCGAGGTGGCAGCTGCAACTCCCTGGGAAACGAACAGTCCTCTCGAGAACCTACAACCTTCGGCGACGGCTACAGTCCTCTGAGGAGCCTGTGCACCCGGATTAATCTACAACCCCGTGTCAGCCACACTCCTTCAATGAAGCTGGAGCGGTAGCTGTATTCTCCGGCGGCTCCTCCATCCTCGTAATCTGTGTTGATGTGGCCACCAACTGACTCGAATTCGAGCGTTGTGCCTTTGGCTGTTCATGGTTCAGCTGCGAGGAGTGGGATACTTGGGCTTCGTTATGGTCCCGTGTGCAGGGTCGACATAGTCAGCATGCTGAAGCATGGCCGGTCGGTGATGCCCTGTGTTGTATTGAAGACATCGCAGCTACCTTCTACAAACATTGCACCTTGCAACGAACATTGCACGTCCACACTGTCAAAACAGTGTTCCTGAGCAGCTCTGCGTTTTTGTTGTTGACTGATGTGAAAATGTATGCACCTAGTTGGAATGCTTTCCATTTTGTCGATCAACGATAAGCACGTATATGACATGAAAAATGTCACCTGGCGTTCCTTCGGAGCTTGCGATTTTTTCACAGTTACCTTGCAATTATGTGGGTCTCTGAAGGCTGCACTAGTCTCCTGGTGTTAACAGGCCTGGACAACTTACATTTTATGTGCTGCAGAACGACATTTTCCATATCTCTTCCAGTCTGCAAGCACCCTTGTCAAAGAGGATAATCCCTTGTTTCATACACAGATGTGAGGTTTATTTCAATATCGGGTTGATACCTGGTAACATTTACAAGCAGGATTATCTGCTTTTTAATTTTATTCTGTCGTACATCTGATCTGTCCAATCTGTCCAACGGCGTGTGTGTCACCATCTCAAAGGAACATCTTGAATCCAGTCATGCGAATGCTGATGAAACAAGATTTGGGAATAAATAGGGCATTGTGCTTGGGGACACAATTTGTTTCACAACAACTCAATCTTTCCGAAAGTTTAAAGCCCTCCAACGCCAACCCTCAATCCTTACTCGCCACCCCCACAAACCCCACGCCCAACCAGCCCGTCCCTTCTCCATTTCTGCTCCCTCCAACCTCGCCCAAACTCCCACACTCCTGCTGCTCCCGAACTCCCTCAACACCCTCACCCCCACCGCATATTTCGGGGGAGACCGTCGTGTCCTCTAGCCGAGTCCTGGAGGTCGCGTCATCGGCAACCTGATCACTTTTCACGGTCGAGATCCGTCCGGGGGCTCCCGACACGACGGCGTCCGATCGGGCTGTTCGAGCGGGCTTCAGAAGAAGAACCTTGGGCTCTTTTACGACACATTCAACTGCTAGGTCACGTAGCGTCGCCAATCTCTCACTCCAATTCGTCGCGGATGGACTCGGTAATGCCGCCGGTTGTGGGACTGGAAGCCGTC